>CP136062.1:128413777-129013777 GCA_032622095.1 Siphonodentalium dalli
AAATAAGAGAGACTGAGTATGACACTAATTCATACCCAACCAGTGAAGATATATCTTCCATTGATCGGGGTCGACAGTGGGTTTCGCATCATTTGCACACGATGTTAAGTGTTTTGATTCTATCCGATTTGAAGATAAATAGCATTGGGCACTCCATAATTCAATCTGCTCGACCTCGATCTGTTATAACACCAACGCTCTTTGGTGTGGGTGTGGAGATGGATCACGTGTTCGGTTCAAAATGGTTGGTGAATGAGTTATCTAGGTTGGGGTTCTCCATTACACATGACGAAGTAGAAAGATACAAACAGTCTGTCATCCAAACCGAACGTCCTGACGATATTCTAACCGACTATTTCCCCGGAACATGTACACAGTGGGTTGCCGACAATGTAGACCATAACATAGCAACTTTAGATGGTCAGGGAACATTCCATGGTATGGGCATGATAGCAATCTCTACTCCAAAAGATCAAACACAGCTTAGCCTCAGGCCACACACCATTAACAGGTGCCAGCGTTCGAAGGTTGATGAGCTAGTTCGAGGTAAAGGAGTCCAGATATGCCATTATGTTGATTCTGCCGGTAAAGGCCTTTCATCGTTGTCTTACAAACCTTTGCTTCAACTGATTACTCCACACACATTGCCCCCAGAGCTCAACACTGATCTACTGTGACATTCAGGGTGGTTTGTGAACCAATCTACAAAGCCTCGGACAAATTGGTCGGGCTTCATGTAATATATTACGACTGATGACCAGAAGTGCCCAACGAAGTCTGGTGTTCTGTTTTTGCCGATTATAGATTTGAATCCGTCCGATGAGGATTGTATATATTCAACTCTCCTTTATGTTCAGCGTCAAGCGACCAAACTAAAAATCCTGACACCATGTATCACATTTGATCAGCCATTGTGGATAAAGGCCACGAATATTATAATGACCAATTCCATGAATATAGTCTGCAGACTGGGTGGCTTTCATGCCATTATTAGTTTCATGGGTAGTATTGGTTCACTAATGAAGGGTTCGGGTTTGGAAGAGGCTCTGGAGAATGTCTATGGCCCTAACACAGTTACACATATGATTTCTGGGAAGGCAATATCAAGGGCAATGCGTGGACATTTCTTAATTGATGCTGCTCTTACAAATAAGCTGATATCAGACATTGTGCCATCTACAGAAACAAGTACAAGTCCGACAAGCCCATGGGGTGGCCGAACAGTGCAGACTGAATTGGTGCTCGATGCTTCGCCTGATGCCACAGTAGCTATAAATCAGTCTGAAGAAAAAACAATACCTAGAATCGAGAAGGATGAGATGAACGCAATAAGTGATTTGTACAAATATATTGAAAGTAGAGTAATTCCTGCAAGTGCTGTTTCTGGGTCTCAACCATTGATGAAACTCGAGGAATGTTTGAACAAGTATTAATCGTTGCTTATTGAGAAATCTCCGACAGCAAAGTTGTGGGTTCAGTATTTGGAATATGTGCAAACGTTGAAGAATTTCATTAGAGCAGAGAGGACAGGAAATTGGAGTCTGCATCTCGCTACTGTGGGGCAAATGCTCAATCTATTTGCCGCAACCGGTCACGCCAACTATGCCAAGAGCTGTCGACTCTATCTACAGCAAATGTTGGAACTACCTAATAAACACCCTTGGCTGTACAAATGTTTCGCCGAAAATGGGTTTCATGCTGTACGTAGAAGCAATAGATTATGGGCAGGATTATCAACAGATCTCATAATAGAACAAGTCCTTACGCGTTCTATCAAAAGCAGAGGAGGTCTGACAAGAGGTATGGGAATGACCGAATCTGTCCGAATGCAATGGATATATAGCATGCATAGGTGTGCCAAGATTCATGATGCCATGACCGAATTAACCAAACTTAGACATACCACCAGTGAACAGCACGCGGAGTTCGGGGCAAGTAGGAGCAAACGTGGCTCTGATGATTTGATAATCATACAACGGTGGTTTAACGAACATGAACCTTTTGATTTGAGTGAAGGTAAACTACGCTCCCTGTCGTCTGGGTTAACATCTAGTGGTGGGGACGGTGTTAACTGTATTGAATCTGAACGTGTCGGTTTTGAGATCCACCAAAAGCTCAACAGCATGAGTATCACAGATGCCGCGATCAAGCGGAAGGATCAAATAAAATCTCTTGACCATTTATATCCTGGGATCAGAGTCGAGAATGATCGAATGCAATTCAACCCGACTGTGCTATTCTCACGATTGATAGCAATTGCACAACGCGAGAAGGACATTTATGTATCATCTGTATCATGACTAAGTCAATGTACCTTCCGTTTTGATTAAATAGTTTCCATATAACCCGGAGTTTGCGTGCTAATGGGCACTGACTCGAAATATCATCATTTGACCGCTTGTGCTATTTAAAAAAAAATTATATGTTGGTCTCGGTTCCTTTCTGCGTCAAAATGTACCAAAACTGCTTGTATTGAAATGTAGGATATGCTAAAAATAGACATTTTTATTAGAAGAATATTTGTATACACTTAAAAATTATAATTTTCCCGAATTCAGCGGCCATATTGATAGCCATCTGCCCCCAAAGACAACAAGCTTAACAGTATGCGTGTTCTGACATGTGCTACTTTCAATGTGGAATATGTTTTGGTGTGTAATTTTCCTTAATTACCGAGGTTTCATGTGTTATTGGGCCCTAATGGGAAATTTACGTATTGTGTCAGCCATATTGGACGCCATCTTGGATCCTGAATTTTCCCATGAGCGGATTTTTGCGGATTTTGGATATGTTGTTCCTGGTGTTTTTCCGCGTCGAATGACACCAAAATCAGCTTGTATCCAATTTCTTCCGGGTTCAACTCATCCACGACCACACTATAATATAAACTGTAAGCAGTTTTCAAAGCACCGTTTCGATGACACATTGTCAAAATTAGTGAACAGTGATAACTGCTAATAAATACTTTTCAAACAATCAACGCATACTCATGCATGTGTTATTGTTGCCATGTGTGAGATGTCAGGCAAATGAGCTGCGTGTTTATAAACACCTGTCGGCATATTTGATCCTTGAATATGTAGGTGAAGGCGTAGTTCTCACCTACATGTACATGTATACATGTACATGTAGGTCCAATATGCCTGGGTTCACAATGTATTTGATGTAATATACATGTATATATTTTTGTCAACATGCACATGTCACGAAAATAAATGATTACGCTACTATACTGCTATTGTACATGTACATGTATGTCTGATTTCAGAAATGGCACAAGTATGATTTCTCTGATTATTCCACCAAAAGACCAGATCTCACGGGTAGCAAAGATGTTAGCTGATGAATTTGGCACAGCATCCAACATCAAGAGTAGAGTAAACAGACTATCTGTCCTTGGGGCCATCACATCTGTACAGCAGAGACTCAAATTGTATAATAAAGGTGGGTATCATATTGTTAACAGTCCTGTTAGTTAGCACAAATTTGCCTACGCTACCTGTACATGTAAAAATTGTCTAGGCCTGCCAGAAATATTTGCTTGGCTAAAAATCCTAGGATCTGCATAGTTGTGTGGGCAATATCATACAACTTCCCGGTCATTGCCCAATATTTTGAGTTTTTAAAAGAACTATAACTCTATTATGCCCGTTATTTAGTCAAAAATCACCTTTACTAAATAACGGTCATACCAAAAGATTCGCACCACAGAGGCACATTTCAAGAACACTATAGCAGGCTTTCCGCCAGGTTTTGGGGAACGGGTCCTGTATCCGCCGAGGGGAAAATGCAGTCAATGTTTTTCAATGTCATGGAAACACTAGTGGACCTACTTTTGTTGTATCAGCCAATAGAAGAATCAGAGTAGATTTCCTGATCGTTTTGCATCCATTTTCTACCCAAGTTACTATGCTATCAACCGCAATATCTTTAAAACCTAGAAAATTTATTTAGATAAAAATTAATTGCCAGGTATAGATCACCGGTGGTGAAGACCTTGCGTTGTTCCCACTATACGGAAAAGCGCCCGTTGAAGTTAAAAGACTCACTATTCAAGACTCGGCAGATAGTTCGGATGCATAACGTGCCGGAATATAATACTCAGCAAATAGCCGATTAGCAGGTTGGAAGCAATGAAGGAATAGAATAAAGGCGCAAAGTTTTAGTACTAAATATCAAGCTGAATTATAATAAACATGCATGTAGATAAGATGCTTTTAAAAAAAATGGAGTGATATATATATATTACGACATGAAGATAGAATCAGTGGGTATGATGGACGGTCATTTTCGTAACCTAACCGCAGCAACGTAACCAGCGGACTCCAAAGCATGTGTTCTAGCGATGTCGTGTGAGATTGTTGTTGCATGCTCTACACAGTACACAACATATCTTCAGTATACAATTGGAGCTTGGTCAATTAGAATGGCAGATTTTGATTACCGTTTATCAAGAATGACCTTGTTATCCATGTATAAGTAGTTTTTAGCTCACCTGAGACGAAGTCTCCGGTGGAGCTATAGTCATCACTCCTCGTCCGTCCGTCTGTCCGCCCGTCCGTCAACATTTTTAAAAACATCTTCTCCTCTGAAACCATCATACCGAATTGGTTCATATTTGGTGTGGATGTTCCCTAGGTGACTCTCATTCAGATTTGTTCAAATGAGGTCACTGGGTCAAATAGTTACAAAACCAGGGCCATAACTCTATATCCTCCATAGTAATTCTTACAACAACTTCTTGTCCATAACCATTGTGCCGATTTAGCTAATATTTGGTATGGAGGGTCCTTGGGTGACTGGTGTTCAGATTTGTTCAAATGAGGTCACCCAGTCAATTAGTTGAGAAACCAGGGCCATAACTCATAGTAATTCTTACAATGACTTCTTCTAAAAAAATATTGGGCCGATTTTGCTTATATTTGGTACCGAGGGACCTTGGGTGACTGGGAATCAGATTTGTTCAAATTGGGTCACTGGGTCAAATAGGGGCAGAGCCAGGGACATTTCTAAAAACAAAAAATAAAAATTTTGCATTTTGACCTTTAATTTTTGTTTAGGACACATCACAGTCTCATATTTCTTACCTAGATTGTTCTTAGCATGTTCTTCATCTGTATCGATTTTGGTATTGTTTATTTAACCCCTTCCACTCTTGTTTTGATATAGAATTCATCCAAGACAGGATTACTCAAACATTTTTCATCTGATCAACACCAAATTTGGTATATGAATTTTTGACACTTATATACAGATCAAGTTAAAATATGGGTTTGATCCGATATATTTTAACAGAGTTATGGCCTTAATTTCCCAAAAAATAATAACAAATTCAGGAACTCCTTGATCAATTTATGTAGCTATAGGCAGAGTCCCCAGGGAGTGTATTCATAATTTAAATGAGATTAATGGTGTTATCAATGAAGCACCCTTGTTGTTTACATTATCACTCAGTGGTCATTAAAATCAGATTAATTTCATTTTCTCCAAGAGTGTCTGCCATTTGTAGAATGAGGTTCCAAGAGGGTGAATTCATGTTGCTCCGCACAGCAGGCTAGCATAACCAAATACACCCTCTGAGAACCTTATTCTGCTTAGGCCTCATCTTCTGGGAAGTATCTAGAGTATCAAGATCTCATTCTGCTGCTTAGGCCTCATCTTCTGGGAAGTATCTATAGTATCAAATTTACATTGTTGTTAGTTAAATTTCCCTTCTAGGAAGTTTCTGTATCCATTAATTTGCAGAATATAAAATTCATGATTGAGGTGCCCAATGGGTGAACATCACCAATTTCAACTGGGGAACTTCAATCTTATTCTAGGTCTTCCATAGCAGTTGAGGGCCTTATCAGAATGAGGTCCCCAGAGGGTGAATTTAGTGATACTAGCCCGCTGTGCAGGATAGCGTCACTAAATTCACCCTCTGGGGACCTCATTCTGCAAATAACAGACTATCTCAAGGCTTGATTGTATAATACAGTGTGTTGCTTGAGGCCAGACATGCACAATGTAGGAACAGACATGCTTTTAGTGATGCTATCCCACACAGCGGGCTAGCATCACCAAATTCACCATTTGGAGACCTCATTCTGCTTAGGCCTCATCTTCTGGGAAGTATCTATAGTATCAAATTTACATTGTTGTAGTTAAATTTCCCTTCTATGAAGTTTCTATATCCCCTAATTTGCAGAAGATAAAATTCATAATTGAGGGGCCCAATGGGTGAACATCACCAACTTCAACTGGGGAAATTCAATTTTATTCTAGGTCTTCCATAGCAGTTGAGGGCCTTATCAGAATGAGGTCCCCAGAGGGTGAATTTAGCGTCACTAAATTCACCCTCTGGGGACCTCATTCTGCAAATGACAGACACACTATTTCAAGGCTTGTTGTATAATACATTGTGTTGCTTGAGGCCAGGCATGCACAATGTAGGAACAGACACGCTTTTTGTGATGCTATCCCGCACAGCAGGCTAGCATCACCAAATTCACCCTCTGGCGACCTCATTCTGCTTAGGCCTCATCTTCTGGGAAGTATCTATAGTATCAAATTTACATTGTTGTTAGTTAAATTTCCCTTCTAGGAAGTTTCTATATCCCCTAATTTGCAGAAGATAAAATTCATAAATGAGGTGCCCAATGGGTGAATATCACTGGGGAACTTAATTTTTATCCTTATCAGATTTGTGAAAATGGGATCACAAAGTCAAATAAGAGCAGAGCAAGAGACTTAACTATTTCACTACATATTAATTCTTAAAATATGTTTGCAAGAGCTAGTTGGCTTATATAGAATGGAATGTTCTTCCTTGACTGCAATTCAGATTTTTTTAATGGGGTCACCTGGTCAAATAGGGGCCAAGCGAAGGACAGTTTCCCTCTTAATATGCTTCCTTCACAAGGACCATCAGGTCTATTTGACTGATATTTATGATATGTATGAAGGGTTCTTTGGTGTCTGGGATTCAAATTTATTCAGATGGAGTCACCAGGTTAATTAGGGTGGGACCAGGGACATAACTATATGTCTCTATCTATAGTAATTCTTAAAATGTCTTCTCAAGAGAGTTTGGACTATTTAGCTTACATATAGTATGGAGGAATCAGGAGGATCCTTTAGTGACTGAGATTCAGATTTGTTAAAATGAGGTCAACCTGTCAAGAAATGGCAGGCTATGGGGAGTTAACACTTTTGTGTTTAATAAAATCATCGAAATACCAAATTCATTAAAACATCTACCTTGGAACCACCTGACTGATTGGTCTGACATACTTGTATTGTGTTTTGGGTCCATGGATAATTGGGCTTCAAACATGTTTAAATGGTTTTAGAAAAAGGCGCTTGTGAGATTGGAAATTTCCAACAATTGAGAAAGTTTGAGGTGTCGGTTGTGAAATTCCAACCTAAGACTTGGGAGTCTGGATCCCGGTCGGGAGGGGACTTGTTGAGCTGGAGGAGGGGGGTGATCAGTAGTGTACAGTTGGCAATTTCAAGGTGGATTTTTACCAAGCTACATACTTGAAGTCTCTCTAGCCACATATCCTGTTTAAATCTACTTCTTTTAAAGTGATTATGAAAAGTGCTGGCTGTTTTGGTCTCCAGAGTCCCAGTCTTATCAGTCTTTGCAGTCTGGTGAGCGACCCCACAGTCATTGACTGTCTTGTTGGCATTCAACAATGATTTTTGCTGTCTGCAGACTTCCACAGTGCTACTGTGCAACACTAAGACAATGTCTGCTGCATGCAAATTAAATTTTTCACAACATTAGCAATTTAGCAGTGTCATAGCAGGTTCTGAAATAGCCAAGGCTAAAACAAGCCAACAAAACTTCTCTTTGCCTTTGAATTTGCCACAGCTCAGCAGGTCGCCAACACTATTAAATTAAACAGACTCAATCAAATATGTAATACGGCAATGTGGGAGATTACTTGACCTCATGCCTAAGATGATGATACATGAACTGCTCATGAATACTACCAGTGCCATAACAGTATTGCCACTGTGATCTTATGACTCTACCGGTATACACACTGTACAAATATTAGGGTCTCCTCCAAAAAGTCTGCGAAGATACTAGTTAGAACAATCAGAAAAAAGCCTAATTGTTCCCCGAAAAAAAATGTTGGGGGACTATTAAAATAGCCGGTGTCCATCTGTCTGTCCGTCCGTCCATGTGTGTGTTGTCCAGAAATGGTTTCCGAATGATAACTTTAGTTTCGATTATTGGATCAAAAGCAAATTTCATAGGTGAGTTTATCAGACCAAAATACAGGTCAAGTTCGAATATGGGTTTGCTCCGCCCATTTTTGCGAGAGTTATAGCCCTTTTTAGCTCAACTTACTTTTGTAAGTTTGAGCTATTACCATGGTTTGGTGTCCGTCGTCCGTGTGTGCGTGTGTCCGTCAACAATTTCCTTTGGCGCGGGCTACAGGTTGTACCTTTGGTCTGATCTTCATGAAATTTGTCATGAATGTTGACATTGACATGTAGATGGAAACGAGTCATTTTGGGGTCATTCGGCCAAAAAACATGGCCGCTGGCAGCCATCTTGGATTTCAAGATTCAATCCATTGGCGCGGCCTACAGGCGTACTGTTCATCTGATCATCATGAAATTTGTCATTGATGTTAACAATGACATGTAGATGGGAACGAGTGATTTTGGAGTTGTTCGGCCAAAAAACATGGCCGCCAGCAGCCATCTTGGATTTTACTCTTTGCATGACTAAATCCTTTGGCGCGGGCTACAGGTTGTACCTTTGGTCTAATCTTTATGAAATTTGTCATGAATGTTGACATTGACATGTAGATGGGAACGAATCATTGTGGGGTCATTCGGTCAAAAAACATGGCGGCTGGCGGCCATCTTAGATTTAAAAATTCAATCCATTGGCGCGGGCTACATGTCGTACTGTTCGTCTGATCATCATGAAATTTGTCATGGATGTTAATATTGACATGTAGATGGGAACGAGTCATTTTGGGGTTGTTCGGCCAATAAACATGGCCGCCAGCAGCCATCTTGGATTTTACTCTTTGCATGACTAAATCCTTTGGCGCGGGCTACAGGTCGTAGCTTCGATCGGAACATCATGAAATTTGTCATGAATGTTGACATTGACATGTAGATGGGAACGAGTCATTTTGGGGTCATTCGGCCAAAAAACATGGCCGCTGGCAGCCATCTTGGATTTCAAAAATCAATCCATTGGCGCGGGCTACAGATCGTACTGTTCGCCTGATCATCATGAAATTTGTCATTGATGTTAATAATGACATGTAGATGGGAACGAGTGATTTTGGTGTCGTTCGGCCAAAAAAACATGGCCGCCAGCAGCCATCTTGGATTTTACTCTTTGCATGACTAAATCCTTTGGCGCGGTCTACAGGTTGTACCTTTGGTCTAATCTTTATGAAATTTGTCATGAATGTTGACATTGACATGTAGATGGGAACGAATCATTGTGGGGTCATTCGGCCAAAAAACATGGCCGCTGGTGGCCATCTTAGATTTCAAAATTCAATCCATTGGCGCGGGCTACAGGTCGTACTGTTCGTCTGATCATCATGAAATTTGTCATGGATGTTAATATTGACATGTAGATGGGAACGAGTCATTTTGGGGTTGTACGGCCAAAAAACATGGCCGCCAGCAGCCATCTTGGATTTTACTCTTTGCATGACTAAATCCTTTGGCACGGGCTACAGGTTGTACCTTTGTCATGAATGTTGACATTGAAATGTAGATGGGAACGAATCATTGTGGGGTCAATCGGCCAAAAAACATGGCTGCCAGCGGCCATCTTGGATTTCAAAATTCAATCCATTGGCGCGGTCTACAGGTCGTACTGATCATCATGAAATTTGTAGGTCGTAGCTTTGGTCAGATCTTCATAAAATTTGTCATGGATGTTAACAATTATACGTAGATGGGAACGAGTCCTTTTGGGGTCAATTGGCCAAAAAAAATGGCCACCAGCAGCCATCTTGTATTTTACTCTTTGCATCACTAAATCCTTTGGCGCAGGTTAGACATTTCAATTAGCACCTTTCCTATTCCTCCATTTACTGTCAACCATTAAATTATTCCCCTACCTAAGTTGAGCTACAGTGTCATTGACACTTTCATTTTACTTAGAATCTTGTAATTTTCTGGTTTCCGGATGATAACTTCAGTTTGTGTGATCATATCTGAACCAAATTTGGTATGTGAGTTTATCAGCCCTATATACAGGTCAAGTTCGAATATGGGTTTGCGCCAGCATTAATGAAGGTAAAATTAACAAATAAATATCTAGAGTTTGATGTGTACCATTTCAGGGACACTGGTTGGATTGTTCTGAAATTTAGAATCGGATTTAGGGTCCTTGTTATTTTTTTTCAGAAAAGCTGATGCCCCCAATGAAGCCACTTTTTCGGGGGACACTGTCTGGATGACCTTTTATTAGCTCAACTTACTTTGTAAGTTTGAGCTATTGCCATGGTTTGGCGTCCGTCGTGCGTGTGTCCGTCAACAATTTCCTTTGGCGCAGGCTACAGGTCGTACTGTTCGTCTGATCATCATGAAATTTGTCATGGATGTTCATATTGATATGTAGATGGGAACGAGTGATTTTGGGGTCGTTCGGCCAAAAAAAATGGTCGCCATCAGCCATCTTGGATTTTAGTCTTTGCATGACTAAATCCTTTGGCGCGGGCTACAGGTCGTAGCTTTGATCGGAACTTCATGAAATTTGTCATGGATGTTAACAATGACATGTAGATGGGAACGAGTCATTTTTGGGTCGTTCGACCGAAAAACATGGCCGCTGGCGGCCATATTGGATTTCAAATTTCAATCCATTGGCGTGGGCTACAGGTCGTACTGTTCGTCTGATCATCATGAAATATGTCATAGATGTTAATATTGACATGTAGATGGGAACGAGTGATTTTGGGGTCGTTCGGCCAAAAAAAATGGCCGCCATCAGCCATCTTGGATTTTACTCTTTGCATGACTAAATCCTTTGGCGCGGGCTACAGGTCGTAGCTTTGATCGGAACTTCATGAAATTTGTCATGGATGTTAACAATGACATGTAGATGGGAACGAGTCATTTTGGGGTCGTTCGAATGAAAAACATGGCCGCTGGCGGCCATATTGGATTTCAAATTTCAATCCATTGGCGTGGGCTACAGGTCGTACTGTTCGTCTGATCATCATGAAATATGTCATAGATGTTAATATTGACATGTAGATGGGAACGAGTGATTTTGGGGTCGTTCGGCCAAAAAACATGGCCGCCAGCAGCCATCTTGGATTTTACTCTTTGCATGACTAAATCCTTTGGCACGGGCTACAATTCGTAGCTTTGGTCGGAACTTCATGAAATTTGTCATGGATGTTAACAATGACATGTAGATGGGAACGAGTCATTTTGGGGTCATTCGGCCGAAAAACATGGCCGCTGGTGGCCATCTTGGATTTCAAAATTCAATCCATTGGCGCGGGCTACAGGTCGTACTGTTCGTCTGATCATCATGAAATATGTCATAGATGTTAATATTGACATGTAGATGGGAGCGAGTGATTTAGGGCCGTTCGGCCAAAATACATGGCCGCCAGCAGCCATCTTGGATTTTACTCTTTGCATGACTAAATCCTTTGGCACGGGCTACAATTCGTAGCTTTGGTCGGAACTTCGTGAAATTTGTCATGGATGTTAACAATGACATGTAGATGGGAACGAGTCATTTTGGGGTCATTCGGCTGAAAAACATGGCTGCCGGCAGCCATCTTGGATTTTACTCTTTGCATGACTATATCCTTTGGCGCGGGCTACAGGTCGTAGCTTTGGTCAGATCTTCATGAAATTTGTCATGGATGTTAACAATGACGCGTAGATGTGAACGAGTCCTTTTGGGGGTCAATTGGCCAAAAAAACATGGCCGCCAGCAGCCATCTTGGATTTTACTCTTTGCATGACTAAATCCTTTGGCACAGGTTAGACATTTCAATTAGCACCTTTCCTATTCCTCCATTTACTGTCAACATTTAAATTATTCCCCTACCTAAGTTGAGCTACAGTGTCATTGACACTTTCATTTAAATTTAGATCAGATTTCCCTTGTTTGGGGAAATATTGAAAGTTTTTTGGCCTGATCATTTAGCAGTTGTCGACCTTGTACAAATGCTTATAAATAATAAAACATTTTTCAGAATACTGTTCTCTGTTTGAGAACCCAACCTTTATTCAGAAGTCCTAAGATGGCATTCATTTCAATTCAGCAATATGTGGAATGCAAATATTTTGTAAATAGGAAAATATAATTCAGCAGTAGTGATACATCTCTTAATAAACACTTTCTTTATTGATTTACATGCAACAATGTGTTTAATCCTGTCATTACAGTGTACATAAATAATAATAATTCTCTTCCATTTTCATTTCTCGATTGTCTCAAACTGTCATTTTACTGTTCTTTTTAGTACCTCCAAATGGGTTGGTTATATATTGTGGAACTATTGTCACGGATGAAGGCAAAGAAAGAAAAGTCAATATTGACTTTGAACCTTTCCGACCAATCAACACATCTCTCTATCTCTGTGATAACAAATTCCATACTGAGGTAAATATAACTATTTAAAAGAATCTTATATCAGTGTTTTTGCTAAGTTGGAATATGAGAATTTAAGAGAAAAATATATAATTTAATCATCGATTACGTCCAAGTGAGGGGATCCCTGATTGCCTCTAGCAAAAACTCAGGTGAAATATTAATAAAAAAAATCCCAGAATGAAATTTTAATACATGCTGTAAAAGGCTTTAATTTTGTCATGAATCTTCATGGTTTAGTGCCGTATGACTTTTTCATGGGTTTGTGAAATAAGCCTTCCAGTTAGTGTAGACTACAACGAATCGGGCATTTGCAGCTCAAATGGAATCTCGAATCGAACCAGGTCAATGATTTCACATCAAATCGAATCTTGAATCGAATCTTGAATCGAATTTCACCTATTAAAATTCTAACAATAAGTTTTGAGCAATTGTTTATTGGGTTATTGCAGCATACCGAGAGAAATTTTCATCCAGCATATTTTTACAAATTTACATACGTTGGAATACTCGTACCGCCATACCGTCAAACTTTTCAATCCTGACAGGGATAGGTATTAGGTATTCAACTGGCCGGCATTCACATTTTGACAATACTTGTTCTGAAATGCCATATTTGGTGCAAATTATACGATTACAATACCAGTACTAAGAACATATTTTTCTCTCTGAAGTCTGTCCATCGGAAGAATTTTCAGAGACAAAAATATACGGTTCTAAGTAATGTAATCGTACTGTTTCGTACAGTTTGTGGAAATGCATAGATTCAATATTCAATGGACCTAGCCTGCATCATTGATTGTGACCACCAGATCATATTCACTCTACACATATAAATATACAATTTTTTATTACAAATCTAATATTAAACATTGTATTATGAAACTGAAAGAATTTCTGTTATAAACTTTTATGAAATTGATGGAATGATCATCGATCAGCACTAGTTATTCACTGAACTTGACTGAAGCCAATATAATATCTGAATTCACGCGTGACCATATTAGAGTTTTGGCATTATATGGTGTGACAAACGATGGCGTCTATCAGTAATTACTGTCCCTCCAAGGCTCCAACATAATTCACATGCTCACTAGAGCAATATGTCCCATGCTGCTGTTGCCAGTAGTGGATGTAACTTCTTGTTAGTTTCCCAGAAGGAAGCTGCACTTGGTCAACGCCAAGTGTTTTCTACTAATAAGGGGTGCCCGCGAAATTATCGCGCTTCCATTAACTTAACAGGAACTAGTGAAGTTTGTTTATTGCCACATGTTCTGGTATTGACTGGAGTCTAACACTGCAATACGCGCTTATTTGCTTAATTCTGCTCAATTTACATGACATGAAATAAATGGTGTATCCAATATTTGAAATAGAAACGAATCTTCCGATGGATTTTGAATCGAATCAAATCAGATGGACGATTTCAAATAGAATCTCGAAGCTTTCTCGGACCCTAAGTTAATGTGTCTTATATGCATCTCAGTGGTGGTCACATACATGTACATGTCATGCTTATATGTTCATGACTATATAACACCTGGAAATGTGTGAGATAGTGTACATACAAGGCAGTCTCTGTACATATTCCCTTGTAACGTGAACCACTCTATAAGGCGACTTGGTGATGTATTGGTCATGTGATATTTTCGTTCTGTTGCTATCATTTTTCAACGAATAATATACAAATGAAACTCAAATACAGCAAAAACCCCAAAATACGCATATATATATAGGCATTATACCATGTATAATCAAGATGGCCACCAAGGTAGCATTGACCACTATGGGGTGGCCAATGTGGTTGCAGACATTTAACAGACATTTAACAGGTCCATCACCATATAAAATATTAAAATTTTAATGGATTACCCGTACGTATACATGTATGTACATGGAATATGACCACACACAGAAATGCATGGTAATCACCATAGTCACATTACTTCTTCAAATGTGGGTGAATATAGCACATACATTTGTATAGGCAGTGAAAGAGTTAAATTTAATGACATACATGATGAGTGGAAAATGTTGGCTTTAAATAGATATCAGTAAGGAAAGAGTACCCAAATTGAAATCAAGATCAAACCCATGTTTATATTACTTAAAGTGATGTGAAACACTCCGGTTGGGTGATCAGATAGAAATGGAGAATAATCTTGCTCAAAGTAGTTATTTTTACGAATATTAATCCAAATTTACAGCACACACATCGTCATTCTTATATATTAATTAAATGCAATGACTCTCGATGGCGAAGTCATTTGCGTTAGTTTATCGCCTATTGTTGCGTCCAGAATCGAGATGTAAATATTTACTATTATGCGTAGTTCAGACAATGATATCTTTGGAGTGGTATGGTGGATTTCTTTGAGATTTTCAGCAATGTTAGTAGAACGGAACATTCCCACAGTTGGCATAGTGCCTGAATACTAACTTATCAGTTTCACGCATCCGAACAAGTCCATGATATGTCTTTAATTTTTCAGGCATTAACAGCACTATTAGCCGACGACAATAAATTTGGTTTTATAGTCATGGATGGTAATGGTGCATTATTTGGTACCTTATCAGGAAACACAAGAGAAGTCCTCCACAAATTCACTGTTGATTTACCAAAGAAACATGGTAAGATTATTTATTGTACAATATTGCTGGGCGCTTTCCCGATTTAACGTCAATACCTGGTGGAAAATTCAATATCGTTAGTATTATCTGCTAAAAGAAAATTATCGTAATATCGTCCGTAAATCAGCAGGCGGGAATTAATCATACTTCACAGGTGTGAAAAGAAACTATTCCATTTGAACTAAACTAGATAAAATCAACGCATAAGATCCACGTATAAATTATAAAACACAGAAAGTGGTTGCATTGGACGTGATTCCATTAGATCTGGGCCCATACATGTGACTATGCAACCAGTTTGATATAACACAATAAAGATGCGACTCAGTCACATTTCATGTAACAAGATATGGAAATGTCAATCTAACTATGACAATATGAAGCAAACATCAAAGCATCAATCGCCCTGCTCACTTGATGTGGTAAGATAAATGTCAAAGGATACTGCGCGTGTGTAGAGAGGCGTTATGATTAGGGAGGATAGGATGTATCACACTTAAGTTATGCATCTCAATTACTAGTGAATACATGATGACCAGGGTTTTCTATTAGTGGTTGGGGGAATGGCACCCCTATAGCCACTGGGAGATATTCCAGTCCATCAACAAATCAGTTGATATTTTATGCCCAAGTTCTGAAGGTCTATGGTAACAATTTGAAGGGTTAAGCAATGTAAGACTGTTGGTATTGGCACTGCATATAAAAATTCAACATAGATATGGTATAGGTACCGTAAATTTTGCGACAAAACATCAAGTTGTAATCCACGGGTAAAATGAGTGTACCTGCAATTTTTCGTACTGCCACCGAGAACGGAAATGTTTTTAATTCACAAATTATCTCTATGTCCAACCTCACTAGTACTACATTTAAAACTTTACATGAAAACATGTTATACCATGAAATATTCCTGATCATCCTTCAGTGGCTAACATCTGGACTTCATAAATCCGAACCAGTCAGAACAATGTGTTATTCAACATTGTAATTGCGACGTAACTGGGCAGAATCAACCACATGTCTGTCAGCGATATCCGTTTAAATATCTGTCAGAATAAGATAATAATTGTTGATGTGTGTCACCCTGAAAAGTATTCTTTTCCCCACTAAGTGCTTCACTAGTGATCAGCCAGTGAAGGATCCAGGGATTTTTTGGAGACACCTGATTTTGGGGAACGATATGCCAAAGGCATATCGCGAAGGCCTGAATTTGGCTTTTAAATATATATCTAAAGGTACGAGGCACAGGGTCATTAGAAAAAGTCACTTCTTTCACTATTCTTCAAATTTTTGGACATTAAATGTGAGTTATCCTTGCTTACTAACCTTAATGGTGGATTGAAAAGCTATGCTGAGGATACTTTTAAGCATACCAATGCTGATAAATTAAGAAATTAAAATAAATAAACAAAGGTTACACAAACAATGATCGCAGTTTACCTCATTCCGTCTCATCGACTTATGTGCAGAATGCATAGTTAGAGAGTTGATAAACCAAAGATGTCCCAGCGAAGACATAAACCGTTGCTGGTTTGATTTGTACCTCAATCTGCCTCATCTCCTTGTGGGCGACCTCATATATATACAATGTGGAAAATGGAGACGCAGCAAACTGAGCTAAGTATATGAAATTTAATGCATAATTAGAGAAAAATATAATGTAATTTGAATGAGCTTGTGGATAATAACATTTATCATACTAATTCTACCCTTTCATAACTAGGCTCAGTCTGGGTGAACGTCGACTCTATATTTGAAATATAGAGTCTGGAGCTAATGTCGCCAAAACCATTTCTATTCAGCGAAGAGCTTCCCCAAAATGACGTCACAGATTTAAAAAAATACATCGATGATTGACAGGTGTCCCCACGTGTTATTTGTTGTGCTTCGCCGACTCATCAACCCACAGAAGGCCTGTGTCGCGACCAGGGAAATTTCCAGGGCTGTTTTGATACCTGTTACAGGTATGGGCGCCCAAACTCGAGAAGCCCAAATGACCCCAAATTCCTAGTGGACAGTATTGAGTCAACCTAAATTTTCAAGGCAATTCAACAATATGCAATGTAAATAAAAAATCTGCAGTTGCAATACAGCCTTCATTAGCATGTTGAATTTTTAAATCAGAAATATTATGTCATATTTATAATATATGGGTCTGTATCTGTGTTGGTTCGGTGTAGAAGCCGTATTTTAAAGTTATATTGGGATACCGGTACATATCCTCTGCTGGAAACAGGTGTCCCCAAATTATCTCTGGATTCTTCCCTGGTCGCGACATAAACTTACAGAAGATAATATTTGTCGCCACTATTCTTTTTCGGGAGATGAACTCGCTGCATCAACGGGAAAGCTGCATCCGAGAGCAAAAAATAAGGTCGTCATCAAAAATGATGCTTTAGAACTATTTAAAAGCATAAAATTAAGTCATTTCCTCGGTATTTGACTTTCAGGTGACTTTTTTACGGCAAATAATTTGATTTGCAAACCATGTTACAATAAAGTAAATCAAATACACGGACATGAGTAAAGTTCTATTTATATTTATGGGAGGCCAAGTTGGTACCATACGCAGGCCTATCTATCAGGTCCAGCACATCCTTCAAATTAATCGGAATCGTACCGAATATATAATTTCGAAGCCATTTTTTCTGTCTCTGTTGTATTTGCATGCCTCGAAATTCCGCTCTGTTACTATATTTAGAGGTGACATTATGGGAGTCTCCGCCCACTAACACTTGTTTATTAACCCATACGGTTTCATTGGACGGAAAATAATTTACGGAATCCCGAGGACTTGGAAATGAGATAGCGATGTTATCCGTCAGACCTTATATTCAATGTTGTAATGAATATTTAGGTATGAGTTTACTCAGACTGAACTAGGCTGAATCTTTGGCAACCAAAAACACTGAATTTAAACTTAGCTCTTTCTTTCAGGTAGAGGAGGTCAGTCTGCTTTACGTTTCGCTCGATTGAGAATGGAAAAACGACATAACTACGTCAGAAAGGTTGCTGAAACTGCTGTCACGCTCTTCATTACAAATGACAAACCAAATGTTTCTGGTCTGGTTCTGGCAGGATCTGCAGACTTCAAAACGGAACTTAGTCAGTCTGATATGTTCGATCCAGTAAGTGTTTCATGCCATTTGCATCAGCAGATATGTACCATGAACAGGTGTGAAGCAGAGTATGAACAAGGTAGCGCAGAGATTCATTGATATCCATGCAAATTTTTAACCCTTTCATGATGGGATCTGTGCTGGTGCAGCATTAAATATCCTGTGCCAGTGCAGTGCCAGGGAGCCTCGCATAAATAAGAGAATGCACTGGCTTACAAGGTCAAGGTAAATATTGTTAGGCCAATGTATTCTCTTATATATGCAAGGCTCCCAATGGGAGACTCACATATATAAGAGAATACATTGGCGCAGGGTTTTCGTAAAATTTCAGGAAGCTCCAGTCATGAAACAGTTAGAAAACAAAATCTTCTGTAAACAAACGTAAATCTTCAAACTATAGCTACCGCTATACTTAAAGTAATTGACCATCTATAACGCGGTGTCACCCCGTTAATACCGCGGTATCCCCAATACCGCGGTACTGATGCCGCTTATTAACGCTTCAACACCGCGCATACCGCGGTGACACCACGATGCATGCGGTCACGGTTCGCGATACCGCAGTGATTTTAACGGACAATTTGCGCGGAAAAAAAAACAAAGGACACTGAAGAAATCTTCATTTATTGTGGTTATTTTATTTACTTATTATTGACGATGATGTTTTTTTGCCAATAGTTATTTGTCCATGTGTATATAATATGCTTTTGCCAATAGTGATTTCTTTATGTGTCTGAGTCATCAAAAACTATCTCTTGAGTGGAATTTTTTTTCTCGTCTCCGTATAACCAATAGATATTGATAGACGGTAACGTCTTCCTTAGAAAATCCGATATATCCGACCTAATTTAGTTTTTACCCTCGACTCTGTTTATTGTCGTTGAACTTTATAGGATTTATTTTTATTTTACGATTTGAAACATCGTGCATGTATACATGTTGACCCATCGACGTATGCATGCATATAGACATAGGTCGATGATAAACCTACATGAGAATGCATATCAGTTTTAGTTGCGATGCAGGGTACAGGTAGGTAAGAATTATCTGAGTGACCCAAATAATAGTGCGGGTGGGGAAACAACAATTCTTACCGATATTCCCAACTTTATCAATCTCCAATGCAATTTGATTTATTATGTGTGGTTTTATTGGCATTATTAAAACAGAAATATATGGTGCCAATATCGAGACCGGCAGAAAAGAATTACTATTCTTGTGAGCAGGTTGTGTGATCCCTAATAATGAGATAACCCTGACAATATCATGCGCGAAAGTCATGGAAACACGGCTTAATTGGAACCAGAATCGTCTACTTTTACTGGCACACAGGGAGGTCGTGTATGGTTATTTATAAGTGAGATAATCCTGATGATTATGACGACACATGCGCGTCCTCTTATAAAGACATGTGGGATGGGAACAGTCCGTAAGCATCTGCTACATGTATATAGATAGATTGTTTATTGCCATAATATGTCAACATGGAAATTTGACAAATGTAGACGCTTACAATTTGACATTTATAAGAAGCAAACAAAAACATAAGCACGTGGTTGAACACAATTTGACAATATGACCCACTATGACGTCATCAAGGGAACTTCCCCAAACACTAAACGATAAATACGTCACAAAAATGTCACGTGGGCTTGTTCTGAATGCGACAGGTCGTCATGGTTATCTTCAGCAGGGCTGAGTGCAACACAAAGTATCACGCCGTGAATATACGCTACCGGTACTTTGAAGTTGCCGACATCGGCTGTCAAATTGTAAACTCCACCCATCGCCTGGTGTCCGGGCACTGAGGTGTCTTCCAACACATACCTGCCCTTGAAATAATTTCACCACTCACCAAGTTATGACGGAACTTTTTTTATTTTTTTTTTATTCAATAAAGTAAGATGGACATTCTAAGGCAGCGATTGGCATTGACACGAAGTCGTGGAAATCACAGTGATTCTCCTTTTATCTGTGGAATTTAATTAGATCCTTAATTAAGGCTTATAGACGTATTGTTTTTTTGTTTTTTTTATAGATGATTTTCCAATATCATCATATTTCTCTTGCTATTCCACATAGTTCAAATAATTTTGAATTTATTCTGTACCCCCCGCTCCGATTTTCAGAAATAAACAGCGAATAAAGCATGTGATTGACTATCCTACGACATTTCCAGCTACGATTTTTACGTACACACGACTGCGATTACGTCGCAAGTGGAGGTTATCAAGGATACGCCACGATTTCGCATCTAAAATCAAACGGTGCTTGTTATTATTTTTTTACTTGCGACATTGTCGTCAGCATGCGCAATCCAACTATCGGTTACTTCCGGCCTCGACGGAAATCTTTCCACTTACGATTGAATCGTTGTTGTCTGAACGTTCACTAAATGCATCCCTTCAAAGAGTTCCATGAAAATCACAGCGGTATTCAAAACATTTATCGCGGTGCCCCTATCAGACCGCTGTATCCTTACCGCCCGATTCTGTAACTCCACCGCTGACCGTCTCGATACCGCTACCAATACCGTTTATTACCGGTATCACCGAGGTCATGACCGGGGTATCACCCCGTTTTTCTGGTCAGTTACTTTGAGAATAGCGGTAACTGGGTTCAGTGAAAAGTTTGAGCACCTAACCAGTGCAAGTTCTGTTTATTTTGTTAGACAAGATAATATTGGTACAATTATTCACACCTCTCCAAAGACCAAGCTTTTCCTTGTTTTCATGACAAACACCATTTTTAGCTCAACTTTACTTTGTAAAGTTTGAGCTATTGCCGTGGGTCGGCGTCTGTGTATCCATCCGTATGTGTGTCCATCAACAATTTCCTTCGGCTCACCCCACAGGCTGCATCCCTCATCCGATCATCACCAAACTTCATATGGATCTTCAGGTGACCTCAAGATGGGAGCAATCAATTTTTTCCGACATTCATTTAAAAGCAGCCATTTTGGATTTCAAATTTGAATCCATCGGCACACCCTTCAGCCCGCATTTATTGGAGAAATATTTTGAAAATTTACAGGGAGCAATCAAAT
This sequence comes from Siphonodentalium dalli, assembly GCA_032622095.1. Lineage (NCBI taxonomy): Eukaryota > Metazoa > Mollusca > Scaphopoda > Gadilida > Siphonodentaliidae > Siphonodentalium > Siphonodentalium dalli. The sequence goes on from CP136062.1 coordinate 128,435,172, forward strand.
TTTAGCTATTTTCGATGAAAAACATGGCCGCCAGCAGCCATCTTGTATTTACTCTTTGCATGACTAAATCCTTTGGCACACCCTACAGACCGCATCCCTCATCCAATCGTCAACAAACTTCATATGGTTCTTTTCAATTCTTCCAAAATTTGTCAAAAAAGATGGGTGCCTGGAGCCATCTTGGATTTCACATTTGAATCCATCGGCACACCGTGCAGCCCACATATAGTGGAGAAATGAAATTAATTTCATTTACACAATATTACAATCCATTTACTGAAACTTGTTGAATTTCCTTTATCATTCTATTGTCAGCTCAGCATAAAAATATTAAAGCCTCCCCAAGTTGAGCTACAGCGTCATTGACACTATTGTTGCTACCAAAATGAATATAGTTAGAAGTCTAGTTATACCCCCATGACCAAAAGAAATGGTGGGTATACTGGATTACATGCGTCCGACCCTCCGTCTGTCCGGGCAGACATCAAACGCCAGTTGTCGGATCTCAATGAAATTTTGGTATGGATGTTCACTATAAGGACTTCAATGGAGCATCTGTCATAGCTTATAGTTATGCCCACACTAAGCAGTATGCCACATGGGGTATGCACCAGGCGACAGCCCAGCTCTTGTTTACTATGACAGCATCGGTGGCATCAAGTCTGTTGACTTCTGGCTGTGATTTCTGTGAGGGTGAAAAAATTTGTCATGTCGGTGCTTTCTTAAAGTCGACGTCGCGAAAATTCTCAATATATGTTCATTTATTCATATTTGTATCAAGTTATGCACACTTATTTAAGAAAACAATCCCCCGCTGTCTGAAAGATACGAGTGTTTACGACTGTGTGTGTCTGGGTGATAGCCCGATGCCTCACCTCATTATCTATTTTGACGGAAACAGTTATTTGCGAGAAAGCGTGTGACGTACTTAAGGACCTTGGGTATTTCCCACAATGGCTGACACTGACAGAAACATTTTTTGCGATCTGATTGTTCCTCGTCTGATTCGCCAGAAGACACTTTAAATTTGACAACGGGAGCGTACATGCACGAGCCGGAATTACCACAAAATTACCATGGTGTGAGACCACCAAACGATCCAGACCTTGGATGGCGAAGAGATGAAAGTTCGCGTACGAAAATGGTGAGTCACTGAGCGTCTCTTATTAAAAATATCGCGGTCACTGGCAAAACATGTGAAAATAAAATTGATGTAAATACTAGCTAAAACCCCGTTTATACGAGCGGACATGTGTAATAATCATTACGCATACTCAATACATCGAAATATGAAATATAATTCAAGGAAAAGTTGTGTGCCTGCCGAAATGTTAGTCTAAAAATATACCAGTAGTATTTTTTTTTTACTAAAACTGTCAATTTTTTGATGTATTGAAATTCTGGACTCGACCACTGCCAGTCCATGGCTGCTCACGGATTGACATTGGATTCAGCTATTAGTATCAGTACTATGACAATCAGAGACAGTGTTTGCACTGGCTAAAATAATAATTTGCCCAAAATTAGCTAACTCTTGATTTGTGACATTGTCCAAGAAAAAAAAAGTGTCTTGAAAGTTGAATATTCAACATGTTAATTGTTATCTCGACACATCTTGAGATCCTGACATGCGCATCTCAAGCTCTGAACATATTACTAGTATCTCGCGATATTATCTTGAGATCTCTGCATATTTTCTTGAGATCTTGCCGTATGATCTCGAGAAAATATGTTAATATCTCCAGATTCTTTTCTCGAAATCTCGAGAGAGTCGAGATAATATCTTGGTGTGGATATTTTCTATAACAGTATATGGTACATTGTATATCATTTTGAAGACAGATTCATTGTGGTCCAAGTGAGATGATTATATTCATGGGTTCACATGACTGTCGGGGTACTATACATGTACATGTAGTATGTCTTTTGAATGAAAATCTGTTACGGTACTGGTATAGAAGAGCAACAGGAGGCATCTCGGATTCTCGGTCCAAAACAGCATCAACCCAACCAATTTCCCAAGCTGTTGTGGACTGAGAAAACTTGGTCTATACATGCCAATGTATGCTATTTCTGAATATATAGTCATGAAACGGAAAGAAATTAACTTTCCAAGAAAAAGTTGTTTGAGTCAGTATTTGGGGCAGGAGAAAGATACCCGGGCTTATTATCGCCCCCACTCCCCAACCGAGCAGCTACTTATGACAAAAATGAATTTATTATTTTATAAGTTGCTTATTTTGCTTCATACACTCATGAAAAGGCGAGAGATACTCAAGCCTCGGTATTCCCCCCTCCCACCCCAAACCCTGACTCAATGAAATTTTTCTCGATTAATTTTAATTTCTCGCCATTTCATGACTATATAAAGCGATATACCGGTAAATGTAACTGATAAATAATAAGATATTTTTGTCTCATATGCAGCTGCTGGTTTCTTTTTTTTGGGGGGGGGGAGGGATATTCAGGCCTGTGTAATTTCTCCCAACCCAAATCCTGACTCAATCAAAATTTTAATGGATATATAGCATTATAGGGCAATATAAGCAATAAAATAATTAGTTTATTTTTGTCATATACTCTTTAAAATGTAGATGCTGGGTGTGGGGGATATTCAGACCTGGGTATCTAATTCCCCCCTCTCCACCCAAACCCTGACTCAAACAACTTGTAACATGTTAATTTATCGCCATTTAATGACTATAACATAAAAATAAATAAGCAATAAATTAATACGTGTACATTTATATTTTGTCGTATGTTGAATTCTCGGTGGGTGTGAGCATTTGACAGACTGAAAATAGTAAAAAGGGGGGATGCACTGGGGGAGATATCATGTACACCAGGTAAACAAACTACTATAGTATAAGCTGTGAATCTTTAAAACAGGATATTAACAAAACTGGATAATGAAATAGATACCTGGTAAACAATTTAGCAGGTATAACTTCTGATAACAAATTTGTGCGGAACTTATCCAAGATGCATGTATCCATGAGAACAACTGGACGGACAGACGCACTGTCATTCATCAGAACATACAGCAATGACCTAAACATTCAACCCCTTAACCACAGCAGAACTGTGGGTAACTTTTCAGGATTTAGTCCGAAATATGACTTGTTGCCTTCATGAGAGCTTTCCGATGAATTTCCACAAGCCATATTTCAAACTGAATCCTGAAACTATACCTATAATTCTGATGTGGTTAAGGGGTCGATTATTTAGGGCATTACTGTATGTCGAGTTTGTTACAATTTTGTCAAAGTTTGCATCAACAAAATTGAGGAATTGAATGTTAACTCTGAGTTGTTCCATAATAAATGTATTTCCCTTGTCATTTCAGGTGTTCATGCACCTATGTATGTGATGGAGACTACAATGTACCTGTGAGTGCAGATGTTGCCATGAGATTGAAAAAGTTGAGACCAAGCTAAAGGGAGTGACAAAAGCGATTTCATAGGAAGAAGGACACTTCAAGTGTATCACAGAGACTGTCCCCTTCAGGAGTGTGTGTCTGGACCCATGGCTACTTGAAGTTGCATGGTTAGGATACCAGCAACAGTATAGTCATCCGTTTAATGGACCTCTGCACAACAAATACAGGCATATCGCATAGACAGTTTATTCGGTGGTGCTATGGCTACCATGGTTTGCATAACTGCAGACCTCTTCCATCGTGTGTTGTGAATGGCATCAGTAATTTCAGTATGCTTTCCCAAATGATGGTGGAAATTACAGGGGCTTTCGTTTGCCCGAGCTGGAGAAATGCATGAATAAATGAATGAAATCTTAATAGTTTGTTACAATGTATCTCCCTAATCTTCATCTCCCATATATGACTGAAAATAATTTCATTCATTTGATAACGTTTGACTCTGGAATGGCCAAATTGTTTGATATTTAACTTTGTTTTTATTTAAAAAAAAATTATTTTCAAGTGACAAATTTCCCCCCACTTTTCATAGTTTGATCCTGAAATTGCCAGAAAAATGTTTTTTTTTATAATTCCCTTTTTTTTTTATTAAAATATATTTTTTTCCAAGCGACATAGTTTTTTAATCACACAATTGATTATTTGATCCTGAAGTGGCGAGAAAAATGACTTGAGATTTAAATTTGTTTTTATTTAATTTCATTCTTTCAAATGTCCAGGTCTGGATAGCGACCCACAACCCAGCACCTACATGACAAAAAATTGTCTCATGGTTTCATTGCTTATTTTGCTTTATAAAGTCATGAAACGAAGATTCCAGAACATGATGTAGCCCCCCCCCCCCCCCCCCCCCCAACACCAGCGCCTACTTGAGAAAAATCATGGTTTTATTGCTTATTTTGCTTTATATAGTCACGAAACAATGAGAAATTAACTTCTTCCGAGAAAATGTTGTTTGAGTCAGGGTTTGGGTGGGGGTAAGATATCCAGGCTAGGAAGGGAAGAAGTCCAGGACCTATATGACAAAAAATCATCTTGGGGGTTTTATTGATTATTTTGCTTTATAGTCATGAAATGGCAAGAAATAGACTTCTCCTGAGAAGGTGATGTATGGAACTAATCTGCATAAAATAATAAAATAATGATTTTGGTTCACTATTTTTAAAGCAAACGTTTTTTATGGTCGTTATTGTTGTCACATTTTTGTATATTATAATAAAAAAGACTGAGTCAGAGGAAAATTGGAAAAAAAAATTGAACCCCATACAATGCTGAGAATGCGGCCCATTTTGGGAGGGGCTGGTGTGTTTACCCTGAACATAGATATTATATTATTCAGCGTAATAACACTCCAGTATTTACTTTTTCAACTCAACGAATGGAAGAAGCCATGGTATACTGTATAGATCTGTATTTCACTGTTTGATCATATTAAAATCATTTTCACAAAGATGATACATGCAGATACGTAGACAGCATAGCCACCCAAGAAGCCCTTCTGATAGTTCAGCCAGAAACGTAATTACTAATTAGTACTCTTCTTGTGGGACTTGAAAGCAGAAATCTGCGAAAGCGGTCACGTATCCCATGCATTTCATATCAACAATAGGTTGAAAGTTAATAAATTTCGAAGTTCCCGTGGACCTACATGTAGATCATGCCACGAATACCTACTCCAGCGGCACGGGAGTAGAGATTCATGGCATGATCTGCTGTGGTCCTATTCTGACAGTCACAGTGACACACGAACTTCGTCCAAATATCTACGAATTTACTCCGGAGTTTTTTGGCCACGCGAATAATTCATGTCGTATTATTCAATATTTTATTACACACATAAATACATTCCGAATTCACGATTTCCAACGAAAACGAAACATGTTTGTGAACTAAAACAAAACCACGCAGAAACCGATTTCGATAACACAATGTCAACAGAATGCCGCAAGGTGATTAATGACGTCACGGGTCAAAAATAAATTACACCCAATCTGCAGTTCGCGTTTACTGCTGTGCGCATGCCAGGGGGGTTTCCTGGAATGCGAATCGATAGCGGCTAATCTTGGGACGATTAATTTCGTTCTCAGAACGACTCTGTTGGTCTAATAAGCGGGGAAATGGGTAAAATATGAACTTCGCGACGGCGACTTTAACCGTTTTTTTTTATATAAATCAGACCATATCTATTTGTGACATCAATACATCTTAAGACACTGTGTATACAGTTTATTTCTGGAACAGAGGGGTATTCCCAACTGTGGCGTCTCATTGATATTCATGTTTCCAAATAAGTAAAATGTTTATTAATGCGATGGACAATTCAACATAGAAGGCTTCACAAGTGTGTCTTCTAGTATGAGACGCCTCGCGGTGGGTATTGCTGTTAAAATAGTCACATCTGTTAAAACCGCCATAAACAGAAAGAATATTAAAATATAGGCAGACTTTGTTCTTATACCAATCATAAATATTTTATAAATAGTATGTTATTGTCAAGTTTGTATGCTTTGTTATGTAAATAAAATAAAAAAATGTTACAGAACCTGGCTTTTGTTTACATAACACAGCGTACAAACTAGTTTTGACAATAACATACTATTTAAGCGATATTTATGATTGGTATAAGAACAAAATATGTCGTTATTTTAATGTTCTTTCTGTTGATGGAAGTTTTAACGAGTGTGACAATTTTAACAGCAATACCCACCGCGGAGGCCATCCGTGCCTTTAAGGGAAGAAATTAATCAATAGTTTTGCATTTATCAGTCAGAGGGATCATCTGGCAATGTACAATTCGTCCGGGTCTCCGGGGGCAATGTTACATTAGTTTAAAGCTGAAAAATAGCATGGACCGGCTCAAGAGTTGGCCTATTTTTTTTCCTATGGGAAATCTGGTGGGTTTTACACCAATCCTTGACAAAAGTTGTAGAATTTACGTTGAAGTTCTGGAAGCGGATAATTGAGCCTTGATCTTAACCCTTTCATGATGAGAGCTGCGCTGGTGCATCATTAAAGATCCTGTGTCGTGCATTCTCTATGTGCAAGTCTACCAATCAGGTAGCAGAAAGTAAGAATACTGCATAAATGATGAATGAGAACATCTAGATATGTTTTAACAATTAATTTATGTTCTATTTTGCAGCGACTCCAATGCAAAATTATCAAGATAGTGGATGTGTCCTATGGTGGTGAGAATGGCTTCAATCAAGCTATTGAATTAGCAGCCGATGCCTTAGCTAATGTCAAATTTATACAAGAAAAGAAACTAATAGGTTAGTTAGATCCTTTATAGTATCCTCCAATTATCATTAATATACAATGATGTTAAAAAATAAGTATTTCATCATTCTGTTTAGCTGAAGCCATTTATCTTGGACCATTAAAAAAAAACCTGTGATCTTAGGAAATATTTGTAAAAAAAATCAGACGAGGAAGGCTTTTTTTATGTTTACCCATACCATGTATGGTACACATAATGCCGACGTCCAGATCAACCATCCATTGTCTGTCCATCTGTCTGTCCGCAGCCACTTGCTATGAATTACTCTCATATTTTGTATCGTATCGTGTTCATATTTTTTGTGCAGGTTTATGATGACACTCCCCTCACCTGCTTAGTTTTTGGTATCAATCTGTTGATTGGTGTAGAAAAGAATTAACCCTTCACAAACATGCTATCCAATGCATTGTCAGATACTTTTCTTCTGATCTGCCTCATATTTCTTACCTACATGTAGTCCATGAGATAGAACTGTGAAAATGCATAAATAAAATTTTGGCTGCACCCCAAGGGGGGCAAAGGTTTTATTGCTTAATATGATAGTAAGATATGTTCTGATCAAAATCTCACTTGTTGGCCCTTAATTTAGGTGTCCGTTTTCAAACAAAATTACAATTAATGACCCAAAATATTTGCGATTTTGTCACATTGCTTAGGTTAGGGATGTTCATGAAAATTTCAAATTGGTCTAAACTTATTTTGGTAGCTTATTTTGTAGAACTCACCATGCTGGTCACAGAACCGTAAACCATTTTAATATTCGTCAAATATTTTTTGAGTTATGGACATTTCTGTACCAAAAAAATGGTCGTTTTTCAGATTTCAGAGCCCCCATTTTCGGCGTATTTTCAAAATAAGCTAAAAAGCAGATTTTAGGATCAATTATTTGTTAAAATACATAATAATTTTGTGTTTTTTCACTAATTAAGTCGTTAACCTACTGGTTAGAGCACATAAATCAAATTTTTCATCCATTTATGGTAAAGAATGAGAAAAAATATGCCGATGAAATGGGCGTTCCATAACATGGACATGGGGCCACGTGACGAAATGCCATTTTTGAGGTCTTGTAACTCAGTAAATTTATCTCCATACATCTTGATATTTTCACAACATATTTAATATGTAAGTCTAACTATATTGTAAAGAAATTTTGGTTATTGCATGTAAAATATTTTCGTTATGGCCTATGGCTTATTGAAATCCTCTTATTTTCGAAAATGTAATTTTTTGGGCATTTTTCTTGATTTTTTGTTTATAAAAAATAAACAGGTGAGGATTAATTGGTAAAACTAGTTGAATTTTCAGCTGAAAACATTTTTTAATTCAAATGGATCCATTTTGTCGATTATACTAAGGTATGTTTATGGATTTCACCCCTTTTTGTTGTCAACGGAGCACAAATTTGGCAGTCAGTTTAGGGGTAGGCCAAATCACACAGTATACATATTGGAGACAAAGGGCTGAGGGTATGTGCACAAAGCAAGTGGCTATATATAACCAGTCGTGAGGTGGATATGTATACCCGGAGTGACCCTATGGTCATTGAATCGCTTTCCTCCATTGTACATACAGACAGACCATCAAGATGGAGAACTCTGACATTACCTCTCTATTGATTAATATATCCTTGAGCTATTTTGGAAAGCGATAGACACCCAAGGTTTCACATGTACAACCCACATATTACCTCACAGAAACATCACAAAAATGACAATATAGTCACCCACTTTATACACGTACACCTGACCCATGACCATACAGCCATACTTGGTTATACCATACACACAACAAATGACCATACAGTCACGAGTCACCATGCATGCACACCAGGCATACTTCTATATCTGACATATGACCATATCGTCACTCTCTGTATACATATTCACTACATTCAGGATCATAAAGTCACTCCTTGTATACCTATTCACCTCACCATTGACCATACAGTCACTACCTGTATACATATTCGGCACCTCCATAGTCATATAACCACTCGATAAATACATATACAGCCCACCCATGACCATAGATTCAATCCAGGTATACATATACACATCGCCAATGGCCATTCAGCCCTTCCCAATATACCAATACCAGCACACACGACCACTCATACCTTCCATGCATATACACCTCACACATGACAATTCAGCAACTCACTGTATACTCATGCACGCCATCCATCATCACACAGATACTGCCTACACACCCACCAATGATAATCCATCCACGACATATATAACAATATAACCAATGTCAGAAATGGTAACGCGCTCAAGATCATATATTATAAACCCAAGAATGTAATTGTAGAATATAAAATATATTGGTTTTGCGAATGGCCAACTCAGAATTCCGTTAAAATAACAATAACAACCAGCACCTAATTAACGAACCGGCGGCCGACTCGACCGTCTCCGACCACAACCCCCAGTGGGCTGCAGAAATTTATTTTATTTGTAATTGACATGTAGTTTATCACAAACCAAGAAACAAAATTAATCAACGTTGATTAACGACAATAAACGAAATTGAAATTCCCCAACTACACCTTTTACCGGACTCTGCCTCCAGCTCGCAGTTTGACTTTTAATCATCCCAAAAATTCCCATTCTATAAATAAAACTAATAAAACACCCATTGATAATGTAAGCGCCCACAAGAAAAGAGAATCTCGCCACCAGTTATACACGCGGCGCGCGTAAATATTCATCCCACACTTTACCAGAATGGCAGGCCCTATATACCCACGCGCATAGCCAATGACCATCCAGCTTACTCCATGTATATGTACACTTCAAACATGACCGTACAGTCATTCCATGCACACATATACACCTATATATTACCCATAACCATTAAATCGCTCCCGATTTATCCACACACTCCATGACCATACAGACAGCACATGTCTACATATACACCCCACCTGTCATAATCCCGCCCATGACCTTTCAGTCACTCTATGTATATACATGAACAATACACAGGTGGCCATATAGCTTCTCTAGTTATGTCCATACACCATATCAATGGACATACAGCCACACCGGGTACACCCGCACTGGGTACATTCAACCATACACTATACAGTCACTCCATGCATACCGTTTCACCTCACACATGATCACGATCACTCCTTGAATACCTACACATCTTACCCTGGACTCCCCACTCATAACCATATAATCACTCCTTGTATGCCTATTAACCTCACCAATGATCAAACAGTAACTCCCTGGGTGTCATCTTGGCATCCACCCTGTACCCAGTTGATCAACTTTTATCATAATGGGCTAGAATAGCCACATATTATGTTTTATGTCAGTTCCGTCGCAAAATTCTACCCATTTCCTTTCAATAATATGGCCAGAATCACAAAAGAGGTTCTCGGAAAAATTCCATACTGCATCTTTAAAATGAATTTGCTACCTTTTCCGGATAACGCAGAGATTAATGTTCGGGATTTATGTAAAATAAATGAATTTTATTACCAAATTTGGTTGCCATCTTGAGAAAATGGTTTATAAATGCCGTAGTGTGACACAATTATGATAGACCAAAACAATAATCATCTTTCATATCAAAGATAGTTACATTTCACTTGAACAAATGATCCAGACCTGAAAAGTTAATTTTTGCCGATATTTTTTGTCAAGTTTGTGAGAGAAAACTCCAATATTTCTGGTAATGTCAGTGTTGACAATAGTAACAATAAACCATGGTGCATCAGACATGTTAGTATTCAATTATAGAAGACAGAATAGCCAATTGTATACATCAACCACAACTTGTAAGCGATTGAAGGGCATGCTGAAGCAGTATCTACCATTTCCCGTATTTTGACGGTCTTTTCGGCAGCCATTTTGAGCCAAAGTAACAATTTTGGTTCCAATGAGTTGGAATATTCATAGGTAATGATATGCCTCACTTACATTACAAATTTCTGTTCATTTCTTGTAGACATATGACTAGAATCCCAATTGTGATTTTTTGTGAAATTTAATACTGCATTCTGTAAAATCGAATTTTTGAGGGATCGGACGGGGCTAGGAGCCCAGTAATTGCATATGTTATTGCTCCAATGATCAGTTAATATATAAAATACAAAATAAAGTCTCATTTCTCAACCATTTCCAAACAAAATAAAGTGATCTAGAAGATGTAAGTGAAAAAATGTCATATTTTCAACTTTCGGTGGCCATTTTGGCAGCCATTTTGGATTGGGAGTTTCAATTTTGCCCTATCGAAGTGTCATTGTGTCCTAGCTTCATGAAAATATATACATTAGTATACATTTCACTAGAGTTTCCAGCTATAATTTGCATCAAACTGACTTAGGGTCTGGTCTGAAAAACGGCGGCCATGATGGCCGCCATCTTGTCTGGAGTCTATACGGCCACTTTTTGTTCTTGTTAACATTAAAAGTTGAAGGACATAATAAAGAACAAAATGGGTGGGGTAAAGTTAAGTCACATTGGGTTTCAAGGGTACCGCCATTAGCTCCCGGACTGTCATATTAAGGTGCAAGAAAGCACAAAAACCCAACAACTCCCGTCATATAAAATCATAACACGCTCTTTATTTACAGCATTTGACTCCCAAAGTGCCACTTTAATGTCTTAAATGTTTGTTTATGTGTTTGAAATGTTTCAAAACTCAATTGGCGGCAATAACCGTTTTGATTGACACAGTCTTTTCCTATTTATGATTTCCTATTTTGGCGGGAATATTGGCGGCCATCTTGGATTACGCCCCCTAGCGGCCAAACGGACACTTTTTGTCAAGGCCAACAAGTCAAATTTTGTTCCTGGTGCTATAAGCTTTCCATAGACACCAAAAAAACCTTTGCCCCCCCTGGGGTGCAACGAAAGTCAATTTTCCATTTCCTATCTCATGGACTAATGTAGGTTTTTCTTAGCATACTCTTTATCTGTATGGATTTTGGTATTGTTCCTGTTTTGAAAATGTGAATATTTTATTCTAATAGTTGCAAATGATATCAATATATTACTTATCATATGACCATCCAATATCGACAGTGTTGAGAGTACATCTATTACAACTTTAGAAAGCTTCAACATTTTTTCAATATACTTCATACCATCACATTTGAGGAAAGGCAAAATAATTACAATTCAATGCTATCAAAATTAATCTAATCTAATTTTAAATACAGGCATCTTGAGATTAATGAAAATGATACATTATCTGGGTGATATGTAATTGGCCCATAAATCATCATACACTTGGTCTCTCAGATTAAATAAACAATAAGGCCATATAAACTTAATAGTTTGTTTCTCAGGGATTTTTTTTTTCAAAGTGATGTGGGAGGCAGTTATTTATATTTATTATTTTTTTCCAAATTAATTTTGTGGTGAGGCAGGTATTTATGTATAAAGTATTTACTGGAATCCCATATTAAACAGTAATACTGAATATGGGCAATATACCGAAGCAGGGAAGCTGACCATCATATATCCCCTTAATAATCTAGATTTGTAATAAAGTTGCATAGAGGAAACAGTTTGAGTTATTCACTCATGATGATGTGGAAACTACATCGGTGAAATTTGATGTAACTCAGGGTGACCACCAACCAGATCAAGCTTTATTGGAAGGAGTTCCACTGGACTACACATGAATTGATAATATAAAATCACAACGATAATTTATGAAATAAAAGGTTTATTTTCTAATTAATCACAGACTTTCATAAAAATCTTGAAGTTTGAAATAGTGCTGATCCACGAACCAGAGTGCATTACATACAATAGCCACACACTGCCGACCCACACTGTCAACGCTATTCGTTTGGAAGACCACTTTCACTTTGTTTTCACCTAACCAGTCAATGATTGAATGAATTAACTGCACAATTCCGATGAATTCGTCACGTTTGTTTTTCACATTTGTCTTACTGGGCAACACCACCTCCTTGCAACATGTCATCAGCACTGAGAATAAATCAACTAGTTCTTCCGATTTCTTCTTTGGTCACTCGAATTTGAAAATATCCTCTGAAAAATTGCGTGACTTCAGAAAACATGATGATCATGATGTCTCCTGCAACTGTGTCAAAGTCCCCTGTTTTCGTTTTTGAAACAAACCAGGTCAAAATCATTGTCAATGTCTTTCGTGGACATGAAATCACCAGCCATTTGACGAAAAGTTTTTGATCTGTTGACTGATATAATTGTCCATTTGCCTTCCGATGCATTCTGCACGATAGAAATGTTCATCAAAGTCGCCATTTTGTTATTATTTTAAACAGGAAGTCCGTCGGAATTATCCGCCCTTGTTTGTGAATGTAAAGTCCGTATAGATTTGCAGTCCGGATAGATGTGCAGTTTGCGTAAAGTTTCAAGACTAAGTTATCGGTCTGGGGCGGTTTGGGATATGCGGTATTTATATATTTATTATTTACAGCTGCCAATAAATAAGGGGTAGCGCAGGGTTTTTTTTCGGGAGGCGGCGATCCCTGAGAAACGAACTATTTTGTGTGTATGGCCTAAATTAGATATCATTCTGCTAGTGGGCAGTAGGGATTACTGTCATTGTGTGTGCCAGCTGTGGTATTTGTTTATCAAATTATTTGAAATATTAGCATTGTATCTATTAAACATTCAAGTGACATACTGGGTACAGTCCAATCATTTAATGGGTTACATATATTAACCCTGGTCATCAATTTTATGCTTTTGTGATATTTGTCATATAAATTATCAGATTCTAAATCCAGGTTTATAATGATCCAACTTTGCTTGCATGGATATTGGTTGACTGGTGACATTCTTTTTGTGAACTATTGTGTGATGATCAGTTGATTAGTTTAGGCAATATTAAGCCCTTCCACCTAACCATCTATATGATTTGATACCACAAATATTTGTCATCCAATTGTGTTTATATTTCATGGCACAGTATATGATGGCATACCCCTGACTTATATAGTGGGGCCATTTGATTGATTTGCTTAAAAATATTAACCCATTCCGTTGACACGTGCCATCATATGTTACAAATATCTTTCACCTGATCACTCTCATTATTCACATCCTGGTTAATCTTAACACATTTTTCACCTTTATAGATTTTGGTGTTGATTGAATTTGATTGTTATTGAAAATATTAACCCTACCTCTAACTATTACATGAACAGATGCTATCCAAAGCAATACTTCATCTGATCAGTCTCATATTTATACACATCCAAGTTGATGTTGGAAAACCTAATTTATCTTTTCCCTTCATCTCCACGTGTGTACAGGCGTATTTTCAGTTCTAGATCTCCATTTCCAGTCGGTACGGTTGAAGGTATGAGTTATATATCTGCCAATCATGATCAGCCTCTCTTTTTCTTTCGCTGAATCCTGTTTGAAAAATTTAAATATCACCTAATTCTTATTTCTTGATGCTATATATATGAGGTCATCAGATAATGATTATAATATCCCGAGTTATTCTAGATGCAGCTCTTTTTACACTATTTAAAATTGACATGTCTCAAGGCTGTTGTATGCCCAGCTCGGACAACATGGAATTATGCCTGCAGCCATCTTTGATTTTAAATTTGAATCCATTGGCACACCTTGTAGCCCGCATTTATCTAAAAATTATTTTTGAACTTTACAGCCGGGCTTAGGATCACCTCTGAGATGGGAGCAATCAAATTGTTCTGAATTTCATTGAAAAACATGGCCGCCGCCAGCCATTTTGGATTTAACTCTCTGCATGACTAAATCCTTTGGCACACCATACAGACCATATCATTCATACAACCGTCACCAAACTTAATATGGGGCTTGGGAGCCATAACATTTTTTCCGATTTTCTTTAAAAAACATAGCCATCTTGGATTTGAAGGATTTCACATGTGAATCTAGACACTCTGCCACCCACATTTATTGGTGAAATGTTTGAAATGAAAATCATTTCATCTACACAATACAAGCCCTTTACTGAAACTTTTTGGCTTTACTTCTTTATCATTCTAGTAACTGCTAATTAAGTTGAGCTACAGTGTCATTGACACTTTCATTTTTAGCTCATCTTTGCAAAGTAAAGTTTGAGCTATTGCTATGGGTTGCTATCAATCATCTGTGTATCCATCTAGACATGCATCTGTTCGCCGTATCCTTCATCTGATCTTCACCAAACTTCATACGAATCTTAAGGGTGACCTATAGATCGGAGCTATAAAATATTTGCGAATTTTGATGAAATACATGCCCTCCAGCAGCCATCTTGGATTTCATATCTGAATCCATCAGCACACCCTACAGCCCTTATTTATGGCCGGATCATTTTTTTATTTTGCAGGCACGATTATGATCGCCTGTAGATGGGAGATATCAAATTTGAACGATTTTCTATGAAAAATATGGCCGCCGGTGGCCATCTTAGATTTTACTCTTTACATGACTAAATCCTTTGGCACACCCTACAAACCACATCCCTCATTTGAGCATCACCAAACTTCATATGAGAGCCTCCTATTTTGACCGAAATTCGTTGAAAACAATGGCTGACAGTGGCCATCTTTGAATTTACTCTTGTATGACTTTACTGTAACTTTTTGGCTTTATTCTTCATCATTCTATTCTTTGCTCAGCAAAAAATAAACTCCTTCCCAAGTTGAGCTACAGTGTCATTGACACTTTCATTATTTTAATGACCTTAAATGGTAAAGACCTTATAATGTCCTGCTAAAGGTATAATTTTGTGATCTCTTGTTGAACTTTTTTCAGAGTATAATTGTCTACTTCAGAGAAATTTACTTCTACGCTTGCACATTGTTTTCAGGTCGATATTTTGATGAAATATCGCAGGACACAGGGAAGTATTGCTTCGGTGTTGACGACACACTGAAGGCTCTAGAAATGGGTGCCTGTGACTTACTGATTGTGTGGGAGAATTTAGATATCACACGATATGTTTTAAAGAATCACCAAACGGATGGTAAGTTTTAGGCTGAGTTCAATCAATTACTGTCAAAATTTTCTTTTTCATATTATCTCCCACCTTTGGAAAAAAATACTGTTGACATTGCCTATCTGTTAGTCTGTCCATCCCGGTGTATATCATGTTAAGATAAAGCAATATACCTTTTCCAGACATTTCGTTTCACATTAATGCTGTACTACAGGCACCGTTTGTGTACAAGGCCTGTACATTGTGTTCGAAGTTGTATTTTTTATGACTTCATGGCGTCTTTCCGGGATATATAATGATCATAGAAAGGTTTTTCAGGTAGTTTCGACCTTTTTCTATACCGGGAAATATTAAAAAGCGAATATTATTTGGGTTTATTTTGGAACACAATCCATCATGTGGCCTTATGATGCTGTGATGTTGAATGATAAGTTTACCGTATGTTGAATTAAACGATAATGAAAGTCATTAACCCTTTGGCGAGTAGAACGACATATATGTCGTCTATTGGTTGAGGAGTAGAATGATATATATGTTGTTGCAGAAAGTGTTATTTTATGTAGATATAAATTCAATAAATCATCTGATTTATAAATTATTTGTATAGGAGTTATTTTGATTAATATAATGTCCCAAATATATAAGTGCAATCGATTATGATAACACACGTTAACAAACAATGCACATAAATTAAAACAAATTATTGGACCCTTTTGATCCGAACTTGTTAATAATTATTGCTATGACGCTGACATTAAATTTACTCATGACGTCATGTATATGACGTTACAGATACTCTCCAAAGGGTTAATCATGCCTTGCTCAGTTCTCAAAATGTGCTTAAAGATACGTTGGCGGTGGGTTGGCTGTTAAAATATTCACCTCCGTCAAAAACCGCCATAAACAGAAGGAATAGTAAGATATAGACCGACTTTGTTCTTATGCCAATCAGAAATATGGCATAAACA
The DNA here is from genome assembly GCA_032622095.1 of Siphonodentalium dalli. NCBI lineage: Eukaryota > Metazoa > Mollusca > Scaphopoda > Gadilida > Siphonodentaliidae > Siphonodentalium > Siphonodentalium dalli. The sequence goes on from CP136062.1 coordinate 128,451,796, forward strand.
GTATCTTATTGTCAAGTTTTTCCCCTTTGTTATGTAAACAAAAGCAAAAAACGTTTTTGTTTAGATCCGGATATGGTAAACATAAAGAGCGTTATTTGTTACTGTTTTCCTGATATGGAAATAATAAAGAGCGTTTATATCATTATGTTGTGATTAACCAATAGAATTGCGCTGTGTTATGTAAACAGAAGCACAACTTCTGTAACACGAGCAGTCTCTTGTTTACGTACACCATTGTACGTCTTGACGACAATATACTATTTACGCACTGATTATGTTTGGCATATGAGCGGAACTGTATATATTTTGGTGTTCCTTCTGTTGGTGTTCCTTCTATAAATATTTCTGCAACGAACGCCGCCCGTGCCTTTAAATTTGATTTCCAGAATACAGTCCTGCAATGCTACACTAGATTAGTTAACTTTAATTTATTATCTTTCATCTATTTCCAGCTGATACAATTCTTCATCTGAGACCTGACCAAGAAAAAGATAAAACACATTTTGTTGACAAAGATGTAAGTTAACAAACTGAAATATATCAACTCTATACATGGGCAGCTGCTTTAGTCCATTGAGTGATCATAATTTATTAGATTCCCGGAATTATCCTTGAGAACATCAGCCAAAATATGTCAAAGTAGCTTCTATTCTGAAATTTAACATGGTGACATTGATCTCCAAAATCTACTTCAAATTTTGTCAATTGGAAGTAATTAGTTCATTACCCAACAAATTTTTCTTCATGTTTCGTTGGCAGCTGGTAATAGGGTAATTGAATTTTCTTAAAGTTTGCAGCAGTAAACTGCGTGTAAATATTCCCAACTGAACCTCTAAATGAATGCATGGGACAAGGCCCCTTTATCAATCGGGAAAGGATAATCTTGGGATTATGTGTAATCTTGTGTACAAACATTCTGTTCAGTAAATCATGTAAATGAGATGACCAAAAGAGATGGGGACACAAATTACGTAACTTCAGGGTTTCCGCTGGGGTAAAAATATTGGGTCTGTTTGATATGACTGGCCAACCATGTGGATCAACTAGCCATAGGTGATTTTTTAGATTTAATGTCCAGAAATCCCCATTTCCTTGCACCTGGGAAGATCTAGATGTTTTCTAAGTAATAAATTCATTAGAATTTGAGACCAGGAACGACATAATAGATGCAAGTAATCACATACCGATATTTATTATTTAAAAATTGTAAAACAGCAGCAAAAATTCCGGTCGCAAATAATGGGGAGTCCTCTGTCGCGTACTGACACGGAAATAGCCCAAGCAGCAAGTGTAGAGTTATCGCTTGTATAACGTATATGATGCGGGAATGAAGGCGCAGTCTACAATGTGCCAGTACATTTTTTTCACAGAATGTATGGTCGGAAATAAATTATTTTATGGATGATGAAAGTCAAAGCTGTATTCGTATATATATCCCCTGAATAGATTGGAAATGTCCTATATTGGTTCCTCATTTTCGTTTATTAGTACATGATGAACAGACTGTATTCAGGACAAGGCAAGTTGCTAAAATCAACCTTATCGAGTAATTGCATTAATCAAAACCAAACGATTGTTCCTTTACTAATTTTCAGCACACATACATGTACACGCACATGTACATTATTATACCCCCCGCAACGAAGTTAGGGGGGGTATACTGGAGTCAGCTTGTCCGTCCGTCGTCCGTCCGTGGACACAAATTTGTCCGGAGTTTTTCTCAGTCGTTTTTTGATCAATTCCCGTGAAACTTGGCACAGACATCAACCACCATGGGAACCTGTGCACCTGCGATTATGACGTCTGTCGGACTTTTTTTGCTGGAGTTATCCCCCCTTTTTCGACTTAGAAAATTTTCGCAACATGTATACTTTTGTCCGAGCTTTTATTCCTACATTTTTCGGTCAATTTTTTTAAAACGTGGCACAGATATTTAGTACCATGGGAACTTGTGCACCTGCGATTATGACGTCTGTCCGACATTTTTTGGTGGAGTTATCCCCCTTTTTCGACTTAGAAACTTTTTTTGCAACATGCATAATTTTGTCCGAGCTTTTATTCCTACATTTTTCGGTCAATGTTTTTAAATCTTGGCACTGATATTTAGTACCATGGGAACCTGTGCACCTGCGATTATGACGTCTGTCCGACATATTTTGTGTGCAGTTATTCCCCTTTTTCGACTTAGAATTTTTTTCGCAACATACATAATTTTGTCCAAGCTTTTATTCCTACATTTTTTGGTCAATAGGTTTAAGATTAGGGTTATGGTTGTACACCTGCAATGGGAACTGTTATTTTATTATTTTAACTAAATGTTTACTGACATGTGAAACATCTTAGTATTTTAAAAACAGGGGGGTATCCGTAGTCCCATTGGGACAGTCACACCTCTAGTTACAATTGGCCACAAGTGCAAGCTTACCTATAGGTGCAAGAATCACAGGCAACAAACACCTACGGAGGGTCTAAGATACATTACATTGAGTCGTCCAATCAGGATACACAATACATGACGTCGACAAAATCTCGGTCGCAACGAGAACAAGACTTACAAAATGTTACCAACGGCAACTTAATGAAATAAATGTTTGTCTTTGTTTTTGCATGTATATGCACAAACCGTTAGATGAGATGAGGGGTGTCGAGGCGGGTGTCGAGGATCGACAGACTCATGTGTAAAGTGGGAGATTAAACAGGTCTGTCAGCATGCTAATTTACCGGTACTAGGAAATACTGTTTCAAATTTAATTTGTTTTGGTCATCAAAAGTGGGTCTGTTTATCGGAGCCTGTGCCGGTATAGCGAAAAAATAGTAACTTGTCAATTGCTCCACTACCTGAATATTCAACACAGTGTTCAGTCTTTATCCTTTCTATCCATTGTTACGTTATCTGCTTTTTGGCACACACTTTGCCATTCATGAACCCAAATTTCTTGTATTCTGGTGATGATCATGATACTCTGCCCATTCTATGAGAGGGTGGAGGTGCATTATCAGACACCCTACATTGCTTCTACCCTTGTGTCTGGTTGCGATAATGTTTTTGATGCCACTTAAAGTCACTTTTCCCTTTTTACGAACCAAAAACATGAAAAGCATGCACATGCATTTAGATGTCCTTAAAAACTCAGCTGATTGATTCTGTGTTATTTATTCATCCAAACTCACCCAATCAAGTATCACAGACACACTTTCACTAGCTAGATAGCAGTTGCCATTCTTTAAGTTTTCAAGACATGTTTGACCCTAGTATAGTTACCAATTACATTAATGAATCAGAACTGTAAATTGCTCTGTTCGATCTCACTGCACATGTTTGTAAAAAATCTGTGTCGCAATTATTTCTTACTTATTAAATTTTTTCCCAGCGTTTAATAAAGAATGCGCATGTGTAGTTTTGGGACAATGCGTGCGAGCTAAGCTGTGCTTGAGAAACGGGAAATTGACATTGCATGACCATAAAGCTGCTTTCACATACATGCGTTTAACGCATGCGTTTTACGGATACGTTAGGCGGACGCGCGTTTAGAGCTTTCACATACCTCCGTTTACCTCTGCGCGTACGTGTCCGTTAGCGGATGCGTGAAGAATTATTTGTGTTTACATATTGTCCTTTCGCCATGGATTCCCGACGACGACGAGGACGTTCCAATGATTGCTTAATCGGGTATACTTATCTCGAATACTTTTCCACATTGTCTTCAAATTTAGTACTAAATGAGAAAAAAAAACGCAACGTTTGGAGCGGTTTCGCAGATTTTAAGCCATATTGCTTTTACATTTCATTGTCCTCCATGCAACGGATCCATGAATCATTTTAGTATTGAAACAAATGTGTTCAGTTTCACTCACCAATATAGGGACGAACAAATACACATATGTAGACTAAATGAACAGAAATTTAGCAATATAATTTAGTAATATATCCCAAGATATTGATATATTTAACAGAAATACCAGCATACCAAATGCTGAATTATGGTATAGAGAATATTGTAACTATATTGATGTTGACATGGATTTAGCGTCAGTTAAAACAACAGATGAACCACCCTCCCCAAATAGACAACAAAATACTATACACATTGTGTCACCCTGCCATCGTGCATGGACTGAGAGCTAATTGCCTGAACATTCTCTATGTCCCGAGTTCTTCATGACGCTCGAAATTGTTTCCTATGAATTTTGTGATCTCTGTGAATCGTGATATCCAATATTTTTCGGATTAAACAGGTTGTCAAATTGGCGTACAGAATCTATCAGCTCCTCGTCGAAACAAGCTTCGTACCTGTGTTTAGGCATGGTGCACCTACGCTTCTATATGAGAGACTGCCAGCAAAAATGCTACTTCCCACAAAACCAAGGCATTCGATGTCATTTAATGTATATTTTGACCTATAACTGCCATCACAATTATTTCATTCTTGTTTAATTTGACCCAAGATTAGATAGCATGGTGCCAGCTGGCATACGCCCCCACATATTATACCATTCTCATTCGTAAACACCACAAAATATCTACGGTATATCCCATGATTAACGACATCGCACCGAATACCCCTGTCCGCTTATGCGTAAAGCGGACAGCTTTTCGGTCTCTGAGCGAAAAGTTATGCGCGCACGCGCATTTAGCGGATGGTATGTGAAAGCCCCAGCGATAACATTGGAGATAGAAACGATGCGCGTACGGATGCGTAAAACGCATGCGTTAAACGCATGTATGTGAAAGCAGCTTAAGGATTAAAATATTGTATTTATGATCAAATACTTAAAAAAAATTGACAGTATTCTTGATGACGTTTTTCAAATAGTGTTTATTTAAATCATTTATTGAAGAATTCTGGAGGGAATTTCACATTTAGTGTATGTTTAACTGGGACCTTATTTATATATATTTTATATATTTCAGACTGGAGTCGAATTGGAGTTAGTTGAACAGATGCCTTTATTAGAGTGGTTTGCAAATAACTACAAGAATTATGGTATGTTAGAACACATACACTCCTCATTTCCTTCTGCCTGCATATTCTCAAAATAATCTATACTGACTGTCTAAATACAGTTTTAATGTTAAACTATTAAGGTCAAAAATAGTTGAAAGTATGGAGGAAATTTTTTTTTTTATTCGGTCCGCACATTTTTGTCAAGATATGGTCCTTGTTGACTTAGAATTTGCCCATTATTTTGGTTTCCTGGTGATAATTTTAGTTTTTAAAAGTTATCTGATTGTTTTCAAATTTGGTATATGGATTACTCATATGAAAATATAGGTCAAGTTTGAATTTGTGTTGCATCCGCCTATTTTACTGTGGTTATAGTTCATGTTGACTTTTAATTTAAAGTGATGTGAAAGACTCCGGTAGGGTGATCAAATAGAAATCTTGCTCAAAGTAGTTATTTTACAAATATGTGACCCGCCATATCAAATCCAGTCATAAGTCGGGATTTTTTTACCCTGTGCCAATGCATTCTCTTATATATGCGAGTCGACCATAGGTCGCCTCGCATATATAAGAGAATGCATTGGCCTAACAATTTTTTATCATTATTTTTAAATAAATGTTTCTTACAATTTTTAGGACATAAAATAAAAAAAACATCCATTACCCTGCAGGGAGCCCCACACATATATAGAAGCATATAGAAGAGTGTCGTCTGCTCATGTTTGTCTGGGGCTCTGTATGGGTGAAATTATAAAGTTGTTAAAGAATACAAGAAAAAATTATTAAAAATTGTTAGGCCAATGCATTCTCTTATATATGCGAGGCGACCTATGGTCGACTCGCATATATAAGAGAATGCATTGGCACAGGGTAAAATAATCCCGACTTACGACTGGATTTGATATGGCGGGTCACATATTATATCCAAATTGGCAACACACGTCGTCTTTCTAACATATTAATTTGTATTAGACATTTCAACTTTCCGAATTCCTAATCTCTCCACTGACTGTAAGACGTGAAATTATCCCCCCCTCTGAGCTGCAATGACAGTTACACTTTCTTTTTCTACACCTTGAATTGTTGTTAGCCTAATAAAAATTCCACAGAAATATATATGGACATGCACATATACGCAATAAGAGTTGGGAGGTCGCGTTTAGCGGTGATATGAAATGATTTCGGAAACAAAATTGACAATATCTTGTATATGCATATGTATACTTATTCCCTATTCAGTAATCATGTTTTATGCATGAACATAGACGTTATAACACCATGCCTAAAAAAAAGACTGCTGTGCGTGTTGCGAAATTCCAGTTCGAACCAGGCATCACTACTCATGGATTTCAAGGTGTAGAAAATACATGTAGTTTCAAAAGTTGAAATCTTAGAGCTCTGATGACGAAGAAAAGTTATTTGGCGTGGTGTTAAATTGGACAGGGCATCTTTAAGTTCATAAAATCATCCAATTTCAGGTGCAACATTGGAGATTATTACAGATCGATCACAAGAAGGTGCTCAATTTGTCAAAGGCTTTGGTGGGATTGGAGGTAGGTTATTGAGTTTTTACCACAATATAGAAATTCAGCATGTTTGTTATACCACTTATTGTTTGTTTATTCAGCAATGTCATTCTGAATATTGCGTTACAGGGACATTTAATGACTGATTGATACCGCATATTCGTTTTAATGAATTTTGGTCTTTTTCAAAAACTCGACCTATAGTTTTGTGAAGTCCGCTTCAGAGGCAGGTATCTACAGTCTTATCAAATCCAGGTTTTCCACTAGGCTGATGGGTGGTCCGTTTTGCCCCAATAAAATGGGGGAGGGTGGTGTGCTTCAATCAATATAAAACATTGTTTTGTACATGTTGGTTGTATTTGGTTTCCTATGACTAGTCACCGAATGCCACAAACTGCAATAGAGCAAAGGGTATTACCGTTGACTATTTCAATTTTCATCAGAAATAAATTAAAAGAGTCATTTCCTAAAACGAGGGAAAGAATACATGCAAAAATGTCAGTGGTATGGGTACAATGACAAATATAATCTTAACTCTCCGTTATCGAAAGTATGATTTTGGTAAGAAAAACAATGTGTCCGACAGGTGGTGGGAAAACTGCCATGTGCGAAGGCAGAATTGAACTTGAATTTGAGATATTTTTAACATTTGTAATACGATGGCCAAACCATGGTTGTCACATCATATCCTAGGTTCTGCGGACCCCACATTTTAATCCTAGCGGAAACCCTGCACATCTCAGTGAACTTCAGAATCACATATTGATACAAATAATGAGTCTGATAACATGTCATAGGGCTTCTATTTGCATCCATAACATATTAACACAGTGTGTCATATTTTGAGATACGTCAAAGTTGACGAGACAGATAGAATCAGTTTGCATCATGTTCACACAGACTGGGATTTATAGTATCATCAAATATTCTAGAGGCATTAATATGTTCCTGGGCGAATAAGGATTGCCCAATTATAAGCTTACCAAATAGGCATTTATACCTTTAACAAGTTTAAAAATTTCCTTCTGCGTTTGTTGCTATAATGAATTCACCCCCAAAAAACTGCTGAATTAGTATTATAGCATGGTAGCAAACAAAAAATCACCGCAAATATTCTAGCCCTGATTTTTCACTGAAACGATGTTATATTGCACCACCAATATTTCTACTCTTCAATAATGCATTGTCTTAAAAATGTTATGAGTATATGTTTTTCCATTTTCAGCAATCCTACGGTACCAAGTGGACTTTCAATCTTTAGAGCCTATAGATGGTTTCGACGAGGAGTTTGACCTTGATGACTACTAATGTTGTGACACACCATTTCAGCCTTCACTGAATGGAGCGGACCTCAACCATCATACTGCTCAGTGACCTTCAAGTCTTGCAGCAAAATTGGAAGAGAATTTATTTTTATGAAAAAAACAAATTCCGTTTGTCAGTGGGGATTGTCAGTATTTCAGCCGGACTAATTTTCAAAGTCCATTATAAATTCATACTATGATGACATTGTCGTGAAATCGCCTCCTTCAGTCTAAATCCTGTTGTATGGTTTTAGCATCAGCTATATATTGCTTCCTCAGTTGATTTGGTTGAAATATTGTCAGGGACATATCCAGGAAAATTGTTTAAAGTGTTCCATGTTTTAGACCTAGCTCCTGGATGACAGAATCTATGAATTAACTATGTAAATTTATGAATACAACTCCTCTCTCTTTCAGCAATTTGAAACCACCTTTTGATTTCTAGGTTTAAGTACATCTTCAAAAATAAATTTTGGTTCTATATTTTGTGGGTTCGTAATGCTTAGCACAAAATTACTGTCATGGTCCATCAGCCCTGGGTATGTCACTGCATGTCTATAATTCCACATTTTTCTGATTATAATATTAAGTTTGATGAGTGACGAGTACATGCTCACATGAGATATTGTGTTTTGTTTGGAATGGTTGTGAAGCCAGTAGTACACAGATCTGTTTAAAGATGGTGTCGGAGTTCCAGTGCTAGATTACATTGATTTCAAAGGACTTAAATACAAAAATATTAGGAATCTCATACAAATTCTTTTTTAAAGTTCAAAAGTATTTAGATATACCTCTTGAAAACTTCCAAAACCTTTCACCAAAGTTCATTAAAGTGGAAGGTTCATGATTTTCCTTTATATAGTTTTCTGTCACCAGGTAAACTTCAGTTAAGTTCTGGTTGAATAAAAGTAAATATTTCACTTGTGTTTTACAGGTGGTTTTTAATGTATTTTCCATGAGATATAAATTAAATGTAGTGCAGAATTATGTTATGTAGTTATATAACTTGGCGTTCATAACCCTGACACTATCTTTATGTTTATATTGGTTGAGAACATATATTAGTTGAACATTTATTTTAACTGAATATCCCTACAAATGACTGAATGAGAATAATGTTAGCACATATTGGCAAGTATCCATAGAAATTGTACCAACCATGCACCTGGGATTTGATGCAAATTCAAATTCATTAAAATATGCATTCACTTTCATCTTCTCTCTTTATACTCAAGGCAAATTTGAGAAACACTTGATAATTTCTGCTGATCCCATTTCACAATGGCAATTGCTGTAGTGTGTTGATGCATACATTCATGCCCTAAGTAATCGACTCCTTAACTACAACAGAATTATGGGTAAGTTTTCAGGATTTACTCGGAAATATGACTTGTCATTCATCTGAAAGCTTTCCGATGAATGGCAACAAGCCATATTTCCGACTAAATCCTGAAAACTTAACCATAATTCTGCTGTGGTTAAGGAGTCGATTACTTAGGGCATTACTGTATATGCCAACAATGATAACCAGGGCTATAAGATGAATCAATCCAAGTATCTTTCAAATTCTCAAAATGCAACAAACGTATAGTTTATCTTTATGCACTCAACTTAATTCTGAGTATTTACTTGGCATATCAAACGTCTTACAGTCAAAAGGACGCAATTCAATTTTGGTTTTTCAGTAGAGACAAAAAACTTATTTACTTTAATTGGGCTGTTGTTTAAAAATTGTAACTAATATATCAGAAGAGAGGCAAAACAGACCCTTTGAGAGCACAAAACTTTACCGTTAGCCGACCTATTATGCTGCGATTAATCAAGGCAAAAAATTGTGGTTATAATAGGTATTGTGTTTAATTTTTTGTCAAGATGAGACATTTTAGTAGCAAAAGGACAGATGCACGTGTAAATCCGATTTTGTACAAAAAAAGAAATTTGTCCTTTAAACTGTAAGGCAACAATATGCGACAAACTAAAGTAGCCGAATTCAGGTGTGAAGTTTTTACAATTTACTTAGTATGTACATGCAATTCTAATATTCAGCATATATACATGTATTTTTTGGGAGAGGTATGTTTCATTTGTTGAACTACTGATTATAAAGTATTTGTGATTGTTACATGTAACTTGTAAAACCTGTCATCATTGTGTACTGTCACCAAGCTGTAGCACACACCTCGATAAAACACATATTCACTGAAAGTAGTTATATCTACTTTCATCTGACAAGGACATAAACATCCTTCCCAAATATGCAGTTAACTACTGTGGTAGAACTACATCTATGAATTATTAGTGTCTATATTTATTAATGTAAACTATGAATGTATAGTTATCATGTGTATATTATGGAGTTTGGTATCAACCATGATGCCTTCGATTATACAAGTTACATGTTCCACACTATAGACAGATTCATATACATGTTACGTGTAGGTACAGATTCTGACATGCAGGTCTATGGGCTATAACTGCCACCGCGACATGTTGAGAAGAACTGTTCAATTGTGAAACAGGTATACTGGTATGTTCTCATGCATGAGCATGTTAGAGCCTGCCAGCAGATTGTTATGGATTGTGACAGCCTTTATTCGAAACAATTCCAAATATGGATGTCACTAAAGTGCATACACTTCAGGGGTTTTACACTTTGATCATGATCAAATTCAAGGACCTCACAAACATTTTCAAGGACCTCACGCTAACAAAAACTTACAACATTGATCAGGCTAAATATCTTTCCATAAGTCATGATTTAAATTCTATATATTTTCATTGAATCATTCATAGTGATAGTAGGAATTTGCAAGTTATTTTATGCAATAATGTAGATATTGTAAACATTTTTCATTAACACGAAAATATGTACTGACTAACAAGAACATTTTCATATAACTTTTAGCCTTGGTGAATAAACATGCCATCTCTGTTATGAGCACAACCAGAAACAACAAGTAAAATTTATGTTCTTTTAGCCCGGATGTCGAAAGCTACACAGAAGTGAATCTGAATCTGTCTATTATGAAATCGAACTTTCCTATTTGTGAATAAGCAACAAGTATTTCCATGGTTCACTGTTCATACAGAAATCGGATTAAAAATGCAACAATTACCTTGTGTCATGCTTTATTAGGTAGACCCAATCAGAATGGAGGTCATTTGTGTTGCAAAAATAAATTATCTGTCTGTCCATGAGAGCCCATGTAGGATGAATTTATTCTGCTTTAAACCCTTTCATGACGGGAGTGTGCTGGTGAAGCATTAAAGATCATGTGCCAGTGCATTCTCTTATATATGCGAGAATCCCATAGAGAGCCTCGCATATATAAGAGAATCCATTGGCACAGGGTTTTTGCAAAATTTCAGGAAGCTTCAGTCATGGAAAGGTTAACCCTTTACCCAACAGAAGGGCCCTGTGCCAATGCATTCTCTTATATATGCGAGTCGACCATAGGTCGCCTCGCATATATAAGAGAATGCATTGGCTTAATGCATTAAAAATTATAAAATTGTTAAAGAATGTAAGAAAAAATGGTAAAAAGTGTTAAAAAAAAGATTTTGTTTAGGCCAATGCATTCTCTTATATATGCGAGGCGACCTATGGTCGACTCGCATATATAAGAGAATGCATTGGCACAGGGCATAACTGTAACTATCACAATGTGGTCAAGGAGCCGGTTCCAATGATATCCATATTTGTATGGTTCTATTGAGACAGACCGAAGATAATTTAGGCTGTTGAAGCTTTATTTGGCCGGTTTGTTGGGTAAAGAATAACTTGAATATATAAAGAAACCATTGTTCTGTAAATAAAACTGTTAGTGATTTGTCAACAAACATAACTAATTGCCTAGTAAGTTAACTATAATATAGTCCACATATTATTTTTCAATGCTTGGACCTTTTACCTGTGTTCAATTTCAAGTTTTGAATAAACTTTGGTATATTATTGGAGTAATTGGAGATTGATAAGTAATTTAAATGTATTTTGTAGTTTTAATCTTTAATCTAGATTACAACGGGTGCAACATGGCTCTTTATTAACTGTCTTGATATCTGATTATTGGAGATGTTTCTGAAATTACTAGTATGTTAATATCATTTCTTTATGGGGAATGATATTGCAACAAGGTCTCCAAGACCAGCATCAATAACATCTCCATCAATGACTGGTCCAACCCCTGATGGTGTACCAGTCAGTACCATATCGCCCGCCTCCAAAGTAAAATATTCACTAATGTAACTGAGAATGGTTGGGATATTGAAAATCATGTCTCTTGTATTTCCATCCTGTTTCATTGTACCGTTCACTTTCAGCCACAGACCAATATTTTCTGGGTTTGGGACCTTTTCTTTTGGAATGAAATCACTGACTGGACATGAGGTATCAAACCCCTTAGCTAGCGACCAGGGCTGGCCTTTCTCTTTAGCTTCATTCTGGAAATCCCTCGCAGTCATATCCAGTGCGAGCACGTATCCACCAATATAATCCATGGCTTGGCTTTCTGGAATTTTGGAACCATTCTTGCCAATCACAATCCCCAGTTCAACCTCATGATGCAGCGAGCTACATCCTGTGGGTATCTGAAATGTTATGACAAACAACCTAAATTGAGAACGGTATCCATGGAAACTGATATTGATAATTATGGTGATTGAAAATGGAATTAGGAAGTACAATTGAGAAAACTTCAGTGTATATTTGAACCTAACAATTAAAACCGCAGCACCAGCAGAAACAGTATGCTACTCATGTTCTGCTTACAAGTAAGTTTCACCCTGATGGGGGCTTGTTACATGAGCCGGGATCGACAACTCAGTTTGCCGGGACAACATAGTCGCGCTGTTGCATGAGTCAAGACAACTCTGTTAGCTAGGACAACTGTTTGGCATACAAAAAACTAAGAAATAACGCGAACATTGGCTGACACAGGCACAACAAATCGTCTTTGTTTGCAGGTTTGTATCTGGGCTAGCCAGTATGGACAATTTATGGGTTCAAGTTGCAGTTCAATGATTATATGATACTAGCTGACGTGCCCGACTACGTCCGGGCTATTTAGGGAACAATGTTGAAAAGTATTAGGAGAAAGAAAAAAACTTGTTCGATCGGTCCAGAAACATGGCTATATGTGCGTATATGAGCGAGGTCAAGGACAGGGTCGCACATGAAATTTGACCCACCCATATTGTTCCTGGGACCAAAGTAGGCCTGCATACCAAATTTGATTCGGATCGGTTGAGGTCCAGAAACATGCCTATATGGACAAGGTTGCATGTGAAATTGGACCCGCCCATATCATTTCCTGGGATCAAAGTAGGCCTATATACCAAATTTGAGTCTGATCGGTCAAGCAGTTTTCGAGTCTATAACAAACACATACAGACAGAAGTTCCAATATATAGGAGATGTCTATTTATAGATGCTCTATCTCTTCCCGGCAGCACTTCACTTCCAACAACACCAAAATTTCTATTTAAATCCTTTTCGAGACTAGTTTCAACTATTTAAACCAAAAACACACAAGAGAAACAAACATCTTTTGCACTTAACAGTTTTCATCTATATTTAAAACACTTTTATGTTGAAAAAATAGCCACATTTGTTTTTTCCGGTTCATTGAAAAAAAACAACTGGGAGAAAATATTTTCTAGTGAGAGAAGTTCCTGTTGTCTATTACTTCTGACTAAAAAATATTTTATACCCCCAAATCTATTCGGAAAGCTCGGGGAGGAGTGGCAACATCTTTAAAGATACGGGCGGCCTGCCTTGTGGATTTAGGTTTAAAATAGTCGCATCCACTAAAACAGCCATAAACAGAAAGAATATTATATAATAGACAGATGTTGTTCCTGTACAAATCATAAATATCGTGTAGATTTGCATGTTATTGTCAAGTTTGTACCCATGGTTATGTAAACAAACATAAAAAAAAGTTATGTTCCATTCCGCTGTGGAATGCGCAGATAAAAATTTTGGTGCAATAAATAATCCCATTCAAATCACACCATATGTTATTTTAATCGACCCATTCTACTCGCCGTCACGTTCAGTTCAAAATGAAGCTAGTCCACATCACTTCATGAATGGGAAATGATCAGACAGAAAACGTGTACATAATATAATTGTTCTCGCAAAGATATGAATATTTTTCAATCCAGTTAGTATTTTCTCCTAACCTATATATGGTAATACATACCAAATAAAGAATATTACGATGAATTTTATTGTGAGTTGTAAGCGCATTAAATTAAGGAGTTTTACAACCGATGTAAAGCGCGCAAATCTAAACTAGAGGTGTGACTGTCCCAATAGGACTAAGGATACCCCCCTGTTTTTAAAATACTAAGATGTTTCACATGTCAGTAAACATTTAGTTAAAATAATAAATAACAGTTCCCATTGCAGGTGCACAAACCTAACCGTAATCTTAAACCTATTGACCGAAAAATGTAGGAATAAAAGCTCGGACAAAATTATGCATTTTGCAAAAATGTTCTAAGTCGAAAAAGGGGAATAACTCCACAAAAAAAGTCGGACAGACATCATAATCACAGGTTCTCATGGTACTAAATATCAGTGCCAAGATTAAAAAAGATTGACCTAAAAATGTAGAAATAAAAGCTCGGACAAAATTAGGCATGTTGCAAAAAAATTCTAAGTCGAAAAAGGGTGATAACTCCACCAAAAAATGCCAGACAGACGTCATAATCGCAGGTGCACAGGTTACCATGGTACTAAATATCTGTGCCAAGTTAAAAAAAAAATTGACCTAAAAATTTAGGAATAAAAGCTCGGACAAAATTTTACATGTTGCAAAAATTTTCTAAGTTGAAAAAGGGGGAATAACTCCACCAAAAAAAGTCGGACAGGTGTCATAATCGCAGGTGCACAGGTTCCCATGGGTGGTTGATGCCTGTGCCAAGTTTCACGGAAATTGATTAAAAAACGACTGAGAAAAACTCCGGACAAATTTGTGTCCACGGACGGACGGACGACGGACAAGCTGACTCCAGTATACCCCCCCCCCTAACTTCGTTGCGGGGGGGGTATAATAAGGAAATGGCGCGATATCGTGAATTGCTTTTTGAGATAAACTAAACAACAGTCGACCTGTATTTCCTCCTACACAAAACGTGTTTTGTGAATAATACTACATTCATATCATCATTATGCTATACTATTAGTATATTCTTGAGGAAATTATCATAATTAACGAAGGCCACCTGTCCCTTTAACATATGGCTTTCCCAATTAGCTATGGCAAAACATCAAAAAAATTAAATTGTGGCATATTTACAAATTCAGCTGATTTTATCTCATAAAACTGAGGTCCTAAGTTATAAGGACCCACCAAATCATTCAAATGTACAATACTAACAGAAATTATTGATTCTCCCTGATGTCACCAATTTCATTAGAATAATGGTTAATAGAATAAAATATTATACAGTAAAAACTATGATTATTATAATGAATGAAATCACACATAGTACACATGTAGTTCACCCCAGTTAGAACATGACTAAATAGAAATTATGTAAAAAGTAATACCTTCACAGTCTCTCCTTGCTTTATGTATGATGATGTGGGCTTCAGAAACACAATTGGCTTCGATGGTACAGAATTTCCCAATTCTGCTATATGTTCACTGTGAAGTAAAGAAATAATTCCAATCAAAAATGTTATCAGTTTGTTCTATTAGTATGCACACAGCAGTTGAACGGTCTTAATGTGATGAATTTGGTGATTATAATATTTAGAGGATATTACTTTGTTGGTTTGATATTAGGCCCTATATCAGCCTGAGGTATAAACCTCATATCAGCCTGAGGTATAAACCTCATATCAGCCTGATACCGAAGGCTGATTTGAGGTTACCGAGGGCTGATATCAGGCCTATAATATCAAACCAAACAAGTAATACCCTATTTATTAATTGGATTGCATCTTAGTAAACTGACAACTCTTTCAAGTGAGTGACGTCACAAAAATCGATATCTACACATTATTTAGTAGTGAAGTAGATCCGTAAAATCATATCACTCGGATTTGTGATGTCGTAAAATGATATTACTCGGTTTGGTGATGTCGTAACGTAAAATGATATTACTCGGTTTAAGGGCAAATTGAAACGATACTCACATAGTTAGAAAAATGTCATATCCATTAAATTAAAAAGGGCTATAATATGTGGTTATAATATAGGCTACGGGCTATTTGAACAACTGAATGTAGCATATAAAACAATGTCATTGAAGGTGATTTTCCCTTCCCCGAACTCTCAATGGGGTGATTTTCTGAGAAAGTGTCAAAATAATGGTAAAGTCTTGTCATGGTTATTTCACCAAGTAAACAGAACCAGCTAAACAAGTAAGGGCTATGGTATGATAGTTTTTTTGTCACCGGGAAAAATTTATTGGCCACAAAAACATGTATATGCATAGTGAAAATTTTGATCGAAAGGAGTGAAATGTCCACTCCATTAATGTTTTTTTTTAAATTTACAACAAAGGCAAGGAAAATTTCATGATATTCCTTCAAAGGGAAATATTTATATAGTATATATGATAAATACAATTTCAGGAGTGAAATGCAAGTATTTATAGCAAGATGTTCAGTGGAAAAATTTATGAAGAAATTAATTTTGGTCAAGAAAATTTTCTCATATCTTTACCGTTATGACAATTTTTTTATGAGCCATATATGTTTTAATATTGAAATGAGAGCAGGAATCAATGTATTTATATTATCAGTGTCAGTCACTCTTTAAAGACTGATTGTTGCGTTCCTACATTCTATTATGAAATAAAAGCTCATTCCTCAGTTGCTTTGTGACTTGCCTCACAAATTGCATGTCCACTCCATTACCACGATTCTGCTTAGAAAACCATGGAACTTCTAAATCTTTCAAAATGCATATATTAGAACAATGCCGTATGTAGATATATGAATAGTCTTTCCACAAATAGTGTGGACATTCAAGGCTCAAGATGTTATTTGTCTTTACCATTATTTCGTGTTGTCTTTACCATACTAGTGACAACCATGCATATCGGCAGAGACCAGCCTAGAGGGTGAGTTGGGAGACATATTCTCCCTAAAATTCTCTCTCACGTACCAGCTTGCATATGGACAAACACTATGTTTAGAGTATATTGATTGATTATACTGGTTTTCTTGATGATCACTACAATGGTTTTATAAATGGGCTCTTGTATTGTGTAATACTTATTGGACAAATAATTATTTGTCTATGGGTTTAGATAGGTGCATATAGGAACTTTTTAAAGTTCAAACTGGAAACCTCATAATATAAAAAGAAATTTAATGTAGATAATAAATTTAGTTAATAAGACTGGAGCTCCGATGTCCAGTGGTTAGCGTTTCAGACTTGTATTCGCTGTAAACACATCGATATGGGTTCGCAGTGCGTCGCCACATAGCAGTGGCTTTGAGACGTGCAATTGTCGGATGCTCGCTGTTTCAAAACCCGTGCCAAGTTGTAACCCTTGAGCAAGGTCGCTCGTACTGTGTCGGCTTCGCATCACTCATGCATTTAAAGAGTACCAGTCAGCTTGTCATACTGATGAGTATCGGAGCATGTTCTGACCAAACTAGAGCAGCGCCTGCAATGACTGCATTCGGTTCATTGGTTGGCTTGGACAAATGACTCGGGTAATATTGTACCAAGCGTGTTAGAGCAAGTAATAGGTTAATCGCTATATAAAACTGGTCATTAGTATTATACTTGTTCCTTAACTAGTAATGTATTTCACAGTGGGTGAAGGTACCAGCTCGAGACTGCAGAAATGATGTGACTTTTGTGAGTTGGTATCACTTACGATCATCAAGTTTTCCCCTGATAGTCTATTCATGTTTATTATGATATCCCCATACAAAAGTAAACTATAATGTTATCTCTGGCTGGGAACTTCTACTGTGGAATTTTTAACTGTAAGAAGTATATTTACCTACGTTATTTTTTTTTTATTTATAAGGTTCCAAATCACAACTTTAAAATATTTTCCAGGCTTTGAATCAGTGGAATTTGTTCTCTAGGGCCATAGCCAGCTGGTATAGATTCATGGCATGATATACCGGCATGTGTGAGATATAAGGCAGCCTTGAGTGAATCAAGACTATTGAACAGCTAAATGTTGCCTGGGACTAATATACATTATATATATACTCTATATTAGTCCCAGACGTTGCTCAGTTCTCACTGACTGCATGGATCTGATGTTTTATGACTTTGAAGAAAAGGAAAATGACCAAGAGCTAATCAAAATACATAAATATGGCTATAATTAAAGCGAGACTACCTAAATCCAACCATTTATGGAGCGATCTCCTACTGTATTCAACCGAAATTATACAACAATGAATGACATGAATTTAGTAAGGAATGAGTGCAAAATACACCAATTAATGTACCGGTACTCTATGAACGATGTAAAACAAGGTAATTATAATGAATTAAGCCTTTTACTCATTTTGTTATACTTATTAGGTTGATATACCGGTCAGGGACGTGGCTAGAGGGTCTCCGTTCGGGGGGTGTCCACCTTGGGAAATTCCAACTGCACCCCCCCCCCTTGAATCAGAATCAGTCCAAACACCAAGTTTTGCATCATTTCATTTGCACCCCCCCCCCCTCTTGCACCTCAATGCTCAAGACCTTATATCCTATATATTCATATATGCATAAACCATGGTTCTATATTCCCGGTATGAGAACATTCCGATATTTTAACATGAAAAAAATTGCATAAATCCTAACATCTAGTGGTCTAACTCCAGACAAACACACACGGCTACGGACATGCAAGAGACCAGGACACACCATTCTCCAACTGATGACCATTTCAGTCGACAAGTTTGACCAAATGCAGTAAAATATTGTTTTATTAAAACTTATTAGAAGTTTTGTATTGACCACGGGGGAGGGACAATGACACACCCGGCCGACCATGGTTCGGCCCGGTGTGCGAAAATTTTGAAATCTGAACAAGAAAATCGCAAAATCCTAGCCTGAAGCCTTCATAGAGTTGGAAATTTCAAAACTGATGACAATTCCAACGACAATGTTGACCAAATGTATGACAATATTGTTTTCTTAAATTAACTAGCAGTTTTTGACTGGCCACGGGGAGGGACCAGGACACAATCTCTCCAAGTGTTGGAAATTTCCAACCCGTCACCCCCCTGAGGTTGGAAAATTTCCAACTGATGACCATTTCAGTCCAAAATTTTGACAAAAAATAGGAAAATATGCAATAATTGGTCCAAAAACAATTAGTTACCCCCAATAAATTGTTTGAAAATAAAACTATAAGAAAATTTTCAATCTATTGTTCGTGTGAAATTTCCAACTAATGTTTTGGCAGGTATGAAATTTCCAACTGTCACGTTGAACATTTTGACCCAAATCCCCCTGTCACCACGTCTCTGATACCGGTAAAACAAAATGGTTCTATGTGTACGTGAGTGTATATTTCACTCTCATTTTTGACTCGTCGTATTAATTATTTTATTGAATATATTATATTGAGTAGTAGATAGCACCATAAGTGACTGTATTTAGATATATATAGTCTCCCTTTAAGCCCTCTTCTTGCTGCAATTACAGGAAAACACATATTTTGATCTCCAAAACTGCACAGGAATGTGCTCAATGTGCAATGTATGGGAGGCCAAATTCACATTTAATAATCAATTGCGCTTAAGCGTAATTGTGACTACTATCTAACCTACCCATAAACTATTAGCATGACCTGGTGTATCACCTAGCAACACAAGATGAGCATCGGGCTAAATTTGACCTGTACTCAACAGTCAACTGTGAGTATGTGTTCAACAAGGAGAATCCCTAATTACATATTATCAGCATCCCTCTATCCAAAGAATTGATGTCGCCTTCCCGGAACTCTAGTAATTTTTTGTATGATGTTTTTAATGTATTTTTGCACAGATTTTAGCCTTTACTATGGTAATATCCTATACGGTACATGCATGCGGTGTCACTGCATGAGAGCTTTCTTACCTCATACAGTAATGCTCTAATTAATCGACTTCTTAACCACAGCAGAATTATGGGTAACTTTTCAGGATTTAGTCGAAAATATGGCTTGTTGCCATTCATCGAAAAGCTCTCGAGAGCTTTCCGATGAATGGCAACAAGCCATATTTCCGACTAAATCCTGAAAAGTTATCCATAATTCTGCTGTGGTTAAGGAGTCGATTAATTAGAGCATTACTGTATGGTTTACTTATTGACTTAAATCAGGGGAAAAAAACCCTATTTTCATATTATCAGCATCCCTGTCCAAAAAATGGTGTGTAATTACTGGAGCTTTGGTGTCTCAGTCCTGAAGCTCTAGTTTTTCTTATTAAATCAGCATCTCTTGCACAAATCTATAGTATTTCCATGATCATATAGTGTGAATGTGGTGTCACCGAGGGCTTGCTACCCTCATATGGTGTGCCTGTATACTCGAAAATTGAAGAAAATCAATGTCGCCCCGACTAATACAGAAAGTAATGCTATTGCAAGTAGCCCCAACTAATATATACCGAAGATAATATAATGCTATCACGAGTCGCTCCAACTAAAACAGAAGGTGATACTATTGAGAGTCAGCCATTTTGATAAAGAAGTTGGGCTAGCTCCCTACCCATCCAAACCAATGAAACCAAGAAGTGACATGTCAATAGGAGTTAATGCTAAGTTATGGAGAAACCTATTTATTCCCAAGGGGTGTTTTGTTTACATATAACCATGAATTGCGCTTAAGCGCAATTGCAAATAATTACGCTTAAGCGCAATTAATTATTAAATGTGAATTTGGCCTCCCATAGCAATGTGGCCAAGACAGGAATTAGCACAGCTATAATTTCAACTATCAGTAGAAAGCAAAATGTCAACATATATGTAGCCTAGCTGAGGGTATCACCCCCCCCCCCCCTTTTCGGTACGCGGGATTCAGGGTGTTTTGAAGCCGTACGCGGGATTCATACCCCCGAATTAACTGGTATTCGGGTTCAAGCAAAACATCTTGGACGCAGGTTTTGATGGCGCAAAGTAATATTTTGTGCTAGTTATCTGTGTGAATGGGTGGGTATAATAGCTTCTTGGGCATATTCGACCACCGTGCTAAAAATGCTTGACGCCAGTCTAGATGCTAGGATTTTGCGATTTTCTTGTTCAGATTACAAAATTTTCGCACACCGGGCCAAACCATGATTGGCCCGGTGTGTCATTGTCTCTCCCCTGTGGCCAATACAATAATGCTAATAAGTTTAACAATATTTTACTACATTTGGTCAAACTTGTGGTCATCAGTTGGAGAATTTTCCAACCTGAAGGGGAGTATGAGGTTTGAAATTTCCAACACTATAGGAAAGCTTTAGTTGAGGCCAGTCTGGATGCTACGAGTTGCGATTTTCTTGTTCAAATTTCAAAATTTTCTCACACCGGCTGAACAACGATGGTCAGCTCGGTGTGTCGTGGTCTCTTGCCCGTAGCCGTGTGCATGTGTATGGAGTTAGACCACTAGATGTTAGGATTTATGCAATGTTTCAGGTTAAAATATCTGAATTTTCTCATACCGGGAATATAGAATCATGGTTTATGAAGATATAGGATATTAGGCCTAAACACTGATGTGCAAGGATGGGGTGCAAATGGAATTATGCAAAACTTGTGTTTGGTCTGATTCTGACTCAAGGAGGGGGGTGGAGTTGGAATTTCCCAAGGTGGACACCCCCCAACGGAAACCCTCTAGCCACGTCCCTGGTCATAAAGTATCATTAATGGTATCATAAAGCGACCGGCATCATAATAATGTGTCTATGTAACTTCTATGTATTATTTCTTAACATGTATTCAGGATTCACCCCCCAAAATTAACTCGTATTCAGGATTCACCCCCCAAAATTAACTCGTATTCAGGATTCAGGGGGGAGGGGGGGGGGGGGGGGGGGGGGTGATACCCTCCTAGCTAGAGCTCTATATAGCCTATAGTAATGGAAGATTGTGGTGGTTATTATATTCAGGTGTGTGTTTAAAGTGTGGTGGTTATTATATTCAGGTGTTTAAAGTGTAACTTGTAAATAAAAGTGTCCGCCATCTTATCGTATCCAAATCCACCAAAAGTTTTCCGTCATATTTCCCGCCAAAATATAAGTTATAAACCACGTGTTGGAGCAATCACGTGGTTGGCCGTTGGCGTGCTGTATTAAATAAGACAACGCAGAAATCAGATTATAATAATAACCTCCATTCATCAGCAAAATATGACAAACCTGTAGTTTCTTCCAATTGCGATTATTTTCCTGCCGCACTCCACGAAGCGAGAAACATTTTGAGTGTTAGACATTCCACGCCTTTATAGACGAAATGAAAATTTGTTAGGTGTTGATTTTGTGGGCGTAAAATTGACGACCTTGTCCTCGGACCACAATCGGAACAACCACGTGTGGTTGTCTATCTAAGGGGAGAAACTCTATCATTTAAAAGCAACAGCTGTTACACATATTATAAACTTTAAATGCTATCTAAATGCAGGTCGACGTATACTTGGTCAGCGGGCAATCGCCGGGCATGCCAAGTTCCTACGTGTACTAACGTGTAATTGTTCCCCGTCGCCACAATCTTCTTTCCAAACTCTATGAAATTGGAAATATCCGATGAAGCCATTCTCCTGTACATATATACAATGTAGTGTCCAGTAAAACACACGCGAGCAACGCCCCTTTGGTATATTTATTTAGGCGATAAGAGCGCTTAAAGGCACGTGAGGCCTTAGTTGTCGAAAATATTCATATTTGTTCTAATCACCGTAAACAGAAAAAACATTAAAACACATACAGTTTCGTTCATATATACCATGACCATCACGTAAACAGCATGTTATAATAAAGACCTACTATATTTTACCTAAGCAAGAGCCTGATTGTGTTACAGAAGACAGCACAATGCTACTGGCTAATCACACACAAATGGCATAGACGCTCTTTATTAGTTCCATATCAGGAATTCACCAACAAAGAACGCTCTTTATTTTTACCATCATAATATAAACAAACACCAGAAAAGTAACTTTTTTATGCTTTTGTATACATAACAATGGTCAAACATTTGACAATAACATACTGTTTATGCGATATTTCTTATTTGTATACGGACAAAGTATGTCTACATTTTGATGTTCTTTCTGTTTGTGGCGGTTTTTGACGGGTGGAAATATTTTCACAGGATACCCACGTCAAGGCCAACCGTACCTTTAATATTCCAATGGTTGTTGGTGTCAGGGAGCGACATGAATTTAGTTCCTTGTTCCTTGTTCGGCTCCTTATTCAAATCTTTTTAATTCCTTGTTCCTTATTCGTATCCTTATTCAAATTCATGCAGCCTCGGATTGTGAGAGATCTATGGCATTCATGGCCCCTTTTGAGATGTATTCGTCCATAGCCACCCTAGAGGCAAATCTCTGTCAAAAAATTACCCCGCCAGCCCATTATACGCGGCCACAAATTGGGCGTAAGTAGAGCCTGGAACCAAACATACCATAAAATGTTGCGAAATTCCACATTGTGAGAGATCTATGTCATTAATGTACCCTTTTAAGATGCATTCGTCCATAGCCACCCAAGAGGCATTTCACTGTCAAAAATTACCCAGCCAACCCATTATACCCGGCCACAAATTGGACGTAAGTAGAGCCTGGAAACAAACATACCATAAAATGCTGCGAAATTCCAGGTTGTGAGAGATCTATGTCGTGAATGGCCCCTTTTAAGATGTATTCATCCATAGCCACCATAGAGGCATTTCACTGTCAAAAAATTACCCGGCCAGCCCATTATACGCGGCCACAAATTGGGCGTAAGTAGAGCCTGGAACCAAACGGACCATAAAATGTTGCGAAATTTCAGGTTGTGAGAGATCTATGTCATTAATGGCCCCTTTTGAGATGTATTCGTCCATAGCCACCCTAGAGGCATTTCACTGTCAAAAATTAACCCGGCCAACCCATTATACCCGGCCACAAATTGGGCGTAAGTAGAGCCTGGAACCAAACATACCATGAAATGTTGCGAATGGTGATTATGTGGCCATATAGCGACAGCTTGTGCCACTAAATGTTCAAACTATACGAAATTTCCTTCAAAATTGGTCGATTTCTTATTTGCCATCCCCCCAGGATATCTGTGGGTGGTCAACCGACGGTCAACTGGTCCGGGTTTTCAGTAAGGCGGGTAGAAATGGTGATTATGTGGCCATATAGCGACAGCTTGTGCCACTAAATGTTCAAACTATACGAAATTTCCTTCAAAATTGGTCGATTTCTTATTTGCCATCCCCCCAGGATATTTGTGGGTGGTCAACCGACGGTCAACTGGTCCGGGTTTTCAGTAAGGCGGGTAGAAATGGTGATTATGTGGCCATATAGCGACAGCTTGTGCCACTAAATGTTCAAACTATACGAAATTTCCTTCAAAATTGGTCGATTTCTTATTTGCCATCCCCTCAGAATATCTGTGGGTGGTCAACCGACGGTCAACTGGTCCGGGTTTTCTGTAAGGCGGGTATAAATGGTGATTATGTGGCCATATAGCGACAGCTTGTGCCACTAAATGTTCAAACTATACGAAATTTCCTTCAAAATTGGTCGATTTCTTATTTGCCGTCCCCCATATCTGTGGGTGGTCAACCGACGGTCAACTGGTCCGGGTTTTCAGTAAGGCGGGTAGAAATGGTGATCATGTGTGCTCAGATTCACAATTTTTAATATCTTTGGCTTGTATTAAAGGCACGTGTGGCCTTAGTAGTCGAAAATATTCATATTTGTTCCAATCGCCGTAAACAGAAAAACATTAAAACGCAAACAGTTTCGTTCATATATACCATGACCATCGCGTAAACAGCATGTTATCATAAAGACCTACTATATTTTACCTAAGAAAGAGCCTGGTTGTGTTACAGAAGACAGCACAATGCTACTGGCTAATCACACACAAATGGCATAAACGCTCTTTATTAGTTCCATATCAGGAATTCACCAACAAAGAACGCTCTTTATGTTTACCATCATAATATAAACAAACACCAGAAAAGTAACTTTTTGTGCTTTTGTTTACATAACAATGGTCAAATATATGACAATAACATACTGTTTATGCGATATTTCTTATTTGTATACGGACAAAGTCTGTCTACATTTTGATGTTCTTTCTGTTTGTGGTGGTTTTTGACGGGTGGAAATATTTTCACAGGATACCAACCGCCAAGGCCAACCGTACCTTTAAAGACATTATTTGCCCATATATAATGAAGTACATGTATAACTAACATGTGCCGACAAGAATTATTTATCAAAGTTTTCGCTCTTGGTCATTTTGATAAATTACACTAACTTCGCTGCCGATCGAGGCTGATCGAGGTGGGAATTAATCTCTCTCTCTCTATCCCTCTCTCTGCCTCTGCCTCTATAGTATAGTTTGAACATTTAGTGGCACAAGCTATGACCCCGCACTTGTTTCGGCCAATTTCCGTTCATTTTCGGACTTTGCCTAATTTCGTGCATTTTTTGGAACTCTTTTCCAAAATGTTTTTTCACAGGAAATTTTGTCTCGCCCTACTTAAGACATTGCCATTGTCATTTGCCACATTTCCCCAAATTTTGCTGACCGAGCAGAGTGGGAATTTCTATTTGACCCACTTTTTGGGACTCGACCCAAAACCTTTCGGCCCAAAAAGTTCGACCAAGGTGGCCATTTTTTAATATGTGACAGTTTGCCACATTTTCCGAAATTTTCCCGACCGAGCAGAGCGAAAACTGGAATTCGACCCACTTTTTCGGACTCGACCCCAAAATTTGTCCGCCCAAAATTTTTGGCCGAGGTGGCCATTTATGACCCCGCACTTGTTTCGGCCAATTTCCGTTCATTTTCGGACTTTGCCTAATTTCGTGCATTTTTTGAACTTTTTCCAAAAATGTTTTTTACAGGAAATTTTGTCTCGCCCTACTTAAGACGTTGCCATGGTCATTTGCCACATTTTCCCAAATTTTCCTGACCGAGCAGAGCGGGAATTTCTATTTGACCCACTTTTTGGGACTCGACCCAAAAACTTTTCGGCCCAAAAAGTTCGGCCCAGGTGGCCATTTTTTAATATGTGACAGTTTGCCACATTTTCCGAAATTTTCCCGACCGAGCAGAGCGAAGACTGTGATTCGACCCACTTTTTCGGACTCGAGGAATAATATTTTTGATCTGATGTTTTCTGTATACTTTGAGGAATATTTTTTGGCAAATTGTTACCCACTTAAGTAATTATAATCATTAAAACCATTTACTATAAGTTGCTCATCAGCAGTTAATTTACCCTCAATGTTCATCTCATCTCGACAAGGAGATTTCTTTTCTTTCTTAATAATAATTCGTTTCGATTGCTTAAACGAACATAATCATTCGAGATTCCAAATTTTGTCTACGTAATTTGGCAGGGGGTATACGATAGGTTGAACAAATACAAGCTATCGTCTTCGTGTGCTCTGAAATATACTTGCCATTTTCCAGCTGTTTTCAATGTTTCGCACGAACAGATACAAACGCTCTTTATTTCTACCATATTAGGAAAAGGCTAACACGAAACGCTCTTTTCTGTTTCATGCCATATACATGGCTGTTGTTTGTTTGGAACCCAAACACCATGTTCAACGGTTGTGTTTTTTTGTCCCCCGACGTTTCCGTCGGAGGACTATAGAAATGACCCTCGTCCGTCCGTCAGTCCGTGCGTCCGTGTGTCTGTGTGTCCGTGCGTCCGGGATTGGGTACCTTCATGGTGTAATCAACTCCTCCTACAGTTTTAAACGTAGAGATTTGAAACTCTGGGATATTGTTCCTAACATGTTGGTGATTTGCAACATCTATATAGCTAATCAAAAATATATATTTTTTCCATATTTTTGGGGGGGTTTTCGACTTAGAAAATTTGGAACATTTTTGCCTTTTGGATGAGATTGGGTACCTTCATGGTGTAATCAACTCCTCCTACAGTTTTAAATGTAGAGATTTGAAACTCTGGGATATTGTTCCTAACATGTTGGTGATTTGCAACATCTATATAGCTAATCAAAAATATAATTTTTTCCATATTTTTGGGGGGGTTTTCGACTTAGAACATTTGGAACATTTTTGCCTTTTGGATGAGATTGGGTACCTTCATGGTGTAATCAACTCCTCCTACAGTTTTAAATGTAGAGATTTGAAACTCTGGGATATTGTTCCTAACATGTTGGTGATTTGCAACATCTATATAGCTAATAAAAAATATCATTTTTTCCATATTTTTGGGGGGTTTTCGACTTAGAAAATTTGGAACATTTTTGCCTTTTGGATGAGATTGGGTACCTTCACGGTGTAATCAACTCCTCCTACAGTTTTAAATGTAGAGATTCGAAACTCTGGGATATTGTTCCTAACATGTTGGTGATTTGCAACATCTATATAGCTAATACAAAAATATCATTTTTTTCGCGTTTTCATGCGTTTGTTCATCGGGTTGTTTTGTCCAAGAAATTTTGCGGTCGTTTGCAACATCTATATACTGTATAACATTGTTGCAAATAGTATCCTTCTAACAAATCCAATCATGAAGTTTACCACTCGAGTCGGGGGACAAGTGGTCTGCGACCTTTTATTTTAATTAAATGCGTCTTTCTGTGACATATGTAATGCCAATAGAAACGTAATTCAAGTATTATTTATCGGTCTATATCGATACCGGTTTTTGAGCGGACATTTGGTGACAGAAGCTTGGGAAATGCCACAAAAGAACCGTGAGCATATTAAATAGGATACTTTGGAAAATATAAGACTGGCATTATCTAAATTGTAAATCGGTAAAGTCGTCTACTGTCGCTGTTAACGAGCTTTGTAATAAATGTGATATTATATTGCTGCAGGAACATTGGCTCTTGAAAAGTGAACTACAATTCACAAGAATTTCGAGGTAGGTGAGTGTCGGCTGTTGACTGAACGTGATATCATGTGTCGTCCATGTGGCGGAACAGCTATAATGTGGAGGAAATCTTGTGCTGACGAGGCTTGTTTTGTTACATACGAGTACGACGATCCGAGAATAGTGGGTCTCAACCTTAAATCTGCGTCTAGTTCAATGTAAATTTTCTGCGTTTATCTACCGACGAAGAAACTGATGCAGAGTTATTCACACCTCGGTAAAATCGATGCCATCATACAGGAGGCTGATATCAACAATGTTGTTCTTGGCGAGTTTAACGCATATATATATGCGATCAGAAATACAGGCAATTAACATGAGTGAAGTATCAGAGTTCTGTAAAGATTCATCTTTGATATAGGATGTTAATTTCTTCGGATCCAATACATACATTCCTTAGTGCAGCCCATGGCTCTGTCATGGTTGGATCACTGTATATGTACGACATCGGTGGATTCCGCCGTTGCTTCAATTACGATTACCTGACCTCCTACCACTTTCCGTTAATTGTTTCGATAAAAACTTATTCGTCCTGTGTGTAACCCATATAATTCTGTTTTGACAACAAGACATAATATAAACTGGAAATATAGTTATTTACCCAGACAATTATTGCGAAAAATTCATTTTTAAACTTTAACGAATGACTCCGATTGCAATCAGTTTCGAGACACCCATGATAAAAGCTCGATTTTATTAACAAAATATACGAACATATTATCGAAGCCCTAAAGAATTCTTCCACTGATTGTTTAACTTTAAACTCTAACGGAACAGATTTAGCCCAATACCTGGATGAATGAACATGTGAAGCGTTTACACGGTGAAGCCAGGGATTTTTTCTGTGTATGGGTTAATCAAGGACAACATCGATATGGATACATATATGACACTATGTGTCGAAGCCGATCGATATTCAAAACTGCTCTGAGATAATGCATATCAAACGTTGAGCAGGTTAACCCTTTACCCAACAAACCGGCCAAAACCGGCCAAATAAAGCTTCAACAGCCTAAAATATCTTCGGTCTGTCTCAATAGAACCATACAAATATGGATATCATTGGAACCGGCTCCTTGACCACATTGTGATAGTTACAGTTATGCCCTGTGCCAATGCATTCTCTTATATATGCGAGTCGACCATAGGTAGCTTCGCATATATAAGAGAATGCATTGGCCTAAAACAAATCTTTTTTTACCATTTTTTCTTACATTCTTTAACAATTTTATAATTTTTAATGTGTTAAGCCAATGCATTCTCTTATATATGCGAGGCGACCTATGGTCGACTCGCATATATAAGAGAATGCATTGGCACAGGGCCGTTCTGTTGGGTAAAGGGTTAAGGCTGATGAACTAGCCAAGAACCTGTGTCGTAACAATATAATTACACTTTGGAAATCTGTTTCAAAAGGAGCCAGATGTGGAAAATGGCAAGGCTGATATTACCGAGCATTTTAGAAAGTCTTTTCCAACAATAAGGAATTAGTGGACAACAATTGCTTATGTCACATTGACAACAATCTTGGGTCAACGCAAGGCGATACAATCATAAATGTTACTGAAACTGATGTGATCGATATGCCGTAAACAGACTTCAGACTGGTGAATCTGCGGGACCAGATGATATAACGGCTGAGCACTTAAAATTCCGCGAGTCATATTTTCAAGTGCCTTACCATATAGTCTTCAATTCTATAATCAAACATAGACACCTTCCCCCAAATTTGTTGAAAGCTAGTGACCTGTGCCCATCTTAAAAAATAAAGCTTGAAATATTGCCGACAGACACTACCGTCCAGTGGCGTTATGCTGTGTTATTTTGAAAGTATTAGAAATGGTGTTGTTCAATAAATGCTCTGAACAATTATATACAACAGTAGTATGGTCGTGTGGTAAGCAAAAAAGAGGGTTAACCCAGAAGAAATTGGCAAAGAAGCGATTTTGGTGTCATTAGACGCAATGACCAGGGTAGGGTTCAGATGAAGGCAGCTATCACTTAATGATTTATTGCGGATGAACCAACCAGACAAAGATAATACACTTCAGGCCTCAGGGCCCTAAACAACAAACATGCAAACATATATAACAAATAGATGACTGATGACAACAAATTAAAATGTCGAGGTGAATAAGAGTGTGAAAATGAATGAAATGATCAAAGGCCCCTAACACAAAATCTATACCACCACTCATATATATATTTGTACTTTAATTATCGATCCAATCGACCTAGCTTATCTTTAAATATATAAGGGTTCAAGCTGAATTCAGATATACTTACATGTAAAGGTTTGTGGTACAGATCTTGAGTCAGAGGCCTGTGTTTGAGCTTGAACATGCAGACAGACATGTACGATACAATACATGCATATGACACATACATTAATATTATAGAACAGGACTAATTACTTCCCTACTGATGCCTATCTAATAAATAATGATTATATCTATGTGTCAGGTATAGTTAGAAAACTGAATCAGTCTATTGTAAAACTAGATAAGGTTAGATTAGTTATCTGATACTACCCGCTAACTTAATGTGTTTTATAAATGTTATAGAGAAATTCAATATGGTAATAAATGTTTACTACCATATTCTATATGGGTGGGTGGGCGGGAAAAATTGTAGCAATTATAATAGACTACTTCAATTCAAATCAAATTTAGATATGTATCTCTAGCTGGTTAGAACAAAAGTGAGACGGAATAAAAATATTGGCGCGGAAATATTTTTCACTCTTTGTTCGAATCGACCAATGAAATCGGTGAGCTTCCAGTGAGTAGATTCATGACCCCTGAACTAATGAACCCTGGGCATTAGGTTATTTGTAAACAAATAAGGCCAATGACCAGGGTAGGGTTCAGATGAAGGCAGCTATCACTTAATGATTTATTGCGGATGAACCAACCAGACAAAGATAATACACTTCAGGCCTCAGGGCCCTAAACAACAAACATGCAAACATATATAACAAATAGATGACTGATGACAACAAATTAAAATGTCGAGGTGAATAAGAGTGTGAAAATGAATGAAATGATCAAAGGCCCCTAACACAAAATCTATACCACCACTCATATATATATTTGTACTTTAATTATCGATCCAATCGACCTAGCTTATCTTTAAATATATAAGGGTTCAAGCTGAATTCAGATATACTTACATGTAAAGGTTTGTGGTACAGATCTTGAGTCAGAGGCCTGTGTTTGAGCTTGAACATGCAGACAGACATGTACGATACAATACATGCATATGACACATACATTAATATTATAGAACAGGACTAATTACTTCCCTACTGATGCCTATCTAATAAATAATGATTATATCTATGTGTCAGGTATAGTTAGAAAACTGAATCAGTCTATTGTAAAACTAGATAAGGTTAGATTAGTTATCTGATACTACCCGCCAAGCCGAAGGCCGCCAAAATAGCAGAATAGAAATAAAGACATATACTTTGAATTATAGAATGTGCAAGACCTTCAATGGAACTCAAGTTGAGGTTGGAACCGAGTATGTGTTCTCTATCCTCAAATGACCAACAGTCGCCTTGCCACTATTAAAGTCATGTCTTCCAAAGAATGAAATGCACAATCCAATCCTAACATATGTCTTGTTCAGAATGACTTAAGACCAATCCTACTCCAACCTTACTATTAGAAATTCAAAAAGTTAAATTGAAACTAAACTAACTTTGATTATACTAATCGGTTAACGACTTGCATTAGTAGGGACCTAATTCGTCCTGTTCCTTCATCATTTAGGTGAAGGTTATCTTCACAATACAGTTCTGACTTTGGTGCTCCTTTGGTGTTAAAGACTCTATAAGTTCTTATGAATTGCATTTTTCTTTCCACGCACATTTCTGATAACTTCTTATTTACATTAATAACCTTCTCACCAAATATGTCTATATCCTTTGGCCGCGGAATAATTGCGGACATAATTAACTTTGCAGGGCTTGCTTCCCGAGTTCGAGCAATAAGGGTTGAGAAGGCTTTACTAATGTTATCCTCTGATGTCGACTCAATGTTGTTAGTGCCAACATGATAGATGATATGAGTGTATGAATTTAAAGGTTTACCATTCAACTTCTTGCTTTGGATCAAATTGGCTAGTCTCTTTATGTTGATTCCTCGAAATATCATAACTTCAAGAGTACGAATACCTCTAACATGCTTACATATGGAGTCAGACACCAAAAGAGCATTCCTCTGTCGTTTAACTGGAAAAAACATAAAGTGGAGTTAATATTCAAAGACTCGTAATAATATGATCCCTCATTTGCTTAGCTATTAAAAATTTGTCTCGTACTGTATAACTTAAATATCTCTTATAAGCATCACTTGACCAGTCACCCATCAACTGAATCAATTCACCCGGCACTTGTGCCTGAAAGGCCCAAGTGGCTCCCCCTCTCCTAAATCCATGGGTTGAATAGAGCACTGGATCTCTACCAGTCTTTCTTATCACTTTTTTAAGAAATGCTTGAAATTGTTGATAGGTGACTGGTCGGTGACCTTCCAAATGCATGAATGCAGGATTGGTGACTTCCCCCGGTACTAGATTTATCATATTTCTATAAGCTGCCACTGGGCACAATCTGGAGCCTGGGATAGATAGCACTGGCATTCTTAATGTTTTTTGTCCAAATTGAATAGTTTTTGACCATTTAATAACAACTAACAGAACTCCTTCTAACTGCAAGATATCTCCCCTAGTAAGCTGATGACCCGAATCAAACTTAGAATCAGACTCTGGAACTAAATTAGACTTTCTGAGCATTAAAAAGAATGCCATTAGAAACATTGACCAGAATGTAGCGTCTTTGGGGTTGTTGTAATCCAAGTATTTTGATATTTCTAATAAAATAGCTGGTGAAATAGGCTCAGCTTGTTTGATTGAATGAGGGTTAAGTCTAGACAGTCCCCTCAAGGTGAGCTTAATTTCATGAGCATCAAATTGCTCAGAATTGAATCCTAGCTTAATATGCAAGGCCTTTACTCCACTCAAGTAATTTCTAATAGAATCAGTTGATTTAAATGATCGACTGAGAAACTGTATATAATATTGTAATGTTTCTTTCTTAGCCGGAAGTGCTTCAATCATGAAGTATTCACAGAACAGAAAGTATGACTTCCACTGAATTTGATGGTTTCTGTTTGTACCTTCGGAAAATGCATTAACGACTGACTTATGTGTGTCTTTCTTCAACTGCTTAAACTCTAGGCCTAGAAAGAAAATCACCAATCATGCGAAAAGGAGAAAATTTCCTTTTTTAACTTAATTTCCTTCATCACTTTATCTTTGGTAGCCCTATGAAATTCCCTTTGGTGATGAGGATTTTCGTACCATCTGCTCAGATTATCTGGGAGCCTATTCTCACTGCCGGCTATATGCTCTTTGCGGACTTCAAATTGCCACAAAGAGGCTATATAACAGATTTCCCTGAGACATGATTGCAAAAATTGATTCTTGGTTGCCCCTTTATTAACCACAGCCACTGACGTAGCATTATCACATTTAAAAAGAATTCTTCTCCCAGTTAACTCTTTGCCCCACAATTTCAAACAAATCACTATCGTCAACATCTCAAGTTCATTGATATGGAGTGACTTTTCCATGATGTGAGCAGGAAATAGCTCATGGAAAAACTGGTTGCCACAGAGCCCACCACATGCCGTTAGCGTGGCATCTGATGCTACAATCTCATCTGCCTGCGACCAGTTTTCCCAGGGCATCATGGAAACGCCGTTATAAATAGGAAGAAATTTGTTCCACCACTCTAAATCCATTCTAACATAATCTGGGATACCGAGACTAATTCTTTTATTAGCTTTGAATGTTCTGAGCCACACCAAAATTCTTGACACAAATATTCTGCCCGGGCGTACGCAGCTTGCCACAAAATGCAGTTTCCCCAGAAGGGATTGGACCTCTTTAAGAGTGGCACTACTTTTTCCAATCCAGTTTCTGACAATTTTCCTTATTTCCACCAACCGGTCTGCAGTAATTTCAAGAGTGAGTCTCTCGGTGTCAAATAAGACACCAAGAAACACCATCTTGGTTGCTGGACTACATGACTTGGAGCTGGACTCTTTCAATCCCCATTTGTCTAGCATTTTTGACAAAGTTAGGAATGCGGTCTCAGCATACTCTGGAACTTCAGCCCCTGCAAGGTCATCTAAATAGTTGATTATAGGGCAATTCTCCATTCTCAGTGTAAATGCAACTGCATTTGTTACTCTTTGGCATATGAATGCCGCAGACCTTAAACCCATACTAAGTATCAAATCACAGTACAATTTCCCATCTATTTTGTAAGCCACCATATTTATATCACCCGGATCTATAAAAAACTGCCTGTATGCTCGGTGCAAATCCTTCTTGTAGAGTTTACAAAATTGTCCTTTCTCTTTGATTAGTTCAACCAAACTATCGACATTTGGATAACACACTTTGATATTTTCACCCAAATAAGATTCCTTTGGAATATTGTCATTAATTGAGCTACATGTACCCGAAGGAAAGCTCAGATCCAATATAACCCGCCTTTCTGAGGTATTTCCTTTTGGAACTGTATTCAGCGGGTTAATCCGAATGTTTCCATTGAAAGCTTTTTCTGACAATGGACCTAAGACAGCCTTGTGGTGCAATTCTTTTCTAATATAATCTCTCATGTCATGAGGATAATCTCTTGCACCCCTGTGATTTTTTATATTAGAATTAGGCTGACTGAAGTCCCTTGAGCCATAAAAACCCAATGGAAACCCAAACTCTAAGAACTGAGACACTTCTTTATCATCATATCCCACTAGCATTTGTTTAATATTGTCAATGTTTAAATTTGATGCCACTGGGATTCTACAACCCTGAAAATTATATTTCCCTGAATCTATGATATCTTGATGTACCTTCAATAGTTTATCGATCTCCCCCTGAGAACTCAATGGGCTTGGTTCCACTTTAATATTTAAAACAGTATGTTTAACGGAACTTTGCTCCTCGACCCTCATGGATTTATCAATATATTGATGGTCCCGAGCATTGATCAATTCAGACATGCAGTCCCCTTTATAAATCACATCAATATCACCATGCGTATTGACAATATTGTCACATGTAAAAGATGAACTATGATATTCTCTCTCCCCGTCATGCTTGTTAACTGTGTCATGACTGGCAGAGACAACATTAGATTCTGATGTATCAACAAAATTACTGTCATGGCATTTCATATATGCTGGATAAAATATTTGAGCAAGAGGATTCAATTCTAGTTTGGTAGGAACAATAATCGGTTGATGAGCTAGTCATGCTACTTTGTAGGGACATACAGGTGATGCCTCGGCATGAAATGCCTTTTCTCGCTTAACTTGCCAGCATGTCGCGCAAAAATTAGGGTCCGGCGAATCGGCGATTTTGTTCGAATCGAATCTCGAATCGAATCAGACACGCGGATTTCACATCGAATCGAATCTCGAATCGAATCTTACTCCCCGTGGTAAATCGACAAGAACTAGATTTATGTCGGCGATCCCGCTGCAGCGCGAGTGTCTCCCCATGGCAGCTTTCCATGTGGACCTGCGTCACAATAAAAAATGTTGAGAACGGCACATGAAAATATGACGAGATAAATCGTACTCTGTCGTACTTTTTTTTTCATCAGGGCCCAATTCTTTCTTCACCGTAAAGGTGGCTAGTGACAACTGTTTCTTTTTAGGGGCTCGCCCGCATCGCCGCTACTACTAGATGTGTTGCCGGTTAATTTTCGTTTTGAGTCTTTCTTTTCTTTTGCCCTTATGGTGGATTGCAGGATGACTGCGGCTAAGGTGTGCCCATAAGTGGGAGGTAGTGCCCGTTTTCTGAACTGATAGTACAGTCGTGCACGATTTTGTCAACGCTGCATTCAAAATAACTTTTAATTTCCGCCATTATAACTTTGGATAAATAAAAAGTAGGGAAGGGCACAAGAGATGGATCGATGATATGGATATTTCGCCGCCGCGACGACCCAAGAGCAATAATTTACTGAACGAAACAGGACCGCATCTCGTGCACCGACGGCGTTCGCAACGACATCTGCGTGCGTTTGTTTTAGAGCTTTTGTAGGACACGCTGTTCAACAAGTTCGCACATAATGAGGCTAATATGGTGATTCGAACTACATTCGAATCACACGATCGATTTCGAATCGTATCGAATCAGTAAGACGATTTCGAATCGAATCGAATCTCGAAGCTTCGCCGGACCCTAGCAAAAATGCTCAACAGTCCTAACTTGACCCCTCACCGTCGCCTTGTGTGGTGCTTGCATTGTGCACTTGGTTCTATTAACATAGAACAGAACCATGAACCTTGAGTGTCAGAACTCTCTCTTTCACTCGGTGCAGATATCTTGACAGACGATGTGGGGAACAATTTAGGTTTGCTTCTAACATGCTTTGCGAGAATCGGAGTTTCAATGGTAGAAGAATCATCTGCCCAAGTATTGATACCTAGCTCCAACCGACGGAGCCAATCTCCGTAGAAATTTAGAAGAGCTTTCCAATCATATATTGTGTAATAATACACAATCTTTTTAAGCAGTTTCAATCGACCATTGCTTTCTAATTGTGTAATGCCGGGCCTCATGATTGTCTCCAATTCACCAGCAATAAACTGCTGAAATGTCAAGTCATTATATGCTAGGTTGGAACCAACATATTCGAACTGCAATGTTGAATGTGGAAATATCTGCGGATGGATTACACGGTCACTAGCTTTAGCTTCGATACCGGATTTGTGTACCGACTGAGTCATTTTACGATCACAAACTTGAGCAAGATGAGACTTGGTCTCAGCTTTCTGTTCGATTTCAATGTCAACGTCGACCTCCGAAACACTTCCTGCAACTAGACCCATTCGTCTCATTTTCGAATCAACCAATCTATTTAGGAATTCGATCTGTCTCAGATCGTCCAGATCTTTTTGATCTGACTTAGAGTCTTGTTGGGCATTAGTGTAACTGTCAATCGGGTTACACAAGTTACTGTTACCTCTCATACCTTTCAATTGCGCCGTCTCGTTCCTTGTTCGGTCCAACTCCGCCAACAAACGTCTCTTTTCTGCCAGTTTTTTCTCTTCCTCGCGTTCGCGCCTCGCTTCTGACAGCTGATCCCTCAACTTCCGGATTTCCTCATCCTCGTCAATAGCCTCTTCGTCCTGTTCGGTTTTCATATCCATTTCGTCAGCTGCGACCTCCTGATCCATGACAAATGAACCACCCCTGTCGTCTTTTGATATGTCAGGCGATTTCGGCTGACTTCCCGTATGAAGTGCCACATAATTTACCCCCTTGGTGTTACGCAGGCTTCGAGAGTCTTTTGTTGACATATCGGAACAGTGTACGACGCGTTACTGACTATGAATCCGAATTTCAGCGTTCTCAGTAACAAACTCTTCAAATGCAGTCAAATCACGTCAAAAATTGTAGCAATTATAATAGACTACTTCAATTCAAATCAAATTTAGATATGTATCTCTAGCTGGTTAGAACAAAAGTCAGACGGAATAAAAATATTGGCGCGGAAATATTTTTCACTCTTTGTTCGAATCGACCAATGAAATCGGTGAGCTTCCAGTGAGTAGATTCATGACCCCTGAACTAATGAACCCTGGGCATTAGGTTATTTGTAAACAAATAAGGCCAATATGATATCCAGAGTAACATATCCAAAAGCAATTTGCTATGTCTTTTGTTGACATATCGGAACAGTGTACGACGCGTTACTGACTATGAATCCGAATTTCAGCGTTCTCAGTAACAAACTCTTCAAATGCAGTCAAATCACGTCAAAAATTGTAGCAATTATAATAGACTACTTCAATTCAAATCAAATTTAGATATGTATCTCTAGCTGGTTAGAACAAAAGTGAGACGGAATAAAAATATTGGCGCGGAAATATTTTTCACTCTTTGTTCGAATCGACCAATGAAATCGGTGAGCTTCCAGTGAGTAGATTCATGACCCCTGAACTAATGAACCCTGGGCATTAGGTTATTTGTAAACAAATAAGGCCAATATGATATCCAGAGTAACATATCCAAAACCCGCTAAAATCCGCTTTGGGGGTAATTTTTTTTATCGCACGTTGAAATAGGGACCCCTTTCCTGTTTTCATGTCAGAAATGCCTCATCTCAGCTAACATAATCAGATTGACGATCCCAACTCCGACATATGTTGACAGATAATAATCGGAAGTGATTCGAGATACGTAATACACACGATCTTGTGATATGTTGGCTGCGGTAAAAAAGTATAGCGTCGATAACAAAG
This sequence comes from Siphonodentalium dalli, assembly GCA_032622095.1. NCBI lineage: Eukaryota > Metazoa > Mollusca > Scaphopoda > Gadilida > Siphonodentaliidae > Siphonodentalium > Siphonodentalium dalli. Next base: position 128,489,936 of record CP136062.1, read on the forward strand.
AGCGTTTATAAAAACAAATATTGATAGGCCTTCCACATCGTTCATGATTTTTTGACACATATATAATGGAATATTAATATATGTTCTATATACCATACACTATGGTCTGCATAAATTGCATGGAACAGATTGTTGTCTCCTAGTCATCAAAGAAGTTAGCCCAAGTTGCGCTCTTTATTGTCTTGAGCGTTGTATAGACGCTCTTTATTTACATTACTTTGCATAATATAATATTTCAGACTTTACTGGCTTCCTGGTCGAGTGTCTGTACAAGTATTCGAATATCTCTGGAGTGTGGTTGTCCTTTAGCCTATCGATTAACAAGTCCAAGACATGCGAAATTGGGGTCGTGTATCCTGTTGAACAACTGAAACCGGTGTTTCTGTAATATCATCATATAATCATCCGAGTCTGCCATCACTCTCATAACCTCCGAAAACTTCAGACAACTTGTCCAACATATCGTCTAGCAGTGACTCGTGAATAAAATCTTGTTTATTGTGCCCAAACAGGCATTCTCAGCACCCAAAACCAATTAAGGAGAGCGCATCAAAACGACATATTATTTTAAATGATCAAACCTCGCACAGCATATAGGTCAAACATGCTTTTTGGATGCAGATTGCGTCTCTATCTCAGTTCCACCCATTGTGGATCAGGGCCTCGAAATCGATTTACATGTATTTGCCTGTTAAAGGCACGGGCGGCGGTCGTTGCAGAAATATTTATATTTGTTCAAATCGCCAAAAACAAGGAATATTAATATATATATATATATATATATATATAACCATCAAGACGTACGATGGTGTACGTAAACAAGAACCTGCTCGTGTTACAGAAGTTTTGCAGCGCAATTCTATTGGTTAATCACACACAAATGATATAAACGCTCTTTATTATTTCCATATCAGGAAAACAGTAACAAATAACGCTCTTTATGTTTACCATATCCGGATCTAAACAAAAGCCAGGTTCTGTAACGTTTTTTGCTTTTGTTTACATACCCAAGGAAAAACATTTCACAATAACATACATATTTCTGATTGGTATAAGAAAAAGGTCTGCAAATTTGTTCCGAACACTAGACGGGGTTGGGTGGTTCATTTCCTGTAGTTATTTTTCTTCAAAATAATGTGACAAAAGGCTTTTAAAATGCTTCTATTATGTAATAGGTATGACTTAACTCTTGGTAGCGGGTTTGGGTTCACCATCAGTTAAAAATGAGGGATAACACCAATTGGTGATACAAAAAAAGGTATGCTTGCTAAATCTGTTTCATCAAGGATCTGTCAGTGCACTTTGACATGGAGAGGCTCAGGTTTAAATAGTTCTATTAAAAATCATTTATTCAACCTAATATAAATGAAAACATAGCACAATAATAGATTTTTCAAATAAATGTAAACTCTTCAAATAAAAATAGGCTATTCAAAAAAACCATAATAAAATAAAACATAAAGGTATTAAAACAAACATTCACCGATTTCTACGATGGGAGCTGTCAAATTTGAATGATTTTCGATGAAAAACATGGCCACTGGATTTTACTCTTTGCATCACTAAATCATTTAGCACACCCTACAGAGCTTATCCCTCATCCGATCATCACCAAACTTGATGGGTGCCTACCATTTTGAACTCGAAATTTGTAAAACATGACTGCCAGCGGTCATCTTGGATTTTACGCTGTGTATGACTAAATCCTTTAGCACATCTTACAGGTCACATTTCTCACCCAATCGTCACCAAACTTCCTATGGATATTCGGGGTGATCTCAAGATGGGAGCCTCCCTTTTTTCTCGAAATTTGTTCAAAACAAACATGGCCGCCAGCATCCATCTTGGATGTCAAATGTGAATCCATCAGCAGAACCTACAGCCCACATTTATTGGAGAATATTGCTTTATCCCAGAATCGGAAAAATAAAAAAATAGGGGGTGGGGGTACCCAGAGGGCGGAAAAAAATAAAAAAGCGCCTGGTGTCTGGAATTTTTTTTCCTGACCCCCTCCTGTTTATGGCGTAGAATACTATGTTTCGGATTGTTGATCGTCTCAAGTTACTGCGAGTTGGTATATCATATCTGAAATATTGGCCTCTTGTATGCTCACGGCTGGTGCTTGGTCTAATTGAATTCTGGTTATAATTTTTGGTAAAATCAAAGTACAATGCTGTTGCTCAGAGGCTCAATCAAATGTAACACTGCTTAAAGGTACGGTTGGCCTTGGCGGTTGGTATCCTGTGAAAATATTTCCACCCGTCAAAAACCACCACAAACAGAAAGAACATCAAAATGTAGACAGACTTTGTCCGTATACAAATAAGAAATATCGCATAAACAGTATGTTATTGTCATATATTTGACCATTGTTATGTAAACAAAAGCACAAAAAGTTACTTTTCTGGTGTTTGTTTATATTATGATGGTAAACATAAAGAGCGTTCTTTGTTGGTGAATTCCTGATATGGAACTAATAAAGAGCGTTTATGCCATTTGTGTGTGATTAGCCAGTAGCATTGTGCTGTCTTCTGTAACACAACCAGGCTCTTTCTTAGGTAAAATATAGTAGGTCTTTATGATAACATGCTGTTTACGCGATGGTCATGGTATATATGAACGAAACTGTTTGCGTTTTAATGTTTTTCTGTTTACGGCGATTGGAACAAATATGAATATTTTCGACTACTAAGGCCACACGTGCCTTTAAAGCCACATGGTTGTTTGCGCTCCAAAATACGAATATTATTCGCTTTTGAATTTTCCCCTGTATCGAAATAGGTCGATACATATCTTAACTACCTTTCTACGAGCATTCCGTAACCAAAAATGACGCATTGAAGTAATAAAACATGCAACTATGAAAAAGGTCTTTAATGATATGGTGACAATAAAGAGCTTTATCTTCGGGCGAAAAATTAAAAAAGTCTGGAAAATGGTTGTGACTTTGGCAAGCGTTTTTCAAAGCATATGAAGCCGGCATACCAATATTTCGAGTATTTATCGACCTATCGTATCCGTTCCTACAAACTACGTAGACGAAATTTTGAGGTTCGAATGAACCATGTCCGTTTAACCCCCTGCTAACTATATGGAAAATCTTCGAACTTTCTCCAAACTCCTGATCATGGCCTTGTGGGCAATTTCGATTTCCAAGCCCACGACTGGCACTGGTCATTTCCAATAACCAGAGCCATCATATCTCATGGCTTTCTGTTCACACTTAAAGACTTTTGCCTCATAGATTCCAAAGTCTCCACGCTTTGGCAACATTATGTCTTGCTCGGTGATTATTATTGCTAACCCCACGCCTTCTCTGCTTAGCTGACTCAGTTTGACATAATCAGTGATCGGAAGAGACAATCTGTTCATTAATGATAATGGAGATAGTGGATTGCTTATCATTGTTCTGGATTTCCAGAGCGCTGTCTTGACTATCCGATTCATATGAAGTGCAGATCATTAATTGGCACTGTAGTCTTCACTGTCTTCATTCTTTTGCAAGGATACTGGCAATTTACAATTGCGTCAGAGTTGGCTTCGATAGTTGTTGGCTTTTGATTGCATGGACCGATAACATCAATATTTCTGATCTGCGCTACCCCAGATCTGATGTAATTTAGCAAACCCGGCCATGAGTGTTAAAAGGAGAATCGCGTATGAATCCATTGTATGTTTTTGAAAGCCAGGGTACGACTGTTTTGTAGGAACTGAAAACTCTGTTCAGTGCCCCGTCAAGTCGTATTTCGTATGACTTTCCCACCAGAAATAGTCTAGAAAATGGACATGTCACTTATGGAAACCTTCTTTGGGACGGTGGCAAATACATGCCTGTTTTTCTAACTCTGAGGGATATCACACGAGAAATACTGCTTGTGTGTTCAGTAGCTGATTTGACATGATGGAAGAAAGCAATTTCTGGGAAAATATACATTTCAGTGTTTTCCTTATGTGTCAATGATTTGATTTCTCTTAAGGTGTAAATCATACCGACAGTGTCATCCTTAAGCATCAATGATTTGGTTTCTCTTAATGTGTTAATCATACCGAGTAATGTCTCCTTTTGTGTCATGAATTCCGTTGTAGTCCTTCTGTTGACTGTAATGCATTCGTCATTGAGTATGTAGACTGGAGCGTCAAGTTTTGCGACTATACTAAAGCCCATGGAAGCTACTATGCTTGGATTTACAGGCTGGCTGACCTTCATTAACTATTTGGCAATCTATTTGTCAATACAATAAATCGGGCTGACCTTCGAAGAACTTGTTCACTCTAAATCTAGTTTCACCCACCTTTACCAGCAACTTGTATCGGCCCAATTATCCTTGTGTGCAACTCACTCTAGCTTCTGGTATCTTGTCATCGCCGAGGTATTCGAATTTTGTTAATTCTTCTAAGTCTGATAAATCAATTGCAACTCTTTATTTTCATTGTAGTCACAGAACATAGCGAATCTAAATCCAAGAAACCCGAAACAGGAAGATGGCTCATGTGGAAAATATCCAGCACATGCTAATCTCATTTCAGAGAACTCGGTGGCAGGTTTTTGGAAATTATTTGGATCAATGTATGCCCCCGAGTTTGAGTAATTCAAGTTTGCAACAATGTTGCTGAATGTATGCTTTCGACGTTGTTTACAAAGTTTGAGCATTGATAGACCCTGTCCTTTCCGATGCGACTTGTGATTTGGAATTCAGCTGTGGTAGGTTTGTTGTGATGCCCAATCAAAGCTGATTATATGGAAATCAGAATTGAACTGGAATACCCCGGTGGTAATCGATGGTACTCTTTATCCTTACTGCTCTTAGTGCATCACGAGACCATGATGTCTTCCTTTGTGTGTAGCATGCCGAGACCGACAACCTTCACAAGGTTCCTCTCAGCAGAGGTCTTCGATTATGCAAGCCGAAATATCCCCAAACACCATCGCGTGAACTTTCTATGCGATGTGCCTGTGTTTATCTGGAAGTCGCCCGTTATGGCGATGGATGTACTGCTGCTGGTACCCTTACCAAGCCACATCCAGAACACAAGGGTCCAGACCAAGCCACATCCAGAACCCAAGGGTCCAGACACACTTTTAAAAGATTCTATGTCTGTTATGCACTAGAAATGGCCAGGTTCTTGTCCAAATGCAAGTGAAAGCACCTCCAACTTGGCCACCACTTTTTCTAGCGCCATCTTTCATCTCTTGACATTAGAGTCACTGCGTTTACGGGGCTCAATGGATTATCTGCTAACATAACACTGGCTATAACTCCACCTGTTGCTCATACTTGAGCATGTCATGATAATACGTGGTGGTCGTGTATGTCAGCTAATCGATTGTCTAAATTTTTTTTAAATAGAATGAGGGGTACACTTTGAGACAGTTGACAACGCAATAAGATCCTCAACTTTCTCAAGTGATAGGAAGGATGATATGGTGCAAAACATTCATTCCATTGATGCAGTCCAAACAGATGACATACACAAATTTAAAGTTCGATATTTGATTTGGAGGGTGGTCAAGTATGTGGGCGATACATTGTTTTTATGGGGGGGGAGGGATTGTGTTATGTCCAAACAGCCACACTCATGTCTGAAACTAAGGAGAGCTCCTCCAAATGACATGTCTTTTTATGTGATCAAATCTTGCAAAACATAGAGGGCAAAACATCCTTTTTGGAGGCAGATTGTTTCTCTATCTCACTTCCATCCATTGATGAGCTGGGTCTCGAAATTTAGTTACATTTGGTTGCCTTTTAATATAGAAACTGAGTCGAATTATGTTTCGGGTTGTGTCCTACATATAATCTCAGCTGATAAGGAGCGCTCTTTATATAATCAAGTATTTATTATTGGCCGTTTCAGTCGTCAGATTTTAATGGCGCTTATCACATGATACACTCAATTTTAAACGAACCGATCGGTCGAGAAACTGCGGAGTGCCGAAGGACCAACATCAAGTTGAGCTACAGCGTCATTAACGTCGGCCACACACACTCTTAGACATTGGAATTACTATATAATATTGCATAAAGTCTAAACTGGTCTCCGAAAAGAAAAAATGTTACTCGACGATTTTATATTACATAACTCGTTACGTGTAGCTTGTTTTCTACTACACAACTCGTTGATTTTCAACTACAGAAATCGTGACTTCAAATTACTACATAACTCGTTGAATGCATTACATAACTCGTGAGCTACCACAAAACTCGACGATTGTTACTACAAAACTCGTCAGCTACCACATAACTCGTCAGCTACTACAAGACTCGCCGCAAAAGCGTTTAAACTTGAGTCGCAGCTTGGAATGGCGATTTTCCGACACCTGAATAAATACTATTGTTGTACATTTCATTCCTATTACGACTTCGTAGGTAAAACAATGGCTGTTTTCTTCTCATGCTCTTTGGTAACTGATGTAATAACCCACGATGTGGTTCCAAGACAATGTCTGATGTTAATGGTGTATACCGTTATTTTTCTTTGTTTCCAGTGCACATATTTGATTTTGTCTTGCGACATGGCCGCATGCATAATTCTCAAAAATTCAGCTGCACAGCTGCTATCTTGCTCCCAGATTTCTCTGCGTCACACTTATCTTTCTCGTATGTCAGCGCTTGTTGACATTTTGTGAACGCGTGCCATTTAAATATTTCTAGCTGACCTTTCGGACATTTAAATGCATCTTTCACCGTACCTTCAATTTGGCATATATCCATTGTCATCTCATTGCATCCATTTGGCCTTCTGTGACATGTCCAATCGATTCTCTATATTATCCATGTACATTTCGCCGTTATGACATGTGGAGCAATCATTTTCGTCTGTTTTAGGGTCCTGTGTTGCCTTTCGTCCCTGGTGTGACGACCAATCTCAATGTCAGCATCAGTACAACCACATGACATGCAATATCCATGCCAACAAAAAAGGATAATTTTTTTTATTTGTTTCTACTCACCTTTTACATGATTGGACTCTTCATACAATGTACCCATACATATTACCATTAACACTTCATCTGATCACAATCATGTTCGTTGTTTTATCAACGACTATGTGTATATATTGCTTCCATCTATTCACCATTGTCTATCATGTTTTTTCACTCCAGGACTTCGGTTATTTCAGTTACTAAACGTTTTCGATTTGTATCGCTGTGATCTTATCCAAAGTATTTATATCTCAGCAATGCAGCACCGTGCCGCGGTTGGCAGCTTTTAATAACATAAAAACAGGCCGAAAATAGATTTATATCCAAAACAAGTAAATATAGGTTTAAAACCAGGTTTAAACTCTGAGGTTTAAGCCGGAAATGGCGAATCCTGCCTTTTAGTCTAAGAAATATCGAAGGTAAATTCCGTGCGATCAGGGATGTTACTGGTAGGTGGGTGTATATTATATAGCATTGTGTTTCCCTCTGTCATCGTCCCACACTGTAATTATACGTACGTATTATTGGTACGTAGAAATGATAAACCATGGTTTGATAGCACAGTCAGAAGACTAATCCGCCAACGCGATCGCTATAGAAGAAAAGCTCTAAAATGTAATACGAGTTTCACGTGGTCGAAATACAAGAAAGCTCGAAATCAAGTAAATAATGCCAAGAAACACGCAAAAAATGAGTATATGACTCACTTGGATGAATCCCTTGTTATGAATAATAACCCAAAACAGTTTTGGCATGTTGTTAAAACATTTATGGGTAACAATTCTAACCAAGGAATCCCGCCTCTCTCATATAAAAACAAAATGTTCTGCGATGATAAAGACAAAGCTGAAATCTTAAATAGTATTTTTGTTGCCAATAGTTCATTAGGAATGAAAGCGAAATGTTTGCCGAATTTTGTTGCACGAACAGATGAAGTTATCACTGAAATACCGATCAGTGAATCACAAATTTCTCAAATTCTGAAAGATCTACCAACGAAAAAAGCCTATGGGTCAGATGGTATTAGTAATCGCATGCTTAAAGAAACACATGCTACTGTATGTAAACCACTTAGTATATTATTTCAGAAATCGATAGACCTTTGTCAGTTCCCAGATGAATGGAAAAAAGCGGATGTTATACCTCTATTCAAAAAAGGTGACCAAAAAGATCCAAATAATTATAGGCCAGTTTCACTTCTGAGCGTTCCCGGTAAAATATTAGAAAAAATTATCCATAATAAATTACTTCAGCATTTACAAGAAAATAACTTGTTGTATGATTATCAGTCTGGGTTCCTTCCTAAACATAGTACCGAATATCAGCTTATTGAAATAGTTCATAGTATAGCAGAAGCACTAGATGAAGGATGTAATACTTGTGCGGTTTTCTGTGATGTGTCCAAAGCGTTCGATAAAGTTTGGCATGACGGACTTTTACACAAAATGGAAAAATATGGGATTAAAGGAAAACTTCTTTTATGGTTTAAGAGTTATCTTAGCGATCGCCAACAAAGGGTTAGGGTCAACGCCTGCATCTCAAAGTATGATTGTTTAGATTCTGGAGTGCCCCAGGGGTCCGTTATCGGTCCTCTCCTATTTTTGCTCTACATTAACGATATAGCCGATAGTATGGAATCCAAAACGTGTCTCTACGCAGATGACACCTGTCTAATGAAGAGTAGTTCTGACCTAAACACACTTGAAATTTCACTGAATAATGATATGATTAAGCTGAGCTGAGCTGAAGTTTCCCTGAAAATACTAGGCCCGTGGTTAAATTCAATGGTGAAGTCCTGGAATACACCGAAAATCACAAGCATTTAGGCGTTGACCTGCAGAGTGATCTCAAATGGAATATGTGTATTGACAACACGTGTAAACGTGCTAATGCGAGATTGTCCCAAATAAGGAAACTTAAATGCATACTAAGCAGAAAGACTTTAGAAACAATGTACTTGACATACGTGAGACCGCTTCTTGAATATGCAAGCCCAGTGTGGTTTGGAGCTCCGAATTACCTCCTTAAAAACCTTAATGATATTCAGTTAGATGCAGCCAGAATCGTGACGGGTTGCACTCGTTCTGTATCAGATGTCAGATTAATGACTGAGATAGGCTGGGATAGTCTAGAGGACAGAAGAACCGTTAAACGGTTATCCACCCTTCACAAGATAATAAATAATAATGCACCTCGTTACTTAAGCACAATCCTGCCCGAAAGTTTCAGAGACAGGACCGATCGAGAATCAAAATATGTTTCTGATTTTATTATCATTCGCTGTGACTCTGCAAGGTTAAAATCCACTTTTATCCCTGCCTGTACAAAGGAATGGAACTCCATTAAATTAACTATTCGCAATCTTGCCCATGATGAATTCGTGAAGCAATTGAAACATGTGCACTACGCGGGGACAAGGCTGAAACCACCTTTGTATTTCACAAATGGGAGTCGTTATTATAATACTATTCACACGCAACTTCGATGTAAATGTAGTGCCCTACAATCCGATAAATTACGTAATCATATCTCAGATTCCGCAACATGCTCGTGTGGCTTCCGGGATGAAAATGCTAACCATTTTTTCTTTGAATGTAACCATTATGCCGAATCTCGGCAAAAACTCAATAATAATCTTATGCAACATAATATTAACTCTGTAGACATACTTCTTTATGGGAAACCTGAACTAACTTATACTGATAATAGTGATATTTTTAAGGCTGTACACTCGTATATTAGAGATTCCGGCCGTTTTGAGAGAACCTAACACTTTGACCATGCCATTCTACACCAAATCTACTTATAATATAATATTCTAAGTTTGTACCTTGTTTTCTATGTACAATATATCCCAGTTATGCACTCAATAATTGACATATGCCTGTACTATCGTATTTTTACTTGTTGCAAGGGAATGATCACCGACGGGTTGATGAAGCATACTCACACTCATCCCATCTCTCCACTGTAAACCGACCCTCCAATTCTCCTCCGCAATCGCCATTCTGTTTATTTACTTATATTTTTCATTATATGTATGTATATAATATACCTTGTGTTTTGTTCGTCTTTAGTGTCATAAAATTTGTCAGTGTATCATACTAGGGAGAGGAGGGTATTCTAAGTGATTTAGCACTTGTCCTCCAATCCCTTTTGTCATAAACTAATTTAATTTATGAACAAATAAAATATGTTTAAAAAAAAAAAAAAAAAAACTGTAATTATGTCAGCCTTTCCTAGCATAATTCGCGAAATGGTATCACTCATGTAGAACTCCACAACGGCATGCTTGGTTTCTTCATTCGTGGAACGAGATGATATTTTTGGCGATTCTGATCAATCGGTATATTTATATCCAAAAAGTCCTTGGCAAGTTGCCGCACCACTGCACGTTTTTTGAGGGACTCTTTGGTGATGAGTTGGTGGCGTTCCCGAATGATCCAGATGTTTTTAACGTCATTCTGACCACTAGCTTGGCTTCACCACGATTGCCATCCTTTTGTTGTTTTTCACGCCATATTCGGGTTGCCAGTTTTTTTTTGCTTTCTCATTGTAATAATTTGTTCATCAATCGGCTACGCATCTACAAGTACAAACAATAGAATGTTAAAAAAACTTTTTTCTAATTGTAGTATTCAGATCCTGATCCTTTGGTTTGGTGATGGCAATGTGCTTCTAATCCAAATGCACAATGTATAATTCTATCTATTCTGAAATTTGTCAGTACCCACCTGTCATTCTTCAGATGCTGAAGGTTTCTGAAATAACATAACTTATTTTGTTTAGGCAACATAACCTTGCGGAAATACGCACATAATCGACCTATAATGTGAAATAGTTACTATTATTATTATTATTATTTAATTCAGGCAGGATTGCCTATAGAAATATTATAAATAAATACAACAATAAATCAAAATATAACACAAATTATGTATATAAAAGACTAGTCCAGTGTTGAATCAGTTTTGATTCTGAAATAAGCAGATAATTTACTCTTACCGTTATTTTGTTTTATGGCGTGGGCCACAAAACAAACACCTGTTGAAGTGCGTACATCTGAAAAGTAATGAGTTGGATTATTTGAGTCATTGTCCGCACATAATCAGCTTATAATCGCCTCATTATGAGTATATACTTTTATCGACTCAAAATGAGGCTATTATAAGCAGACAATGTGCTGGTTTCGGGAGAACAGGCTGTGTTTAGGGTATAACGGTGCCATATGTCTTTGTTTATATAGCAATCATGTGAGCGAAAACAACAGTAAAATAGACAGGTAAGGATATATGACACTGGAGTGTGTGATGGTGTCTTTGAAACGAACTATACATTTTGCAACAAGTTTATCAATATTTGATTCCCAATTGTTCCCTCACATGCTTGGATTATAAGCCCATTCTAAATGGAGCAGTAGTCTTGTAAGCTAGATGTAGGAATCCATTGGGCCGACCAGTATGAATTTTTTTGAAATATGAACATGAAAATTGCAAAATCCTAGCATCTGGACTGGCCTCAAGATTTCCAGTTGCTGGAAATTTCCAACCTGACACCCACCTAAGGTTGCAAAATTCCCAATTGATGGCCGTTTCAAGATTGTTACCAAAAGTAGGAAAGTATGCAAATGTTGATCTAAAGACAACAAATTACCCACTAATTAATTGTTGGAAAATCAAACTACGAGAACAATTTCAACATATTGTTGGTGTAAAATTTCCAACTAACGTTGTGTCAGGTATGAAATTTTCAACAAAGTTGGGGTGTGACCCCTGCCGCCACGTCCCTGTATCGACCCTTTGAAAAATGGCATCATTATATCGTGGACTTATACATGTATTACACTTTTTAATACAACCGTTTTAGTTACTTTATGGTATGTGGGCGGTGACTTGATTTCTCATTGAATAGATTTTTACCATTTTAACGGACATGGCGCATTTTAATCTCAAGAATGATCTATATTGTAGTGGGGATAATATATATGCAATCAACGTGGTTTTCGATGCATCTGTCGGCGTGTAGAAGTGTCGGATGCCGAATTATACAAAGTATACATGTAGTTCGGCATCCGACAGATGCATCGAAAACGACGTTGATTGCTTATAATTACGACAATCCGCATATTAGTTGGTGATTAAACAAGTGTTTTTTAAAGAAACTATATTAAAAACACTAAAATAGTAAAACTAGCCAAGTGATATTTGTGTCTGGACTCAGCTGCTCTTTTAACCGAAATGGGAAATTGGGTCGAGAATAAATTGGGCGACCGACCGGAAGTTCGAGATGAACACACACAATTCGATCTCTGTTTCCGACATTCCAACTACACAAAAGCAAAACACCACATCCGTAATCTAATAAAAATTACTTGCTGGTGTAAATTTCACTTATTTAAAACGATTCTAGAACATCTATTGTCATAAAGACAAATGTCATAAAGACAATCCGATTCGATAGCAATTCCGAAGCGGTGTTCCCAAACTTCCCCAACGAATTTGCGGTCTCCGGTGACAAACTCGAAAAGTAAACAATCGCTATAAAGGTGCATTATATGCTCTCATGACCACTGCCATGTCATATTAGTATTGACACGAAGCTGGTTAAATGCTAATACTAATGGTGGAATAGTTATGTAATACATTCCTTCATCCCCAACTAAATTAATGTACTATTTTTCTGTTTAATCGGCGATAATTTTTCGCTGAGAGTTGCGTCTTGGGTTACCACTAGAAACGGAAGTTATTTCTTGCGATTTGATTGGTGGACTATATAAAATTCCGGGTAAATTCGCCCCATGGATATTCGACTTTGTTTGCGAACTTTTTAAAGTATCACTACACCCAGTGGTGCGGGAATCGACACTTCCCTCAACTGATAGATATTGTCGCTACCAAGCGTATCTAAGGGCATTGACCAATCAAATGTACGCATTTATGTCAAAGCGAAAGTAGTTGTAATTATATGTCGATAAAGACACGAAATACTTATATATAGACATTATAGTCGACAAAATCTTACCACAAGTCAGCGAGTTTCATCTAGTTTCTGAGTTTCTCACACAAGTGGAGCAGACGCTCTTTATTCAAACCATATGGTGAATAGCCTACCAGTCAACGCCCTTTATCTTTTCCAAGTGTTGAATTTTTCAACCTACCTCCGGGCTCAGATCCAGACAAAAATCACAATCTTTCCCATCTTGTTCCCCCGAACCTTCGATTCGTTGACAGATTACAACCCACCCAAGTTTAACTTAATATGCCTAAATATTAACTATTAAAGGGGAACATTCGGTCTTATTTTTGACTGAAAGTACATGTATGACATGATTGTACCCTGGGTCTCAAAACAATACACTTTACACGGAATTTTGGTTGGAACCGATCGGTCTATGAAATTATTTGTGAAAATCGCTATTAGCCACCCGGCCATACATCTACTTGGTACTCCATCGCCCTCAACGTGCTGGGGATTATGTGGAGGCGCATGAGATTTAAAAACATAAAAGCATATTTATTTTTGGTTATTTTGATAATTTATTAAAATAGACTGGAGCTTCATACTATTTAGAAACTGTCTGTTTGTTTACAGTTGGGAACATGTGTTTTGTGAGTTCGGATTTGAAACTGTCCGTGTTGTGGCAGTTTAAGAATATGTCACGGGGGAGTTTGTTCCAATTTATGATTGTGCGTGGAAGAAAGAAAGCTTCGAGATAGTTTCTGTCAGCTTTAGCAGTAAGGGGGAACTTGTGGCCCCTAGTAGGCACAAATGGTAGGGAGATGTCGATCTACATCTTGATGGCGGATTTTGTAAAGCATGACTAGAGAGGAGAATATTCTTCTTTGTTGGAGGGTTTGCCAATTAAGCGTGTGGAGCAGATCAGTTATGCCGTCTCTGTCATCGCTACCATAGTTGTATCTATTTAAAGTGTAGCGTGCAGCCCGTCTCTGTACAATTTCTACTTTCTCTGAGAGGTACTGCTGCCATGAGTCCCATATAGAGCTACAGTATTCTAGTTGTGGTCTAACATATGTTTTGTAGGCAAGGGCTTTTGTTTTGTAGTGTTTTGTTCTCACGTTACGTCTTAGGAATCTGAGGGTAGCATTGGCTTTATTTGTGATGGTAGTGATGTGGGTTTTCCATGATATGTCATTTGAGATGGTTACGCCGAGATATTTTGTAGTTTCTGTTGATTTGAGTAGTTGGTTGTGGAGTGTGTAATCATGGAGAATAGGGTTTTCTTTACGAGCGATTCGTATGATTTCGCATTTAATAGGGTTGAATGACATAAGCCATTCTTTCTCCCAGTTTTCAAGTTTGTGCAGGTCATTTTGTAGGATAGTACAGTCATTTTTAGAGGAGATATCACAATACACAACAGTATCGTCTGCGAAGAGGCGGGCCTGACAGCTGAGGTTTGTGGGGAGGTCATTTATATAGATTAAGAAGAGACAAGGGCCAAGGACATACCCTTGGGGGACACCTGATAGAACGGGAAGGAATTTTGAATCTTTTCCATTGACTTGGACTTTTTGAGTCCGATGTGATAGGAAGGCGGCAATCCAATCTGTAACAGATGTGTTTATGCCAAGTCGTCTCATTTTAAGAAGAAGTCTGCTATGGTCCACTTTATCAAAGGCATTGGAGAAGTCCATGACAACTACATCGGTTTGAGTCCATTCTGTCATGTTTTCAAAGATATCATTCATAAATGTGATAAGCTGTGTTTCACAGCTTAGTTTGGGTCGGAATCCATGTTGGTTTTGACGTAGTAGTTGCTTTTCGTTGAGGTGGGACATGATGTTAGATACTATGATATGTTCTAGGGTTTTGCTAAGAATACATGTGAGTGAGATGGGGCGATAGTTTTCAGGTTTGGATTTGGAGCCTTTTTTTAATATTGGGGAAACAATTGCTACTTTCCAGTCAGAAGGGACAGTGCCTGAGTTCAAAGAACTCTGGAAGAGGCCTGCAATTATTGCAGAGATTTCGTCTCTTACCTCTTTGAGGAAGCGGGGTGAAATTTGGTCGATACCATAAGCTTTGTTGGGTTTTAACCTTGAAAGTGCGGCACAAACACCATTTGTAGTTATTTCTACATCTGGCATGTCAGTATCCTTAGGACAGATCAGGGATTTAAGTTCGCAGATGTGGGATAGGTTTAGAGGTTGAGGCTTAGTAAATGCAGAGTGGAACTGGGCGTTTAGAGCTTCGGCCTGCTTGGTGGGGTCTGTGATCACTTCACCATCTACTTTCAGAGGAGCGACACCGTTATTTTCTGACTTCTGATGTTTTATGAAGGACCAGAATTTTTTGCTGGGCTTGGTGGTGTTTTCTGTTAGGTCCGGGCAGTTTTTGTTGTCTTCAGTTATGATTGATTCTATGTGGTCCCAGTAAGCTTTTCTGGATTTTCTTTGGATAGCATGTTTAAGGGCTCTTTCTTTGGACTTAAGTTTTTCGGTGTTTTTATACCTGCGTTTTCTGATATATTTGTGAAGACGAGTGCGTTTTTTTTATCAGCTTCTTAAGCATATTAGATAGGAATCGCTATTCGCCACCCCGGTGGCGAATGCCGATTATATAATGTCTTTATTTTTT
Source organism: Siphonodentalium dalli (assembly GCA_032622095.1). Classification (NCBI taxonomy): domain Eukaryota; kingdom Metazoa; phylum Mollusca; class Scaphopoda; order Gadilida; family Siphonodentaliidae; genus Siphonodentalium; species Siphonodentalium dalli. The sequence continues at coordinate 128,505,456 of CP136062.1, forward strand.
CCACATAAGAAAAGTAAGTTGATATCGAGCATCGCGAATAATTATTTTCGGTCCTTACCAAAATCACTGTCGGTTTTAAAATGCTGCCGTGGATGGGGTTGGTGCGTTAATACCAGATCGCAAACGAAATATTAGATTTCCGGGATCTGGTGGGGGGAGTGGCGAATGCCGATTTTGCTATATGAGGTTTGGATGGATTTATGAAGTGATTATAGTACTACCAGTGATCACTATATTACATAGGAATCGCTATTCCCCACCCAGGTGGCGAATAGCGATTATATGTCTTTAGTTTATCCACATATCAGTCAGATTTTCTGAAACAAAACCAACATCACGTCCTGGAAAATAAATTAGTATAAGTTCTACGGAATTGGAGGGGGAGGCGAATATCGTTTTATCCATATGATGTTCGGATGGATTTATGCAGTGATTTACTACTACCGGTATATCACGACACGGTATTCGTGATTCACAATAAGATCATGTTTATCACTAAATCAGAATTTAAGAAACGGAATCAACTCCTGGAATATAAAATATTACATTTCTGTGATCGATGTGGTGGTGGCGAATATCGATTTCGCTATATAAGATGTTGATGATTTATTATGTTATTTATATATTATTAGTATATCACATGATATTCGTAATACGGGATCAGGTCATGTATACCATTAAGTCAAACTTGCTGAAGCGAAACCGACATCACGTCCTGGAAAATAAATTATAAGTGTTACGGAATAGGAAGGGATAGCGATATTGCTGTATAATGTTTGCATGGATTTATTCACGCAGTGATTATTACTACCAGTATATCATGGCACAACATTTGTGAAACAGAATCAGGTTATGCATATCATTAAATCAGAATTAAATATATTAAACCCTGGAAAGAAAAGAAAATACTGTTGACGGGATCGGTGGGGGGGGGGGGGGGGCGGGGGGGGGGGGGGGGTGTTGGCGATTTAGCTATATAATGTTTGGATGGATTTATGCAGTTAATAGTACCACCATTATAACACTACATGATATTCGTGATTTAGAATCAGGTCAAGTCTCTCATCCAATCAGTTAAGAAACGGAACAAACATCAAGTCCTGGAAAATAATATATTAGTTTTTCGGGGTGGGGGTGGCGAATAGCGATTTGTCTATATAATGTCTGGATGTATTTATGCAGTGAATATTACTACCTACCGACGTATCACGAAATGATATTCGTGATAGAGAATCATGTTATGTCTATCACCCAACCAGAATTTAAGAAACACGTTCTGGAAAATAAAATATTAGTTTTCTGATTTAGGTGGTGGGGTGGGGTGGCGAATAGCGATCTTGCTCTATATAAGGTTTGGACGGATTTATGCGGTGATTATTACTAATATATCACGACATGATATCCGTGATTCAGCATCAGGTCATGTCTATTATTAAGGGTCACGGGCGGCGTTCGTTGCCGAAATATTCATATTTGTTCAAATCGCCATCAACAGAAGGAATATTTAAATATATATAGTTTTGTTCATATGCCAAACATAATCAGCGCGTAAATAGAAAATTGTCGTCAAGACGTACGATGGTGTACGCAAACAAGAGCCTGCTCGTGATTCTGTTTACATAACACAGCGCAATTCTATTAGTCAATCACACACAAATGATAAAAACGCTCTTTATTATTTCCATATCAGGAAAACAGTAACAGAAACGCTCTTTATGTTTACCATATCCGGATCTAAACAAAAGCCAGGTAACGTAACGTTTTTGCTTTTGTTTACATAACAAAGGAATACAAATTGACAATAACATACTGTTTATGCCATATTTCTGATTGGTATAAGAACAAAGTCTGTCTATATTTTACTATTCTTTCTGTTTATGGCGGTTTTTGACTGAGGTGAATATTTTAACAGCATACCTACCGCCAACACCGCCCGTATCTTTTAATCAGAATTTGAGAAATGGAACAAATATCAAGTCATCGACACATACAGAAGAGTAGGATCTGTCTGTCCGGATTTTTCTCCCAGACTGCTGGTCAGATTTCAACCAAATTTGGTGTGGTAACTCTGGGTACCCTGGCGACATTAGTTTTTCAAAATTTTGATAAAAAACATTTAATTAAATAAATTTGCACGAGGATAATTATGCTGCCGCAGATGTTTATATATGTGTTTTCACTGTGGCCTGCGCCATCCAACGGAATAACGGGTATAAGTTCATTATGGGCTGTACTGGTAGTACTAATCACTGCATTAATCCATCCAAACCGTATATAACAAAATCGCTATTCGCCACCCCATCGATCCCGGAAAACTAATATTTATTTTACGGTAACACCAGCAACTCCCTCCCGCCTATTCCCAAAGCTCGATATCATCTTACTCTTCTGGAGAAAATAAATACATTATATAATCGCTATTCGCCACCCTTATAGCGATTATACTGGTAGTACTATAACAGCATAAATCCATCCAAACATTGTATAGCGAAATCGCTATTCGCCACCCCGCCGCGATTTCGAAAAACTAATATTTAGCTTGCGATCTGGCATTAACGCACCCCGCCCCGACAGCATTTTAAAACAATGATTTGGTAAACACTGAAAATAATTATTCGTGATGCTTGAGATCATCTTACTCTTCATATGTGGAGAAAATAAAGATATTATATAATCGCTATTCGCCACGTCACCCGGGTGGCGAGTAGCCTTTCCTATGTAATATGGCTATTCGCCCACTAATAACCACTGCCCCTTCCTCGTCACCCGATTAATCCAACTGATTACCCACACTGAAAACACGTTGGGTGATAATTTGTTGAGCGAATTGTATTCATAGTCGTTATCTGCTGCACCACGCAAATGATCCTCACATTATCACATTTAATTAGTAGTATTAGTATAACAAGAGTGTAACCCACAATGCCAATTAAATAGACATATGTACTAATAGTTATCTATTCAATCCTCAATGACTGTGTAGGCCTACCCCGTGCTAATAGCGCATTGTGGGCACATGATTAATCCATCTATACCGATGACGAACCTATATATTATCGGTTCTGATAATTGCTGATATAGGTGACATATTGTTAGCAAATTAGTTACAATTATTCACCAATTGCTTACCATTTGTCGTTGTTTTCTACGTTCAGTTGAGTGACGTTCCAATGAAATCGCCGACGATTATCATGGCAAAAAATCCAGAACGAACTAAAAAAAATTCGCTGTATATTTCGGCAGGGTTCCGCCACGCATTGAATTACGCGCATTTATTAAGCAGTTCCTTTGCGTATTTGTATACAAGAAAACCATAGTCAGAAATGGTAACGCGCTCAAGATCATATATTATATACCCATGATTGTAATTATAGAATATAAAATATATTGGTTTCACAAATGACCAACAAATAGAATTAATCGCCTTGAACTTCTTGGCATCCGAATAACAATTGAAATTGAAATTCCCAACTACACCTTTTACCGGACTCGGCCTCCGGGTCGCAGTTCGACTTTTAATCCGTCCAAAAAATCCCATTCTATAATCAAAACGCCCATGCGCCCATTGTATACCAAGAACAGCGAAACATACACGCGGAGCGCGGAATAATTGCTTAATATGTTTGTTTAACCTTTGTTTATTTATTTAATGGTAATTTCTTAATTTATTTACCAGCATCGGTATGCTTAAATGACTCAGCGTAGCATTTCAATCAGCCCTCAAGGCAAGCACACAGGTGTGACTCACATTAAATGTTCACCAATTTGAAGGACAGTGAAAGAAAGAAGTGATTTATTCCACTGAGCCCGTGTCACTATCCTTTAAATATAGATATAACATTACACGGTTGTGATTGCTTCGATCCTTATTAGTTCCTCTTCGGTCAGAGCGTCGGTACGAGTGATTTGAGCGGTCTGTAACCTTAATTGGAAGCAACCGCCCTCGTGCTGATGCCGGCGAGTGAGACGGTTTTGGATTAGGCTTAGTGCGACGGACAATGGAGCTAATCCCTGACGCCGCGTTAGCAGCGATAGAGAGATCTCAAATTGCGGATATTGTTAGCTGGAACCTCCAGTCTAACAGAGGCTATTTGACTCTCTGCGTTGAATTCAGGACGGGAGATGCTGGAAACCAGAGATCTTCCACCTGGAGCAAGACCAAGACCAGCCGTACCATGAAAGTGGAGCCTCCTAAGAAAAAGACACCAGCTCGAAGGAGAAGGGACGCAGCCAGACGGGCGAAATGGAAGAAGAAGATGGGGGCGACCGTTGATCGACCGGTCACCCCTCCCCGTGTGGCTCAGCCGTCCAAAGTCATAGCCGGCGGGTCGAAGTTGTCTGAGAGACGCCCAGACGACTCGACCTGCGTGGAGACTGACGACATAGCACCAACTAGCAGGGATTCCGTGGATCTGCCGGTGGTCCCTGCTGTCGTCGTCGAGGCTAGCGGAGACAGGGACGTGGATACCACCCCAGATGTTCCTGCCGCCAGCTTCGACGTGGAACTGGACTTTACACCTCGGGACACCGGATTACCAAAACATCCCGGTGTCCTCCAGCTCCACCGCTAGCAACAACAACAACACAGACTTCACTCGGTCTCATGAAGAATTCATACGGAAAGCAGATAACGCCATCGCTGAAGCCAAAAGATATAACAAGGAACAAAAAGAAACTGACCAAGAGCAAGAAGCGGAAATAAACCGTATCACTCAGCTGTATCTGCAGAGACCTCCATCATCACCTCAGTCATCAACAGAAAAGCCTAACCCAAAAAAGAAAAGGAAAAAGAAAAGATAAAGTTAACATCATAAAAATGCTTTATTTTTTTTATTTTTTTTTTGTATTCTCATAATAAAGGCAAAAAACATGAGGGATTAAGGAAAGGGTCACTCGACCCTTTCGACAATCCCGGGCTAGCCCCCCGAACCACTCACTCACACGGTTAAATGCTCGTTGCAAATAGTCATTATATTAAATATTCACATTGGCGACCAATTGTTTATCATTTCCCACCAACGCACTATAGCACATGGGCTTCTGGCTTGACTTGAAACATTTTATGTGTATAATATACAAAATGGATTGGGGCACAAGTTTTTGCAACTTACGAAGCCCCTCTCCTAACACAATATAATAACGTACATGTGATCAAGATGACGGTACAAACGTATTTACGTGGTGATAAGTTATGAGAGATATAATGTGTATAGTGCCTTCCCGAGATGATCAGACTTAAGGTTGTTTCTTGGCTGAGAGAAAATTTGTAATTAAAGAATGTCACTACATTATGAATGTTTGGTATGATTGACAAGTGCCAATATAGTATCTATTCTTAGTAGTTGTATATTGGCTGCAGAATGTAATGGTACACTTGATTTGTTTTCTATTTTTGTTTGTATTGTGCTCTGGAAGTCAATACAGATACTAAATTAGAATGAGATATTTGAATGGGAGGTTTGTCCACTTGTGAGGTAAATGCCACATATCAATTTGAAATTCCGGAATAAGGTATTCCACTCACGAGTTCTGAAATATTGCTTATTTTGATATTTTCGCGGGTTAGTTTCTCAAAGAATACTGAGCGCTCACGTTGGTACAATGGGCACATGAAGAATTAGTGATAGGCGTATTCAGATCGATCTCCACACGAACATATGGGGCTGTCAGCGTTATAATTGTTCAACATATCACACCTGAGTTCACTGCATAAATTACGTATGCGACAATGAGAAATGTATTTTCTGCGTCCAGCGTAGAAATGCAGAGGGGGGGGGGGGGGTGTGAGTGAATAATATATATGGTACAAGTTGGTTTTAAAGGTAGAATTGGTGATTACTTTGGGAAGCTTATTCCATTCTATGACCACCGCTGGAAAAAAATGACTGTTTGAAGTGTTCAGTATTGCAATAGTATGAATCAAAATTACTGGGGCGTCTCCAATTATAATCTGCAACCTCGTGTGATCTGGGGGAATTGTATTGGTGATAAGAGGGGGCTAAATTATCGATTATTTTATAGAGTGACTGTAATTTATGTAGTTTACGTCGTTTATTGATATTGAGGGCCATCCAACTTCTTGTAATACCGTGTTGTCCGAAGCAGAACGGGTGATACCACTGACTATCCGTCCAGCGTCGATATGAAGCCAGTCAAGCTTCTCTAACATATATTTCGAAGCGTTGTCCCAGACGGCATCTGAATAATCAAATAAGGTTTAATATATGTTTTGTAAATAATTTCAATGGTTTTCCGGTTAAGTTGATATTTAATCCGTCGGAGTTGAGACAGGCGCGATGTAATTCGTTTGATCCTTCAATATGTGCGTTCCATTTAAGATTTGATTGGAGTTCCAGACCTAAATGTATATGCTTGTCCACGAAGTCGACTGAATTTCCTACGAAATTGAGGTTTGGTGTCTCTGTTGAGGGCGCAGGGTTTCTGACTGGTGGTTGATGAGTTAGTTGATAGGCTTATGAATTCGCTTTCATTATTTATTTGATGACAGCAGTTCAAGATGCACAGTAAATTAACACATATATTGTCGGTTTTGTTATGATGCGGATTCATTTTTGTCAATAGACGAGGTCATTACAAGTTATACCTTGTTTATACTGGACAGGACTACAAAGTCGTATCGAAAAATCATTAGACCGTGATTTACTTTAATACTATGTATTTCGGTGAAATAAAATATATCCGCTGATTTCATTAAAAAGCGCATATTTCGCCTCGTTCAAGTTGATAACAAGAATATTTGAATACTTTTCACAAGGGATGTAAATACCATTAAAAAATGCCGGACTTGGTCGAAGCTTATATTAATACTTGGCGGCCTCAAATGGTGTACCATCTCGTTGGTGATTTACTTTGGAAGTGTGTGGGCGGTTATACTGGACCTCAAATGCTGAGCTGTTTGTGGCCAGGATTCCTTTCGCCCGATCTATAATTCGTCCTTAATAGACGATCATTACAGATACACGGGAATACATTGAAACTAATTAAGGAAAACACAAGCAGAACATGAACATACCATAATCTAAAAATGTTGGAGAACAAAGATAAAGAAATATAAACTATAGCATCCCATCGGGCATATACCAAAGCAGTCACTCATCACCACATACATATACACTCGCTCCATAGCAACACAAAACCACACTCGAGCACAATCACGCCATTTACCCACATATATATAGTCGTTGTGGTGATTTTGAAGGGTGAACCTAGAAAAAATTGTTATAAAGCCAGTTTTGGTGTCATTTTGACCGGGAATCTTTCGACAACAATATAACCAAAATCCGCTAAAATCCGCTTTGTGGAAATTTGTTAACAAACATTTGAATACGGGCGTTTCGTCTTCGTGACACAACATTTCGTATTGCAGATAAATGTATACACAGTTTACTTGTGTGAGCTCGAAAACCACGTATATATGTAAGCCATGTGTGCGCTCCAGTAGAATGCCATAACGCACTTCACTGCAGTTGTGTAAGCAATAGTTTACATTGTTCGCAGTTATTTATCATTGATCACTTCGATTTTAGATCTATAATTGTGAAAGTAGTAACAGTTTTTTTTTTAGGAGTCGAAACACGTTTCATGTTGAAACCTAACGGTGACAAAGTACAGAGAGTCGTTATTTCGTGACAGAATCTGGATTATTAATTACGGATTACACGCTATACAGTGTAGTTCCGTAAATGATTCTGAATCAGAACATTCATAATGTAAACAAACCGAGATTTCCCCACCTCGCAGTTTTAATACACAATAAAACATAAGAAGCCTGCCCTTGGGTACAATTATTGCAGAATATAAACGATCTATGTCAAATAATTTAAAATCGTTGATAAATATGTGCTGTCGGTTGTAGACGGGGAGATTTTTTACTGAATTAGACATTATTGATAGTAACGCTGGGGTGACCACTTCGATTGATGGCGAATTTTAAGCATGTCAATTTAATAGTCAATTTCACCATGTTCATTTCTTAATTCTATCAATAAAATATTGCCCATGCAGATGAATGTTCAACTAAACTCGGCGAATAACGTCATCATTTACCAAATTCACTGTTTTGTTTCGTTAAATGCAGTCGTTTCGGACATCAGTTTCTGCAGTGCATTACAGGCATTTGTTTGGAGCAAGTGTTGTCCATTACTTGAAAATAAAGATTTGAGGTACCGGTACAAAGCTTACTCAAGACTTTAATTCCGTCCTATGTCAAGCAGAATAGCATCGACTATTCCATTGAGCAGGGCGTGCGTCCACGTTTGGTTATAACACCAACGCTGTTCGGACTTGGTATAGGAATGAACAATGTATTTGGTTCCAAATGACTAGTGAACGAATAATCCCGGTTGGGATTATGTTGCCCACGATGAAGTTGAGAGTTACAAGCAATCCGTCATTCAGACCGAAACTCCCAGTTAAATACTAACTGACTTCACAGGTGGACCTTCCATGAAATGGGGATGGTTGTAATTTCTACACCCATGAATCAATCGCTACTGAACATGAAGTGTGATCAATTGAGGGTTGGTGAGCTCGTGATTGACAAAGGAGTGTCCACCCCTCAATATGTCGATGTTATTGGCAAAGGAATTTCCAACATCAAACTGAAAACCCTTCTTCGTTTGGCTACACCCCATCCCATATGATCTCAGCACATATCGTATATGGCACTAAGCATGCTTGTTCAGTAATAGTGAAACACCTAGCGCGAAATGGTCAGGTTTCATGCAAAGTGCTTACTCGCAGGCCGACACTCTGACCGCTGAGAAACAGATATTCTGTTCTGATCCGTCCCATCTTCGATCTGAATTCGTCAAATTATGATTGCATTTACTCTACGCTCATGAATGTTGAGTAACAGGCACGTAGATTGAACATCCATCACTTTCGATCAGCCTTTGTGGTTCAAGACTGTAAACACCATAACCTCTATGTCGATGAGCATAGTGTGTAGGTTCAGAGGATTTCATACTGCAATGAGCTCCATGGTGAGTACCGGTTGGATGGTGAAGGGATCGGGGTTAGAAGTTTTGGATAAGTATATGGTCCGAATACAGTGACATATGTGATATATGGAAAGGCAGTGTCGAGGGCCTTGCTTGGTCTCTACCTAGTTGAGGCCGTGCTTTTCAATAAGTTGATAATTGAAGTTTCCCCAGTCGAGAAGGACGTCAGTTCTGCGGAAAACGAATCGATAAGGGACGAGATGACGCAGCAGCACCACACGTAAAACAGACTGATGTCCAAGTTATTGTTAAATACACGAATTGGCAAAGGCTCTGATTGATTTTTTTCAAGAAGGCGAATATTCATAGAAGGGAAATGAGACCGTTCTTGTTGGCTCTTCTCTTCTTCGTGGAGTGGAGTAGATCACGAGCACAGCCGGCGAACTGGCGAAACATGTGCCGATGTTCGGGTCACTGAACAACAGAGAGCCACAATAACCAGCAAATGTTCCTCCCGAATGAGAGAAACAAAATTCAGTTCATCAACTTGATGTGGCATTGACGTTCATAACAGCAGTGGTGGTGCAGATACTCTGATAGTTGCCCGTGCCCTAGAGTTTGCATGACATGGAAGAAATACCATGGTTATCGCGGACGATACATGTTTGATTATTCTTTTGATCAATCACTGGCAATTGAACATGGCCGACAATCTGATGCTCTGAAATCTGGCAAAGGTGGTACTGCCATGTGACGAATCGGCGACATCGTGCGCAAGGCTGACAGTTCACAACTTCCCATATCCTATTTGCACATGCATGCGGAGGCTGTGACACCACCTCTGTATTGTCAGACATGGAACACGAGTATGCTCAGAAAGATAAACGAGTCTGCTGAAGTTCGAAAAATATCATCACCCATGCAGGAGTCTAGTACAAATCAGAAAGACATCGGCGAGACCGGCATGCGAATTTTCCGTGTAGTGTGTGGTGGACACTGGTGGTAAGAAAGAAGCCTCACTAAATACACCATGCGAAGTTTATGGACATGGTATCATCTAGCAAGTCTGCATTAGAGCCCCCACCCCCCAAAAAAAATCACACCAACAGAACGAGTTGCATACTATCACAGTCTCATAGTTCATCTGTATGTGCTGATTTGGAGAACACTGAATAACGACGTAATGAATCATGAGAGATGCGGTCGGGGACTTCGTGGTGCGGAACTTGCCCCAGCAGTTATGACTGACCAGAATGCAGCCCGAGACAAATTGCTCAAGTCTGTACGGTGCAAGTGTAAGATGACATAAAAAACATGTGACACCAATGTGTGTACATGTCGCAAACATGGTATCAAATGTGTATCGCTTGTTGAGATTGTCGTTGAATGAAAAAGATTGTTCTGGTAGATGACGAGGGTGGGGTCTGAGTATATTAATATATCTGACACACAAGTGCCGAAATCATGAAGCATTTCCTTATTCTGGTCATCACTTGCCGATTTCTATCAACAAAATAAAAAAGAAATAATTGTCATTTTTGTGGCCATCTTGGTGGCCATCTTTGTGACTCTCTGTGACTGATAGTTGGTCAATGTGACTTCCATGTTATCTTATGTCGAGCGTGGTGACATTTGTTCGAAAGTAATCTCATTATCCCTGCCTGACAACGGACTAATGCTGTTTTGGGAATATTTTTCATTTTTGGAAACCATCTTGGACGCTATCTTGAATCTTGAATTTTCCCCATGGCGGATTTTAGCGGATTTTGGATATGTTATTCCCGATACTTTTCCACACAAAATGAGACCAAACCCAGCTTGATAACAATTTTGTCTAGGTTCAACCTCCCGACGACCACACTTATGTAATCCAAGAAAGCAGAGTAAAGCGCTATCGAGCAAATGATACATGTATTCTGCACAAAATTTGAAATATCATAATATATTATATTCACATTTGTTCCATGTACATGTGTACGATATCACCGCTCCATAATATATCTGAGTACTCGCCGGTGAGTAGGACCATTTCAAGAGCACTTATTATACGTGTAATGGCTTCTTCTGTCTTATTTGTAACAGTGCGTCAACATATACAAACGGGATAATTAACTTCGATAGAATATCATCTTTGAAGGAGTTTCCAGGAAAGAACTACATTCGTACCAGAGGATTTTCGTTGCTTCGATGAAAACTCGCAGTAAATTTGTACCAGGTATCGGACTAATATCGACAAGACCCCGTGGTATATGACATAAGAAAAATGTAGTTTTTTGTTCGATCGGAAGATTGTCAACAAACTGATATGCAGAACGACCCGGTTAAAGGCTTTGGCCAATAGTTGACCACCATTCTCTGTCGCCCAGTGGCCTAAATATTGTTTTAAATGAAGATCGAATAAAAACCAATTTGAACACAAGAAAATACAGGATATGCGCGCTCATGGCATCAGTTTTTCTAATTTAAAACGTTCCCAAATTTTAACCGACTTTAGTAATGGACTGCGCACAATTTTCTTATTGGAAATGTTGAAGGGACTCGTGGCCTTCGGGCGGAGGTGTTAATATGGGATTGTGTCTGTGGAGGTCTGCAGAACAACTATCGTCAAATGGACATGGAAGGTGGCAGACTGGCTTTGTTCTTGTTTTATTGATGTTTGGTTCTCTGGTGGTGGGTCCCTGTGTGTCAGATCAATCGTTAAAGATACTCAATCCGATCAGACGGTCCCCATACCTTCAAGATACAACAACAACATGTCTTAAAATTACGCTTTAGTTATCAGAATCGATTTGTTGCAAACTGTCAACTATAGTATCAAATTTCCCAAAAGTTTTTTTTATCAACATTGTATTCAACAAAATATGGTCGAAAAGTTGACAGTGTTTTTTTTTTTAGCATTTAAACCGCCGTGGGGGCCATGGATCCCTTAAATATTTCAAGTTGCCCAGATGTATATCTCCGTCGACTTGAGGTAGTGCCTAATTTCTGTCGTATATTCCAACTCACGCGTCTCCCAGAATAAACTGAACTCCCAATCCAAAGCCCCAGTCTAGTTTTGGTTATTCAAACAAAATCAATCTCATTACATACATGTTTGCATACATGTCACCATCCGAACATTATCTGTACGTATGTTTTTCATTATTTTTGCATGTTCTCATGTTTTTGCAAGTCCTATTCACCTATTGCTATCTCACCAACATCAACTGTTACTCCTTATTATCCAATTTCCACCGTTGCACACGTACTTCATCCGGCGTCGGTGAGTCTATTTGTGTCCATATATCTCACCTCTTGTCATTATGCAGGAACAAAATCACCCACGGCCGCGCGATGTTCTCTGGTGTGCCCGGCAAATAATATGGGTACGTCAGCTATACAACATCGCGCAGCCACGGGACTTTTTGATATAAATAAGAAATTAATTTGGCCGTCACAGAGCAAGCGTAAACCGAAACATACCACCCTAAGAGGTGTGAATATACGACTCCCACTAATCTTCTTGGTTATTTACACTCTACTTGTGCTGTCCGGTATGGTCCATCCCAACACAGGCACAACACAAATCGACGGTACAAGGAATGTCAATCGAAACAACAGATATAATAGCCACGATCGGGGCACCCTGACATTATACCACCAAAACATCCGAAGTATTAGAAATAAACTCGACAAGGTGAAAGATCTTATCTGTGAATATGATGTTCTATATTTCACCGAAACACTTCTTGATGTCACATGCCCTTCTGAAAATTTACTAATAGATGGCTTTATAACCCCATCCGAGAAATACCGGTCCGATGTTTTTTGTGCTACAAACTACTGGAATCTTTTCGATAACGCGATTCATGAAGCTCTGGAAATTACACCAAATATGGTCATACTTGGTGACTTTAACCTACTCCATCAGAAATGTAAAACTCCAACAAGAGTTACCGAAGACTCTCAGACACTTTTTTAAATAACCAATGAAGAAACTCCAGACTATCTCACCCTATACTTCTACCAACCCGGGCAGCACATGTATCAAACAACCGGTACAATTTTAGACAACCGCTTTTTTTTCTACTCGTACCACTGGACAGCCGCACATTATAGGAAATCATTCTTCCTAAACACAACCCATCAGTGGAATATGCTCCCTTCGTTTGTCATAGATTCGGAAAATATATCAGATTTCAAAACACACCTAAACATAATCGCCCCAGCTCCAAAACCATATCCAGTTTATAGAACAGGTCATCGGAAGGTTGGTGTGAACCAAAGTAAACTCCGAAACTATTGCAGCGACTTAAAGAGTGACATGCACAAAAATCACAAGGCAGATAGTCCTAAATGTCAATGTGGTTTCCCAAAGGAGGATGTTAGTCATTTCTTCCACTGTTCATTGTTCACCAACCAGAGAAGAATATTTTACCACAAACTTGAAATTAATAACTTTCATATAGAAAATACTAAGCATCTTCTCTGTGGAATCTCTGAAAATTATCACAGAAGAAATATATTGCTATTTCATATTACACAGTCCTACATTACTGCGACCAAACGTTTTGGGTAACATCATATATTTTTTCTCTATTATGACAACCTGTTATTGAAAACAATTTAAAATTAAAAATGCCCGGCCTTTTTAGACACAACTTATGACAACGTGTGGGGCGGGGAACTGGACACAATAAAACCCCACTCATAGCACACTCTGTACAAATATTCACATCTGTTTCCCTGCTTAAATATTCACAAATTTCATCCTGTCATCTTGTTTAAATGTTATGTTACACCTTTTGTGCGGGAGTGGGACGTCACTAAGTTGACAAAACTTGTGTCCCAATCCCCATGTATATAATTGATATACAATAAAATATGTTTAAATCAAAAATGATATGCTGCAACTGGTAAGCGGTCGGTGAATAAATGCCAGAATTTATTACGGGTGACTGCTAATGCTGGGCAGTATATTAAGAACTGTTGAACCATCTGGCATGCAGTACATTTGGTTCCGCTGCAGATGTCGGATCACACAGTAACTAAGTGCAAAGCAATGTGGAAGCCTTCTTTCTCTTTGGGATAATGTTTTCAAACACGCCACATGAATGCAATATCTGGACTACAATGCACAAAACGAAATCTTTCAAAAAGAAGGGTCATTGTGAATTCTAACCAAACAATCATCTTCCAATACAAAGATTATTGTTTAACAAGAGGATTCCAACTACATTTTGAAGGGAAGGTGGCAGTCATCGTGTACTCGGTCATGCACTGAGTTAAACCAAATTGTTGAAGGATATCTATATTAAGTCCATGAACATGACATTTATGTCAGTATTGTTATCACCATCAACACATTTTAAGTCAAATTAGGAACACCTTCTCTGAAGTGAGGTTATATGGCCGATTTGTGTATCAACCCATATACCCTGTGCCAATGCATTCTCTTATATATGCGAGTCGACCATAGGTCGCCTCGTATATATAAGAGAATGCATTGGCCTAACAATTTTTCATCATTTGTTATTATTTTTTACAATTTTAATAATTTTTTCTTATATTCTTTAACAGACTTATTTTGTAGGTTTAGTGCCAGGGAATCTTACGTTTTTCATGGGCATCAAAATTATTACTATGAATACTTGGTGATATGTTTGAGTTATAACATGCCCCTAAGGTTTTATCCAGTTTTTTTTAATTTTTTAATTTTTTTAGGGCCGATTTTACAGACCGTAAATTAGGGCCGATCAGATCGGCCCCTGGCATTGAAAGGGTTAAGGCATAGGCGATGAGCACGTTCGACGCGGTCACATTTCGTATGTGTTAACCCACAAAGTATTTCGCTTCCATATAAGCCTTTGGGAAGTATAACTGAATTATACATTTAAACGGAGCTCATTGGGGTTATTCCACCAGCATAAATACCAATACAGGATAGTGCAATTTTTGTGCAAAGTATATGTTTTTCTCATTTTGGACCAGATGTCTTCAACAAAAACACGCTCTAACGTTATGTCTTCTGATTATGTGGAGGCGCATGAAATAAAAAACCTAAAAGCATATTTTTTTGGTTATTTTGATAATTTATTAAAATGAGTAGGAGCTTCATACTATTTGGAAGCTGTTTGCTTGTACATGTTTTGTAACATGGTTCTACAAATGGTAGGGAGATGTCTACATCTTTGTGGCGAATTTTGTATAGCATGACAAGAGAGAAGATTCTTCTTTGAAGGGTTTGCCAATTTAGTGTGTGGAGCAGATCAGTTATGCTGTGTTATAGTTGTATCTATTAAGAGCGTATCGTGCAGCCCGTCTCTACAATTTCGACTTTCTCTGAGAGGTACTGCTGACAGGGGTCCCAATTTGTATCACAGTATTCCAGTTGTGGTCTAACATATGTTTTGTAGGCAAGGTATCTTGTTTTGTATTTTTGTTGTTCTCACGTTACGTCTTGGGAATCGGAGGGAAGCATTGGCTTTATTTGTGATGGTAGTGATGTGGGCTTTCCATGACCGATCAATAGAGATGGTTCTGCCTAGATATTTTGTAGCTTCTGTGGATTTGAGTAACTGGTTATGGAGTGTGTAGTCATGGAGAATAGGGTTTTCTTTACGAGCGAATCATATGACTTCACATTTACTAAGGTTGAATGACGGTCATTCTTTCTCCCAGTTTTCAAGTATATGCATGTCATTTTGTAAGATATTACAGTCACCTTTAGAGGAGATAGCACAATATACAACATTATCATCTGCGAAGAATATTCCTTATTGCGCTTAAGCACAATAAGAAGATTCCTTATTGCGCTTAAGCGCAATAAGAATATTCCTTATTACGCGATTCCTTTTAAGCGCAATAAGATATTCCTTATTGCGCTTAAAGGTACGGTTGGCCTTGGCGGTGGGTATCATGTGAAAATATTTCCACCCGTCAAAAACCGCCACAAACAGAAAGAACATCAAAATGTAGATAGACTTTGTCCGTATATAAATAAGAAATATCGCATAAACAGTATGTTATTCTCATATGTTTAACCATTGTTATTTAAACAAAAGCATTAAAAGTAACTTTTCTGGTGTTTGTTTATATTATGATGGTAAACATAAAGAGCGTTCTTTGTTGGTGAATTCCTGATATGGAACTAATAAAGAGCGTTTATGCTATTTGTGTATGATTAGCCAGTAGCATTGTGCTGTCCTCTGTAACCCAATCAGGCCCTTGCTTAGGTAAAATATAGTAGGTATTTATGATAACATGCTGTTTACGCGATGGTCATGGTATATATGAATGAAACTGTATGCGTTTTAATGTTTTTCTGTTTACGGTGTTTGGAACAAATATGAATATTTTCGACAATTAAGGCCTCACGTGCCTTTAAGCGCAATAAGAGATTCCTTATTGCGCAATTAGATCTTCCCTTATTGCACGTAAGCGCAATAAGGGATTCCTTATTGCGCTTAAAGGTACGGTTGGCCTTGGCGGTGGGTATCCTGTGAAAATATTTCCAACCGTCAAAAACCGCCACAAACAGAAAGAACATCAAAATGTAGACAGACTTTGTCCGTATACAAATAAGAAATATCGCATAAACAGTATGTTATTGTCATATGGTTGACCATTGTTATGTAAACAAAAGCATAAAAAAGTAACTTTTCTGGTGTTTGTTTATATTATGATGGTAAACATAAAGAGCGTTCTTTGTGTGTGAATTCCTGATATGGAACTAATAAAGAGCGTTTATGCCATTCGTGTGTGATTAGCCAGTAGCATTGTGCTGTCTTCTGTAACACAATCAGGCTCTTGCTTAGGTAAAATATAGTAGGTCTTTATGATAACATGCTGTTTACGCGATAGTCATGGTACATATGAACGAAACTGTATGCGTTTTACTGTTTTTTCTGTTTACGGTGATTGGAACAAATATGAATATTTTCGACAACTAAGGCCTCACGTGCCTTTAAGCTCAATTATTTATTAAATGTCAATTTGGCTTCCCATACAGATGGTCATCTTTAGGAGCTTTCTTTGCAGATGTTTCTATACCATTTACGCTGCCAATGTCGTTTTCATCTGGTTTGTAATATGATGAATGATGGATATTCTTTGAGCCTGGTATGACAAGCTTTGTCGAAATAATATCGCAAGGAGGGTCAAGCCTGTGTTCTTAAGATATGATGGTTTAGAGATGGCATGAAGGACACCCTCCTTGTCTATTTCTGTCTTTCCGATAGATGTTATAGGTGTCAGTTGGAAAGAGTTCTGAGTTTTGCACTTTGCTATTTAGTCATGTTTCAGGGCAAGTTATTGCGTCAGGGTTTACTGTACCTATGACATGATGTAGGTCATGAGCATTTAGCCAAAGTGATTGACAGTTTAAATTTAGGACTATCATGTTATTTAATAGTTTAGAGGTGA
The DNA here is from genome assembly GCA_032622095.1 of Siphonodentalium dalli. Classification (NCBI taxonomy): domain Eukaryota; kingdom Metazoa; phylum Mollusca; class Scaphopoda; order Gadilida; family Siphonodentaliidae; genus Siphonodentalium; species Siphonodentalium dalli. The sequence continues at coordinate 128,522,822 of CP136062.1, forward strand.
AAGTTGAAATGTATTTTGTGGGCTACTGTTCAGTAGAAGAGAAAGTTCCTTGTGGGGCACCAATCGCTTCTATTATCTCTGAGTAGGAATAGTCTTTGTTTAATAAATTGAATGAATTTGAGGATGACAGAAAACTCAATGCCTTCGATGAATTTCAGTAATGAGCGGCATAATTGAGAGTCATCAGGTGGTATTGGCGGGGCTGTGCATGCGGTATATAATGGTTATAAATTAAGGTGTCCCTATGGTTTAATTAGCGCTCAGACCATAGGGTATAATCAATTTATTGACTTCCACGGATTTTGACAATGACAACCAATTGATGCGTACGAGGCGTTCATTTTATTCCATGTTCGTGGCAGAGAAATTGGTTTGCTCATCTCGGTGATGAAAAAAGGATTTGTCGCCGTTTTCGGCATTTTTGCCGTTGTTTTCCTCACAGTAGTAATTCTTGTACCGATTTTACACCTTGCAACAGATAAAGGTAAGTTAAAAAATTAGATATCATGTGTGTCGTGCAGCATCGGATAAACATGTGCCATGATCATAGTATTGTATTTACAAGAATACATCGTTGGCTACTATTGATCAAGATGACATGGGACGGTTAAACAAGTTATCCCAGTAGTTCTAATGAAATGATGGAGCAAACATTACTGTAACTACTGTCCCGCCTGTATTTCTTAAATATGACCAGACCAGAGAGAAATATGGCCGATATAGAAAATTCAGGTCATCATAACATAAGTAGCCATTTAGCTCAAGACAGCTTTCAGTGTTATACGAATAAATAAATAAATAGATAGTACAGCAATTCATTCTCCCATATTAAAACACAGCTCCGCTGTGCGTTTTGCTAATTTGCATACCATGGGGTATATATAACATTGAAGCATTGGAGACTCCAATAATAGAGTTACTGTTCTTCTGGAATCAACACTGAAATTGAGTCAAAAATCTCCTAAAATACATACGTGCCCAAAATATAGAAACATGTAATGGCGTCGACAGTATATATATTTCGTATATGTACTATGATATGCACAGCACAAACATCGACGTTCATTTTCTAACAAAGTTGTACCGCGTGGTATTGTGCCTATATATTGTGTTCACGGAAAAATCCACAATGTCATGCAATTTCCACTCAGATGAGCCATATCAAGGGGTGTGGATTTGCTGACAGCCAAGAGCTATTTTTTTTCTCCAGAAAAACGTTCGTAAACATCTCATTTATCGAGATTTATCGTAATTTTTTTTATTTGTATAAATGTAGATTCTCCTTGTATATTATAAAACTGCTTAAATCGGTTAATTGACTCGCGACTGGACATTGGTAAAATAATGGTCTCGGCGTACGGCCTCGACCATATAGTTTACGAATAGCCTTTTGCCAATCCATTAACCCTGACTTTGAGGCCAGTACATAGGCGTATTTTATGAGAATGTTTTTTTCACCGCGGAGGACAGCTGAGATAACGTATTACATTATACACATTTACTGTTTATACACAGTCACCACTTTAAATTAATACATGTATTGTAGTTTCAAATCATTACAATCATATATTAGATTAGCTATTATAAATATATATGTTCAATATTGCGTTAATTGGAGATCGGCCATCCACAATCATTGTAAATATGTTGTAAAAACATGTAGTCCTATTGTTTTACTTTAGATAATAGCTTAAAAGCATTTTTGTTTTGTTTTTTTACTTGACTTTAAGCATATTCTATTTCCATAATATACAAAAGGAATTATACAAATACGATAAGTTTCAAGTAAACAAAACTGTTGTTCAAAGCATTCAAAGTCAGTCACAAAATTGAGCCGATGTTTTACACTTGAAATGTTCATAATAATGTGTCTGCCATGTTTATATGATGTCGGGTACAATTACGAACTTGTGTAGTTAATCATGTGCATATAAATATTCATAGGACGACTCTTCTTGTTTAAAAAGAATGGAATCCTGTTTTTTAATTATGCACCCAGGGCCGATAAGGTTCGGGGTGATTTATGTGGTTCTTTGATCCTGTCATCCGGCAGACATTCCGGTTTTTCGGTACGATCCGTTCCGTATCGGCCGAACTTAAAGTCCGCATTTTACATCCGCCCGGAATGCTGCCTCCTTCCGGTAACTGAGAAAGCAATTCACTTTTGAATTATACGCATCGCGCTCGGTTGTGTGTCGTCAAATCCTATCTGTTTCCATCCGTCACCGTGTTTCTTCGCCAGCCTTCATTTATTCGTCTATCATCTTGTTCCTTGTGCGTTCTGTTTGCGTCCTGTTCCGTCGGCGTTACCTATTTTCGTGGGTAGCGCACGTGTTTCCCTGTTTGTGTTAGTCGTTCGGTGGCAATCACATATTTCTCTTATGGTTCGTACGGGATCTCGCGGTCGGGCCCGCGACCGTTCGTCTCGTAGCAGTCGCCAGGATGCGTCTGCCAGCTCGTCTCGTGCTGGTCCTGCTTCCAGTGACCGTGTTGGGCCTTCTTCTCGGGGTTCGGCCAGTGTGTCCTCTGTGGCTGATTCACGGGTGCGCGGCCGTGGTCAGCATTCGCGTGGCAGGCCTGCTCGTGGCTCTGGACGGGGACGCCGCGCCTCCCGTGGCCGGGTTTCCCATTCTCGTGGCCGCGATCCTGTTCGTCAGCCTCGTCGTCAGCCCAGTCGTCAGTCTCGTCGCCAGGCTAGTCGCCGACAGGATGGTTCTCCGCGCCCCAAGTTTCCGCGCTATGGATCCAGGTCACCATCAGCGTCTCCTTTGTCGACCCGTCGTCGCAGCAGTTCTGATGACAGCTCCACTTCTCTCCGCCGCCGCGAGGATTCCCGTGTGGCATCGGTGATACACCGACCGAACGCTCCGGCAAGAGACGGAACTGATCCGGGTAATCCCTTATTTAGCTTACCATCCTCACTGGTCTCCCATTGGGACGCCCCCTTGCCGATTCCTACGGCGGCAGACGGTTTTGGCTCTCACGTTTCCAGGTCTATTCGCGACAAAATTTTCCGGGGCGATTTTATCAATTTGGATCAACTGCAGGAACCCGCCTCATCTATTCATACAGCTGACCCCCGTCAGTTGGTTGTCTCTGCTTCCGGGCAAATCCGCGTTGCGCCAAGCGGGCATGCTGCTCCAATAACGTCTGTTGACTCGTGGACCGATGCTTTTCTCACTTTCGTTTCGGTGTACCTCGACGTTCACCCTGAATCGTCGGCCCAGCCCCTTTTGCGTTACCTGCGCACAATTCGTTGGGCGGCTGCTAAATGTGGGGGATCTGCCTGGCAGGTGTACGATACCCAATTTCGGTTGAAGTGGGTTGGGAATACTGCTACTCCTTGGGAGACCATCGACCCTAACCTTTGGCTGCTGGTCATGACGCCCCAGGTTCGGCACCCTCAGATGGGATCCATCTCTCCCCCGTCGGCAACGCTCTCTACCTGAATAGTCTCCAGGACGCCCTGGGGACCTTCCTGGCATCTGACACTATGGTTTTCCCGGTGGTTTAACTGTTTCATTGATGTCATTGGGCATGGAGCTCCTGGTTTGGGGGAGTGCTGCGCACTCTATGGCGGTCCTGCAGATAGTGGTAGTGGTAGTGTCGCCATAGCGTTATAACCTGTCTGGTAACTTTGATGGGTGGCTTATCAATAGTAGCTTAGTATGTTTATGACTGCGCAGTCATCTTATGCTTATTCGAGAGTGCTCTCGAACTGTAGCCTGAGTGTAATATTCCAGGCCGTTGCTTAGCCATAGGGAGTTGGGCTGTCCAGTGGTCTCTACTGCCATTCCTGCGTCGCACTCGTTGGGCATCTCCCTGTTGGCCGTGTGTGCTTATTGCTTAGGGCGCCTCATAGCAATTCTTGGGCGCCGGCTCCGAATCGTACCTTGCTCGTCGGGCCATGCTCATGCCTGCGCTGTACAGAAGTATTTCTTCAGCGTTCTCTGCTTCGGCTTCTCGTCAGAGCTAAGGCTCTGCTTAATTGGTTTCCATGCGTATGGGCTATCTGCAGGACAAGCTTATAATGTTGCATTAAAGCTGAGATCATAACCCACTCATGTGTTGTCATTTAAATATTCCATGCAGTAGTGGCAGGGCTGTCACTGGTGGGGGTAGTGTCTCTTGGATCTGAGTGATCACATAATGCACCCAGGGCCGATAAGGTTCGGGGTGATTTATGTGGTTCTTTGATCCTGTCATCCGGCAGACATTCCGGTTTTTCGGTACGATCCGTTCCGTATCGGCCGAACTTAAAGTCCGCATTTTACATCCGCCCGGAATGCTGCCTCCTTCCGGTAACTGAGAAAGCAATTCACTTTTGAATTATACGCATCGCGCTCCCTCCCTCCCCCCCTTGGAGCTCCATGCCCCGCTTTGTTCGGCGTCCCGAGTGGCACGCCATATTCATTGTTCTGTGATGCCTGTTTTGTTTTGGGCCTAGGGCCCTGTGTATTTGCATCTCGTTGCTGCTGTTTGTTTTCCCTTTCAGGTGCTGTGTCATCAGTGCCATTGATCCAGCTTTGGTGCGTCCTGCAGGGGTAACTTTGGTGTTGCCCGCCCATACACCGGTGCTTAGCCATAGGGAGTTGGGCTGTCCAGTGGTCTCTACTGCCATTCCTGCGTCGCACTCGTTGGGCATCTCCCTGTTGGCCGTGTGTGCTTATTGCTTAGGGCGCCTCATAGCAATTCTTGGGCGCCGGCTCCGAATCGTACCTTGCTCGTCGGGCCATGCTCATGCCTGCGCTGTACAGAAGTATTTCTTCAGCGTTCTCTGCTTCGGCTTCTCGTCAGAGCTAAGGCTCTGCTTAATTGGTTTCCATGCGTATGGGCTATCTGCAGGACAAGCTTATAATGTTGCATTAAAGCTGAGATCATAACCCACTCATGTGTTGTCATTTAAATATTCCATGCAGTAGTGGCAGGGCTGTCACTGGTGGGGGTAGTGTCTCTTGGATCTGAGTGATCACATAATATCTTGAAACTGGAAAAAAGTCTGCATCGAACACGTGTATTTATGGCGAACTTTGAATGTACCCGATTAAATAAAAACAAAAATCCGCTATGTTGTCTTGTGTTGAGAATTCCTCATTGATGTGTCCAGCGAATCCGTTGTAAATAATATCCAGTATCCATAATCTTTAAAATCTTCCCAACATACATGTGTGCTCTGTAGCGTTCATACTGACTAATGGTATTTATTTCTTAGAATGCACGGTCAGATTTGACACAAAATTAGGTAAAAATGGTCACAAAAGATCATAGTTACGAACGCTCTTTATTATATACCGCTTTTTGGTCGACGGAAGCATGGACGCTCTTAACAAGAGACGATCATTTGATTCAAAACGTGCTGAAACTTCTGTTGAAAATCGACACCTGACCACCAGAACATCCTATTAATTGGGCTGAATTGGTCACTGTCGTCGGTTTTCTGTGATAAAGTTACCCAAGTTTCCGGAATTATGATAACGTTACCTAGTTGGGGTGGGCGGGGGGGGGGTTGTGATATAGTTACACAGGTCAATAAACTTTTCATGTTAACAAAATATCCATATTTTGCGATCAAAATTACCATCTCCAGTAATAATATTTGTTAATTATACCCCCCCCCCCAAAAGAGTTGTTGGAGGTATACTGGAATCAGCTTGTCCGTCCGTCTGTCCGTCCGTGGACACAAAATTGTCCGGATTTTTCTCAGTCGTTTTTGATCAATTTCCGTGAAACTTGGCACAGAAATCAACCACCATGGGAAACTGTGCACCAGCGATTATGACGTCTGTCGGACATTTTTTGGTGGAGTTATTCCCCCTTTTTCGACTTAGAATTTTTTTGCAACATGCATAATTTTGTACGAGCTTTTATTCCTACATTTTAGGTCAATATTTTTTAATCTTGGCACTGATATCTAGTACCATGGGAACCTGTGCACCTGCGATTATGATGTCTGTCCGATTTTTTTTGTGTGGAGTTATTCCCCTTTTTTGACTGAGAACATTTTCGCAACATGCATAATTTTGTACGAGCTTTTATTCCTACATTTTAGGTCAATATTTTTAAATCTTGGCACTGATATCTAGTACCATGGGAACCTGTGCACCTGCGATTATGATGTCTGTCCGACTTTTTTTGTGTGTAGTTATTCCCCTTTTTTGACTGAGAACATTTTCGCAACATGCATAATTTTGTCCGAGCTTTTATTCCTAAATCTTTCGGTCAATAGGTTTAGGGTTAATGGTTGTGCACCTGCAATGGGAACTGTTATTGTATTATTTTAACTAAATATTTACTGACATGTGAAACATCTTAGTATTTTAAAAACACGGGGGGGGGGGGGGGTATCCTTACAGTCACACCTCTAGTTTATGCTTATGATGGCTATTACTTGCCAAAACTGAACAGTATTTCCCTCAGTCACCTTTAAATCGCGTTCATATTGTGAGATTATTAAGCAAAACCTGGGTAACTTTATCACAATTCTCTCCAACCTAGGTATCTTTATCACAATTTCGGGAAAATGGGTAACTTTATCCCCCCCCCCCCCCAAACGGTGAGAATGACCAATTCAACCCTAAGTAGGCTCATTGGCACGAACTAATTATTTTTCTGTCGGAAATGTACCAATGGTGGTTTTGTGGAGTCTAATCAGTCACGACATAATTAGTTATTGCTAGACATATTGTTGAGTCAGAAATTGACACCTAGTTCATGATGTGCATCCATCGGCCTGCTTCTCTTCTGGTGTATCATGGTGAGTTGTATATATTCCATACATCGCTTTTACTGTGGGGTTGACTATTTCGAGTAACAGGAACGGAACCAGGAACAGGAACAGCGTCCGAGTAACATAATGACTATTTGGAGTAACAGACAGGAACATAATTATATATAGGTTAAATTTTCTCTCGTTTTACAATACCTATTTATACATAACTCGAAAGCATAGCCTCTCCCCTTCATGAATATTGCAACATTTAAACAGTACTTTTGAGAATTAAGCGTATAATTGACAAGGAACGTCGAGCGGTGAATCGGGAATTAGCAAAACGAAAATGTTTCCAAGTAACAGGAACAGAGATATAAACGTGTTACGCAATGAAACAATACATATTCACAACCCAAAAGGGTTGTTTTACGGTATTGCGTATGTGACGTCAGTAATTTCTATACCCCATCAACATGAAAAAATGTTTTTACATCCGGGCGATTCAGACCTATGGGGCCCTATGGTGGCCGCCATGTTGGAATAGAATTGACAAATTAATAAAACGAATTTATTTTTCTTCTTCGATCAGCCTCCCCATAGCAACACTATTAAATTTGAAACACAAAATCAACCTTATTCAAAATTAAATGCTTAATGTGGATTTAGCTGACACGGGCGCATAGCATTCGGCAAACCTCGCCAGATTCCGTACCGTTAAAGTTTGAATATTACGTCACCTGGCAGGCCATAGCAACGTTGGAAATGATGACGTAATTTCTTTACAAAATGGTGGCGCTCTCTTATTTGCGAAATTTGAAATTGAATTTCTTGTTATTGTTATCGCTCGTATTTTAAATGTACAACGGTATCACAGCACGTAAGCGTTAAGAACAAACGATAAAGCACACGCGAAGATAGCACAACGAGCCCATTACTGGAATGACTTTAGAGTCAAAGCAGTCAAAAGAAGAAGAAGAAGAACAACACTAGAACTTGTTTTGAACTTGGAAGTTTAAAAGTGAAAATCAGTCATACGGAAAGAAACTCAATGACGAATCTGTGACTGACAAAAATATGAAAATGAAGGTCACTGGGGTGAAATGTGGACTGGTCTGTGCAGACTGATCACCACGGCGATTTGACTTGTTCTGTTATTGTTCAATTTTAAGTCTGTTTTCACCTGGACTGGTTAGACTTAGACTTAAACTTAGAGTTGCAACTGCAAGCGGCAAATTGTTCAGTCTACTAACTAACTACTTCTCTAAATAGTAAATTTAATTGTTAATATATCAAACACTGTCAGGTCAAGCCTCAACTTGGGTCAAGGAAATCAGAAAATGGACATTTTAGAGCTGACTGATTTACTCATTTACTCAGTATAGTTCAGTCATGAACCGTTGAACGTAGCACGTAGCTGGAACTTGTGGAAGCAGTATCCAGTGAAAGCGGTCATGTGGCCTTCTAATCTAATAATATTAGGATTGTATTAGTCAATTTAGTAATTACATATTAGTAAATTTAGTTATCAACGACTTCAGGCTCAGCCTCACCCACTCACTGTGAATGTGACTCAGGTCAAAATTCAATTCTAGCCATCTACAGAGCAGTCAACACACAGATGTAACAAACATGTAAAGCCCAGTGAATTGGTGACTAACAAAGTGATTCGTTTATCTTCTTGTTGACTCAATGTTGAGTGAAGGAAAAGAAGAACATCTCCCAATCCCACTTGGTCTCGGCACACTGCAGAGTTCATGCAGTGACTGGTGAGAGGATATGCTTCTGGGCCAACTTTCCATCTGTGTGTATGAATTCTGTTTCATGTGATGGACACACAGCCTTGGGAATTAAGGAAAATTTGCCTAGGCAATATATTTGCCTAGGTGAAAGAAATCGGCCTAGGCAAAAACAGATTTTACCTAAGCAATTTTGCAACAATATTGCCATCTCAAATCAATATGATTCAATAATAACATGAATTGCCCAGAATTGCCTAATTATTTTGCGGAACATTATTTCCAGGCCATTACTCAACATATATGTACAATTCCACAAATCATCTCCAAAATAAGTGTCCTTATAACGGGTAGCTAGTTAGTGGCCCAGTGCCATGGAAACAATTGTAGGACAATATATGTAATGAGTTATTTAAGGAAATCATTTTGGCTAAAGAGGTTCTATTTCTGATATTCACAAATCAATTTTAGTAACCCAATGAACTTGTTTTACCTAGGAAATATTATTGCCTAGGCAAACCGATTTTGCCTCTGCTTTTACCTAGGCATTGCATATTGCCTAGGCTAATTCCCAGGGCTGGACACATCAAGTTAAATATAATAATTATAATGCATGGTGATTAGTTTTAGCATTCTCACATATTAAATAATTCATGATGTTAACACTGTGTTCTCGATTTAAACCTTAAGCATTAAGCGGGAGCTTGACCAGCGTGGCTATAGCATATATATTAACGAGTGGCTATTTGTGGAAAAATTATTAAATATAGCCCTGCGTACTTGCTATTGTCGACTTGACACATTGGGATTGGAATAATATGTATGCTAAATATAATAATTCCAGGCCAACTTAGTTGAACTGTCACGACCTTCTTGTTATACATGTACATGACTAATGAGGCAATCGTATAAATGTTTAATCTAGTAGCATTTTCTCAGACCATGCCATGAATATCTATGTATCTATGCCCATCAAGAATGATATATTCCACCAGTACAAAGTTTTTGCTGTTGCGATAGGGAAGTAACTAGTACAGTTAATAAATTATGAAGTACCTTTCATTAATAATGTGTGTCATAGAATGTGAAGATCCAACTTTGAAATGGCAAGATTTAAATGACTTTGTGGTGGATTTTCCTTTGCGTCCCTCATACTAATGTCATTCCTCCTGGGCAATTATTAAAATGTTTATATACTATCAGATGCCTAACAATAGTGTCAGCATGTGCCGCATGATTAGTAATTTCAGATAAAATTCTCAACGATCATTAATTTTTTTCGCATAGAGACATATATAGAATTAAAGGCACGTGCGGCCTTAATTGTCGAAAATATTCATATTTGTTCCAAACACCGTAAACAGAAAAACATTAAAACGCATACAGTTCCGTTCATATATACCATGACCATCGCGTAAACAGCACGTTATAATAAAGACCTACTATATTTGACATAAGCAAGAGTCTGATTGTGTTACAGAAGACAGCACAATGCTACTGGCGAATCACACACAAATGGCATAAACGCTCTTTATTAGTTCCATATCAGGTATTCACCAACAAAGAACGCTCTTTATGTTCACCATCATAATATAAACAAACACCAGAAAGGTAACTTTTATGCTTTTGTTTACATAACAATGGTCAAACAAATGACCATAACATACTGTTTATGCGATATTTCTTATTTGTATACGGACAAAGTCTGTCTACTTTTTGATGTTCTTTCTGTTTGTGGCGGTTTTTGACGGGTGGAAATATTTTCACAGGATACCCACCGCCAAGGCCAACCGTGTCTTTAAATTGAAATAGAATTAAATTTCAATCAATATTGTTAATTTCAGTCTAGGTCTCCGCTATCACTATTATTGACCATCACAATGCTTAGACATCTGAGAGTACGATATAAGCTCACAAAAGTCATGAACAAGCATGCAATCTCGAGCTGGGACCACCCTTAATACTTGTTAGAAGAATAGATGTCTCGTTGGCTCCACTTCTAAAAATAGAATCTTTGGGGTCTAAAATTGGCTGTACTAAAATATTCCCAAAACTTCCAAAATATCAAAACCCAAATTTTTTTTCAAAACTTCCAAAAATTATTTTTCCAAAAAATTTCAAAACCCAAAACTTCCAAAAAATTTCAAAATCTCCAAATTTCAAAAAAAGAAAAAATTTCAAAACCCTCAAAATTATTTCTCTAAAAAAAAAAGTTTAAATAAAACATTTATAACGAGTTTTCGGTTTCTGAGAATCTCGATATAAAAAAATGTCGAATGTTTATTAAAATTATTTGCGTGTAATATCTTTCGTTATTTTTTTGTTCAAATATTTTTCATGAAATTATTAATCGATGTTTAGAAATAGCTTTATTGGACATTGGGACCATCGGTATGAATGCATACATTCCAGTGTTTATCGGACGCAGTTCATACATATATAATTGTCATACCTGAAAATAGACACCATTACTCTTACATAAATAATAAAGAGCGTTTATTCTTTACACTCTCTATCCCAGATGAAGTTATTGAGTATATGACAGACATGTATTACCGTGAATTATTGGAAGTATTGAGATGTACTATCTTGAATCACGAGCGGACAACCCCCCAGAATGAATTGTCATATTCGATGGAACATATTATGTACACGTAATCACACACGACATTGTGGGTAACAATGTGTCTTTCACACCTTGCTTTACCAAATGAATTCTATTATATTCCCGTTCACAGTTATATGCTATTCAGAAAACATATCGTGTTAATGTCTGAGCAGAATTAGTTGTTTAACGGGTTAGTATCAATTAAGGTTGATAAACTGTGTCATTGTTAGCATTAACACGATAATTAGTTATAACAACATTACGTAATAACCACTTATCATTCCATTCACACTTACGTTCATTTTGTATACCAAAAACTCCAGTTAGCACCGATGATGTAACATTATATCACTGTTATTGTATCAATTGATAGGTTCAGACAAGTTCGATGTTTAGAAAAGAAAAGTTACCTATAATTCTGCTGTGGTTAAGCAGTCCATTATTTAGGGCATACCTGTATGTAGGCCTATCAGTGGATGAATAGTCTGCCGGAGAAGTACTGTGTAGACAGGTCTTGTCGGTAAGAGAGTCAGACGAGAAGTGAAGGATCGGCTATTAAAACATAGTAATGCGATAGCGAACATCAAACGAGTCTGCGCACGCATATCTGTCAAAAGGATACAATAGCAGTCATTGGTCATTTATCCCCGGTGTCAGCTCAGTACCCAATCGGGACGAAGCCGAAGGTCAACTCATTTTTTTTGCTCATTATAGTACGTCACTTGGACATTTTATCAGTTTATCACGTGATCACTAAATGTGGCAATCGGGTATCCACCGATGCCTGCAATTTATTATTTATAATAATTGGACTCATTGATCTCACGTAAATAATACTCTTAGTTGTTCCAATAAAATAGTTATCAAATTCGATCACCAATAGATTTGACTGTGGAATATAATGACCTTTAACTTATTTATCGATCTATGTTAGAACATGGTCTTAACAAAAAACTTGACCATAACAAAAATTACCTTACATTTATGCATGAATCTAATTAGACCATGCGTAAATATTGTCAGCTTATCGTCTGATGAGCAAATCCGATGTTTATCAAAAATAGTACAACTTCCAGTTGGTAATTACTCTTACGAATGAAGAGCGTTGAACATATACGAAATTACTACACGAATGAACTGAAATTTATATTTCACATCTTACCAACAACAGATACAGACATAGTCATAGTGTTATACTATCTTACATGTACACACGCTATGACATCATTCGAAGGGGCAATACACTCAAGGAGTTAATGTGACACGAAACAAGGGACGTGATGTAATATTGGTGTTTGAATCTTAAAGGAACACAAGACACTCTAAAGGGACATGCATTATGAATGAATGTTAACAATACAAGCACACGGATGAAGAGCGTTGAACATATACAAAATTACAAGACACTCTAAAGGGACATTCATTATGAATGAATGTTAACAATACAAGCACACGAATGAAGAGCGTTGAACATATACGAAATTACTACACGAATGAACTGAAATTTATATTTCACATCTTACCAACAACAGATACAGACATAGTCATAGTGTTATACTATCTTACATGTACACACGCTATGACATCATTCGAAGGGGCAATACACTCAAGGAGTTAATGTGACACGAAACAAGGGACGTGATGTAATATTGGTGTTTGAATCTTAAAGGAACACAAGACACTCTAAAGGGACATGCATTATGAATGAATGTTAACAATACAAGCACATGGATGAAGAGCGTTGAACATATACAAAATTACAAGACACTCTAAAGGGACATTCATTATGAATGAATGTTAACAATACAAGCACACGAATGAAGAGCGTTGAACATATACGAAATTACTACACGAATGAACTGAAATTTATATTTCACATCTTACCAACAACAGATACAGACATAGTCATAGTGTTATACTATCTTACATGTACACACGCTATGACATCATTCGAAGGGGCAATACACTCAAGGAGTTAATGTGACACGAAACAATGGACGTGATGTAATATTGGTGTTTGAATCTTAAAGGAACACAAGACACTCTAAAGGGACATTCATTATGAATGAATGTTAACAATACAAGCACACGAATGAAGAGCGTTGAACATATACAAAATTACAAGACACTCTAAAGGGACATTCATTATGAATGAATGTTAACAATACAAGCACACGAATGAAGAGCGTTGAACATATACAAAATTACTACACGAATGAATTGAACCTTAAAATTTATATTTCACATCTTACCAACAACCGCTACAGACATAATCATAGTGTTATACTGTCTTGCATGTACACACGCTATGAAATCATTAAAGGCGGACAATCCACTCAAGGAGTTAAAGTGACACGAAACAAGGGACGTGATGTAATATTGGTGGTTGAATCTTAAAGGAACACAAGACACTCTAAAGGGGCACTCATTATGAATGAATGTTAACAATACAAGCGCACGAATGAAGAGCGTTGAACATATACAAAATTACTACACGAATGAATTGAACCTTGAAATTTATATTTCACATCTTACCAACAGCTACAGACATAATCATAGGGTTATACTGTCTTGCATGTACCATGCTATGACATCATTAAAGGGGGGATAATACACGCACGGTGTGGAATGTTAAAGTGACACGAGATAGCGGGGGTAGCATCACCAAATTACCCTCTGGGGACCTCATTCTGCCATCTAAAAATAGAATCTTTGGGTCTAAAATTGGTTGTACTAAAATATTCCCAAAAACCCAAAACTTCAAAAATTTCAAAAAACTTCAAAAATTTCAAAAAACTTCAAAAATTTCAAAAACTTCAAATATTTCAAAAATTTCAAAAACTTCCAAAATTTCAAAAAACTTCCAAAATTTCAAAAACTTCAAAAATAAGACCCCGGCGGCGGCGGCGGCGGCATTGCGGTATTTTACTGCGGGGTCCGCCGCCGCCGCCGCCGCCGCCGCCGCCGCCGCCGCCGCCGGCGGACCCCGCAGTAAAATACGGTAATGCCGCCGCCGCCGCCGGCGGACCCCGCAGTAAAATACCGTAATGCCGCCGCCGCCGCCACCGGCGGCGGACCCCGCAGTAAAATACCGCAATGCCGCCGCCGCCGCCGGGGTCTTATTTTTGAAGTTTTTGAAATTTTTGATGTTTTTTGAAATTTTTGAAGTTTTTGAAATTTTTGAAATATTTGAAGTTTTTGAAATTTTTGAAGTTTTTTGAAATTTTTGAAGTTTTTTGAAATTTTTGAAGTTTTGGGTTTTTGGGAATATTTTAGTACAACCAATTTTAGACCCAAAGATTCTATTTTTAGATGGCAGAATGAGGTCCCCAGAGGGTAATTTGGTGATGCTACCCCCGCTATCTCGTGTCACTTTAACATTCCACACCGTGCGTGTATTATCCCCCCTTTAATGATGTCATAGCATGGTACATGCAAGACAGTATAACCCTATGATTATGTCTGTAGCTGTTGGTAAGATGTGAAATATAAATTTCAAGGTTCAATTCATTCGTGTAGTAATTTTGTATATGTTCAACGCTCTTCATTCGTGCGCTTGTATTGTTAACATTCATTCATAATGAGTGCCCCTTTAGAGTGTCTTGTGTTCCTTTAAGATTCAACCACCAATATTACATCACGTCCCTTGTTTCGTGTCACTTTAACTCCTTGAGTGGATTGTCCGCCTTTAATGATTTCATAGCGTGTGTACATGCAAGACAGTATAACACTATGATTATGTCTGTAGCGGTTGTTGGTAAGATGTGAAATATAAATTTTAAGGTTCAATTCATTCGTGTAGTAATTTTGTATATGTTCAACGCTCTTCATTCGTGTGCTTGTATTGTTAACATTCATTCATAATGAATGTCCCTTTAGAGTGTCTTGTAATTTTGTATATGTTCAACGCTCTTCATTCGTGTGCTTGTATTGTTAACATTCATTCATAATGAATGTCCCTTTAGAGTGTCTTGTGTTCCTTTAAGATTCAAACACCAATATTACATCACGTCCATTGTTTCGTGTCACATTAACTCCTTGAGTGTATTGCCCCTTCGAATGATGTCATAGCGTGTGTACATGTAAGATAGTATAACACTATGACTATGTCTGTATCTGTTGTTGGTAAGATGTGAAATATAAATTTCAGTTCATTCGTGTAGTAATTTCGTATATGTTCACCGCTCTTCATTCGTGTGCTTGTATTGTTAACATTCATTCATAATGAATGTCCCTTTAGAGTGTCTTGTAATTTTGTATATGTTCAACGCTCTTCATCCATGTGCTTGTATTGTTAACATTCATTCATAATGCATGTCCCTTTAGAGTGTCTTGTGTTCCTTTAAGATTCAAACACCAATATTACATCACGTCCCTTGTTTCGTGTCACATTAACTCCTTGAGTGTATTGCCCCTTCGAATGATGTCATAGCGTGTGTACATGTAAGATAGTATAACACTATGACTATGTCTGTATCTGTTGTTGGTAAGATGTGAAATATAAATTTCAGTTCATTCGTGTAGTAATTTCGTATATGTTCAACGCTCTTCATTCGTGTGCTTGTATTGTTAACATTCATTCATAATGAATGTCCCTTTAGAGTGTCTTGTAATTTTGTATATGTTCAACGCTCTTCATCCGTGTGCTTGTATTGTTAACATTCATTCATAATGCATGTCCCTTTAGAGTGTCTTGTGTTCCTTTAAGATTCAAACACCAATATTACATCACGTCCCTTGTTTCGTGTCACATTAACTCCTTGAGTGTATTGCCCCTTCGAATGATGTCATAGCGTGTGTACATGTAAGATAGTATAACACTATGACTATGTCTGTATCTGTTGTTGGTAAGATGTGAAATATAAATTTCAGTTCATTCGTGTAGTAATTTCGTATATGTTCAACGCTCTTCATTCGTAAGAGTAATTACCAACTGGAAGTTGTACTATTTTTGATAAACATCGGATTTGCTCATCAGACGATAAGCTGACAATATTTACGCATGGTCTAATTAGATTCATGCATAAATGTAAGGTAATTTTTGTTATGGTCAAGTTTTTTGTTAAGACCATGTTCTAACATAGATCGATAAATAAGTTAAAGGTCATTATATTCCACAGTCAAATCTATTGGTGATCGAATTTGATAACTATTTTATTGGAACAACTAAGAGTATTATTTACGTGAGATCAATGAGTCCAATTATTATAAATAATAAATTGCAGGCATCGGTGGATACCCGATTGCCACATTTAGTGATCACGTGATAAACTGATAAAATGTCCAAGTGACGTACTATAATGAGCAAAAAAAATGAGTTGACCTTCGGCTTCGTCCCGATTGGGTACTGAGCTGACACCGGGGATAAATTGACCAATGACTGCTATTGTATCCTTTTGACAGATATGCGTGCGCAGACTCGTTTGATGTTCGCTATCGCATTACTATGTTTTAATAGCCGAGCCTTCACTTCTCGTCTGACTCTCTTACCGACAAGACCTGTCTACACAGTACTTCTCCGGCAGACTATTCATCCACTGATAGGCCTACATACAGGTATGCCCTAAATAATGGACTGCTTAACCACAGCAGAATTATAGGTAACTTTTCTTTTCTAAACATCGAACTTGTCTGAACCTATCAATTGATACAATAACAGTGATATAATGTTACATCATCGGTGCTAACTGGAGTTTTTGGTATACAAAATGAACGTAAGTGTGAATGGAATGATAAGTGGTTATTACGTAATGTTGTTATAACTAATTATCGTGTTAATGCTAACAATGACACAGTTTATCAACCTTAATTGATACTAACCCGTTAAACAACTAATTCTGCTCAGACATTAACACGATATGTTTTCTGAATAGCATATAACTGTGAACGGGAATATAATAGAATTCATTTGGTAAAGCAAGGTGTGAAAGACACATTGTTACCCACAATGTCGTGTGTGATTACGTGTACATAATATGTTCCATCGAATATGACAATTCATTCTGGGGGGTTGTCCGCTCGTGATTCAAGATAGTACATCTCAATACTTCCAATAATTCACGGTAATACATGTCTGTCATATACTCAATAACTTCATCTGGGATAGAGAGTGTAAAGAATAAACGCTCTTTATTATTTATGTAAGAGTAATGGTGTCTATTTTCAGGTATGACAATTATATATGTATGAACTGCGTCCGATAAACACTGGAATGTATGCATTCATACCGATGGTCCCAATGTCCAATAAAGCTATTTCTAAACATCGATTAATAATTTCATGAAAAATATTTGAACATAAAAATAACGAAAGATATTACATGCAAATAATTTTAATAAACATTCGACATTTTTTAATATCGAGATTCTCAGAAACCGAAAACTCGTTATAAATTTTTTATTTAAACTTTTTTTTTTAGAGAAATAATTTTTGAGGGTTTTGAAATTTTTTTCTTTTTTTGAAATTTGGAGATTTTGAAATTTTTTGGAAGTTTGGGGTTTTGAAATTTTTTGGAAAAATAATTTTTGGAAGTTTTGAAAAAAAAATTTGGTTTTGATATTTTGGAAGTTTTGGGAATATTTTAGTACAACCAATTTTAGACCCCAAAGATTCTATTTTTAGAAGTGGAGCCAACGAGACATCTATTCTTCTCTTGTTTCTCATCATCTACTTCACCCCTACGTAGTAACCGTATAGGAAACACACCGAACATACCACTATGACATCAGTTTGTTTGATCTAAATTATTTAGCCCCAAAACAATAGTCATTTGGCAAATTATCTCATTCCTTTTCGAAGTGCCTGTCATCTACTGAAGTTGGATCCTACCAGGGCCATAAATTATGTATCATTGAGTCATTGTGTCCCATCCATGTAAATCGCTGAAAGTCAAGCATACATAAACGTTACCTCTATAAATAAATCAGATGTGGCTATGTGAAATATGCATTAAATCCCCGTTTTCATAAAAATGTATTCAGTATTATATGTAAATTTATCCAATAAAGATATTTTTCCCTTGAAGGTCCTCAATCCGAATCAATAGTCCCCATATCATCAGATTCCAACAACAAGAATTTTTTTTGAAATGCCGCTTCAGTTGACAGAATTAATTGCTCGAAAATAATGCTAACTGCAGTCAATTGTGGCATAAAATTGACAAAAACCTGTAGTTTATCAACTTTTTGCTCAACGAATATTGCTGGTTTGTCAAACATCTGGCACACACAAAAAAAAACTCAGTTGATTTTAGAGTTATCCATCTCCATCTGCAATTTGGTCAGAGAAAGTATTCTTGTCTGCTGTTTGCTGGGCCACGTAAAATTAAAATGATAGATTTTAAAAATCGGTATCTGATCACTCTGAGCTTTGATGTTGTGGGTTCCTCGACTTGAATCAAATATTTTTCACCTCTGAAGTCAAGGAAATAGTAATCTGCGAGGGTTAATTCGGATTGAGTACCTTTAAAATTGCAAAAATTAAATTAAATAATTTTGCCTTGAAAATTGGTTGCTTGGCCAGATTCAACCTTCACCTGCCGATTGCATTTTGAAGAAATATAGTAACATGTGCTATATGGCTAATATCTCTTGACTGGCGCCATGGATATTGGTCTGGAAATTAGAGAAATGTTAGAGGCAATATCTCACTCTGACCCATGTCTAACTGTGGCCCACATTCCCACATTCCTCTATATCTGGGGCTGCAACATATTCTCGTGCAAATAGGTTTATTTGTACCTAAATATTCACATATGTTCATATTTTTTTTATTTATTTAAATTTGTTTAAATAAAAATTTAGAAAAACTAACGGCATTATTCACTCTGCCAGGGCACCCCGAGTCACCACACCAAATTTCGCTGAAATCTGAGCACCAATATTAACAAATACATGCTGGTCTCAACTTTACTCCAGTCTTATATTATTATATATGTATATATAAACAGTCCCATGAAACATGTATACATTTATTGATGGACGTGCCATGGGCTCTTCATACAGGATCAGGTTCATTATTCCGAAGGTTCCATATTCCGAAGGGTCGCTATCCCAAAGGTTCTTATTAAGAAGGTTCGCTATTCTGAAGGTATGCTATTCTGGGCGTATTTAACCAGAAAAGATGGACAACTCTAATACCAAGTAGTTATTATTACCACGATTTTACAGTTATCCATCTTTATCTGGAAGACCGCCCGTTTTGACCTCGTCCCGGCACGATTAGGCCCAGAACAATAAAAATAGCAAACTGCAAAGATCGATATCTAATTACTCTGAGCTTTGATGGGTGGGTTCGACACTAATCAAATATTTTTTTTCCCACCGAAGCCAAAGAAAGAGTAATTTAGCAGCGTCTTATCGGATTGAGTGCCTTTAAGTTATTTCCTTCATAAAAAGAGTCTTATGATAAAGAACCCTCTCAATACTTTAGAATATAGATAATAGAATGAAACTTCAAAATAACAAGTTATAAAAACCTTCTGAATATTGAGGAATATAGAGAACCTTGTGAATAGCGAAACTTCGGTATAATGAACCTTGGGAATAGCGAACCTTTGGACATAGAGTGACATGTCCCCGTCCTACGGCCCATACGCACTGGCGTGATCGTATATCCCAAGTTGGCCAGAAATACAGGCACTCCTATGAAACATACATTTATCATTTTATAGATGGACGTACGTGTTTTGGGTTGTCCATACGTACTGACGTAATCATATTCACAACCCAAATGTTGTTTTACGGTATTGCGTAAGCGACGCAAGTATAGTTGTGACGTCACTAATTTCTATACTCCTTCAACATCAAAATTTGTTTTTTACATCCGGACCTATGGGGCCTTTATGGTGGCCGCCATGTTGGAATAACCTTGACAAATTAACAAAACGAATTTATTTATCTTCTTCGATCAGCCTCCCTGTTAAATTTGAAAAACAAAATCAACCTTATTCAAAATTAAATGATTGAAGTGGATTTAGTTGACATAGGCGCATAGCATTCGGCAAACTTCGTCAGATTCCGTTCGAACCGTTTCAGTTTGAGATTACATACCCTGGCCCACAGCAACGTTGCGATTGGTGACGTAATTTTCGTTACAAAATGGGTGCGCCCAGGTGCAAGAAGTTATCGGCGAGTGCATATTCGAAATTGTCCGTTGTCGTTGTTCTCGTGCTGAATTGTATTGGTATAAGCCCATCAGTTGAACAGTGGAAGTGAAACTCAGTCAGTCGGAAGAAACTGAATGATGAATCTGTGACTGAAAAAATATGAAAATCAACAACAACGAAAATCAAAATGATGGTCAGTGGAGACAGTTGGGTGGACTGTGGAGTGGACGTTGGACTGGTCTGTGGTCACCATGGTGATTTGACTTGTTCTGTTAAATTTTAAGTATGTTTTCACCTGGACTGGTTAGAGTTGCAAGCGGCAAATTGTTCTGTCTACTTCTCTAAATTTAATGTTAATAGCTGACACTGTCACTGTCAGGTCAAGGAAATCAGAAAATGGGCATTTTAGAGCTGACTGATTTACTGAAATTACTCATTTACTACTAGTACTACTACTAGTCTATTACTATTAGGATTGTATTAGTCACTAATTTAGTGATTACAGATTAGTAAATTTAGTTTTCAACGACTTCTGGCTCAGCCTCACCCACTCACTGTGAGTATGACTCGGGTCAAAATACAATTCTAGCCAGCTACAGACTACAGAGCAGTCGACACACAGAGGTGACAAACACGTGAAGCCCAGTGAATTGGTGACTCCCAAAGTGAATCAGAGGATAATTGTATGCTTTCAACTTTCCATCTATGAATTCTGTTTCCTGTGATGGACAGATCAAGTTAAATATAAAAAATATAATGCACCGTTAACAACGCCATTAAGTTAACGGTGATTTGTTTCAGCATTCTCACATATTAAATATTTCATGATTTTAACACTGTGTTCTCGGTTTAAACCTTAAGCATTAAGCGGGAGCTCGGTCAGCATGGCTAGCATATAATTATACTAGTGGCTATTTGTGGAAAAATTATTAAATATAGCCCTGCATACTTGCTATTGTCGACTTGACACATTGGGATTAGAATAATCTGTATGCTAAACATAATAATTCCAGGCCAAGCTGTTCGAATTGTCACGACCTTCTAGTTCTACGTGACTCATGGGGCAATCGCAGATGGTCATATAAATGTTTAATCTGATAGCATTTTCTTAGACCATGCCATGAATCTCTATGTATCTATGCCCGTCGAGAATGATATATTCCACCAGTACAAAGTTTTTGCTGTTGCGATAGGGAAGCTTGTAACAATGAAAAAACAGTACAGGTAATAAATTATGAAATACCTGTTCCTTAGTGTGTGTCATAGAATGCGAAGGTCTAACTTTGAAATTGCAAGATTTAAGTGACTTTGTGGTTGATTTTGCTTTGCGTTCCTTACACTAATGTAATTCCTCCCAGGCAATTATAACATTCTCAATGATCATTAAATTAATTGGCATAGAGACATATATAGAATTAATTAAAATAGAATTAAATATAATTAAATTTCCATCACTATTATTAATTTCAGTCTAAGTCTCCACTATCAATATTATTGACCATCACAATGATAGGACACCTGATAGTACGATATACTATCACAAAAGTCACAAACAGGCATGCACTATCAATATTATTGACCATCACAATGATAGGACACCTGAGAGTACGATATACTATCACAAAAGTCACAAACAGGCATGCAATCTCGAGCTGTGACCACCCCTACTGTGAGGTAGATTATTGAGGAACAAGTATTAACAATAAAGGGAAATATTCCCTTCTTGTTTATTCATTGATATAAATTCGCTGTCAGAACATAAAACAGTTCCCAGGTTTTTGTACAGTGCAATTGGTGTAATATTGTCTATAGTACAGTCATATCTAGTGTAGAGATTCATGACATGGTCTACTATTTTTTTGTGGTTCGATGGTCTTTTAAGGTGAACTCAGTAAACGTGCATATATGTACGTTTGATTAATTAGTAGTAACCGTATAGGAAACGCCCCGCACAATACCACTATTGCACAATGACATCAGTTTGTTTTATCTTAATAATTTATCCACTCCAGCCCAAAACAATAGTCATTTGACAAATTATGTCATTCCTTTTTGAAGTGCCTGTCATCTACTGAATGTGGATCCTACCACAGGCCAGAAATTGTGTCTCACTGAGTCATTGTGCCCCCACCCGTGTAACTCGCTGAAAGTCAAGCATAAATAAATGTCTATAAATAAAGCAGATGTGGCTATGTGAAATATGTAATAAATCCCCGTTTTCCACATCACAAAAATGTATTCAGTGTTATATGTAAATTTATCCATAAATGAAGATATTTTCCCCTTAAAATTGCAAAAAATAATTGATTTTGCCTTGAAAATTGGTCCCTGGGCCAGATTCAACCTTCACCTGATGATAGCATTTTGAACAAATATAGTAACATGTGTTTATATATGGCTAATATCTCTGGACTGGCCCCATTGATATTGGTCTGGAAATTAGAGATATGTTAGAGGCAATGTCTCACTCTGACCCATGTCTAACTGTGGCCCACATCCCCCTATATCTGGTGCTGCAACATATTATCGTGCAAATAGGTTTATATTGTACCTAAATATTCACATAGGTTCATATTTTTTATTCATTTAAATTTGTTTAAATCAAAATTTTGAAAAACTAACGCCATTATACACTCTGCCAGGGGACCCTGAGTCACCACACCAAATTTCGTTGAAATCCGGGCACCAAAATTAACAAAAACGTGTTGGTGTCAACCTTACTCCAGTCTTATAAGTATATATATAAACAGTCCCACGAAACATTTATACATTTATTGATGGACGTGTCGTGGGATGTTCATACAGGATCGGGTTCATTATTCCGAAGGTTCCATATTCCGAAGGTTCATTATTCCGAAGGTTCGCTATTCCAAATGTTCGTTATTCCGAAGATTCGTTATTCCGAAGGTTTTCTATTCTGGGCGTATTTAACCAGAAATGAATTAAAATTTGCAGCCCCCCCCCCCCCCACAAAAACCACACGAGGAATGAAAAATGCTATTACGCTAGTATTAACATATTCGGAATAGAGAACCATCGGAATAGCGAACCTTCGGTATAATAAACCTTGGGAATAGTGAACATTCGGGATAGAGACATGTCGCTGTCCATACGTACTGCCGGACGTGATCATATATCCCAAGTTGGCCGGAAATACAGGCACTCCCATGAAACATACATTTACCATTTTATAGATCGACGTACGTGTTTTGGGTTGTCCATACGTACTGATGTAATCATATTATACATATATATTTGAACGTTTAAACACTATACTGTTGAGAATAAAACGTATAATTGGCGAGGAACGTCGAGCGGTGAATCGGCAATTGGCACTCCGAAGAACGTACCGATTATTCGCAGAAAGTCGCCGATTTCTCGCTAATTACACAATGTAACTGCTAAATATTTATATAAATCAATCACTCTATCCATGTGCTGCAGTTCTGACATATAGGATGCTTTTTATTCAACAAATTTCTTAACAACTTTGAAAAATGATTGACATCTGTTCCGATCGATATCTGCCAAAACAGATATCTATATATATATATATGGCTCAGCCCATCAGAAAACTCATTGGCCAGTAGGCGGAGTTATCTCACTTAATATCGCGAATAACACAAATATGGTTGTCTTGATATACAAGTAACAGTAAAAGAAAACGACGACAACATGGAACAACAAGAAAAAAGATACAAATATGCATCAGATCGCCCATGAATTATTTTACAAAGAAATAGTCATTGGGAAAATGTTATAAATTTAATACTAGTATTGGAACATCAAATATACGCATCTACATAATTACTTGAGGTAATCTAAATATCTGACATATGTATCATGATAATGTTTGATTAGTTATGTGGAGAAAGGGACAAATTCGTCGCCCGTAACTGAAACATGGCGCCATATATAATGCAACATCGGTGTAATTTCCAAGTAGTTCATGATACTGACGTGGGAAAAATATCCATATAATAGAGTCTATAGATATGAAACTTCACATCGACGAGATGTCTGGTGTACTTGCGACCAAGCACATGATACTTGCATGGCCAAATTACCCCTAGATATGAAGCTTCAACATGCATGTACAATTTGAAAATTACCTGTTCATAAATGTGGGCTATATCGTTTGCCGATATATTCAAATGGGGACACCCAATATGCAGGCGGAAAGATGCGGACTATAACTATTTCAAAGGATTTAGTGATGCAAAGAGTAAAATCCAAGATGAATGCGGACGTCCGTGTTCGGAATTAGGAAAAGAAACGTTAGCTTATCTAGATGTCATCACATACATGCATATGAAATTTGAGATACATCAAGTCAAATATGCTGCCTATATAATCAAATGCAAGATGATGCATATAAAGAGTGTAAACATGTTTATGCTATGTAAACCATATACAGCAAAATTCAGGAAGGCTCTCTGTGGCCCTCTTTTCATAGTATAGTTTAAATTCGTTAGGTCCAGTTTAGAGATGATCACGACCAGGGCAGCATCATACATTTGCTATAATATTTACGAATTATGCACTAATAACTGAGGATTGTAGGTGTTCCAGGTAGATATAAATGTGAAACACAAGATGGCTACTGCTATATAGGCATATTTTTTATACCCCAATCATCATCATCATCAAGATCGGAACAAGACTTGTACCTACTGAATCTTGGCACATTGAGCTTTCTTCTCAACACGTATGCGCCATCGTTTTATGTGGCTAAAGCAATATTATGCCGATGAGGTTCCATGACAATGATAACTGAGTCATGCCATTCCTTTATTAATTTATTATATTAATTGAACAAAAAAACTAAATATATCACCACTTAAAAATATAAAACAAAGTGTTAGGAAACCTATCATTGTACAGGTATCACACCGGCCACATCTTTCGGAGCCAAATATAGCTTACTCAAAAAACCTTCGCTCACGCTTGCTCATATTTGAATTTTCAATCTGCCCGACATTCTCCCATGACATGAATGCTGACCACGATATCGAGTTTTAATTAGGTAAGTTGTCCAATTTAACACTGAAACAAGTTCCATATGTCATGACCACCATGCATAGGATAGATTGCGTAAATGTAATCATTGGGGTATAACATATAATATTTTTTTGTAATCATTCATTCCAACAACTGATAAAATCATATCTAGACAAGATAAACCCGACATATTATTGATTTAGTCAAGTATAATAATTAGCCCCGTGTTCTTAACAGTTGTACACAAACGGAATAACACAAACATATAAAGTCGTGTTTGTTTCGGGAGTTTTGTATTCGGTTTTATAGGCAAACGCACTTTATCAAGATAAAATAAAACAAATGTTCCGATAAAACGACCCTTATCCGAGTTGCAAAAAGCTCTTCATGTTAAACGTTTATAGCCAATAACGTGATCCGAATTCAATGAAAAGTATTGGTACTAAGATATTAAATGCTCATTTAATTCGGGAAAAAGCAAAACCGGAAAATGTCAAATCGCCACAATAATTTCAACCTGATACTCACTTGGCGGTATACTATAATCTATTTCTGCTGCACCACGCGACTGTTCACATTCACATTTCACCAACTCACTATTGCCCACGGGTTTCTGACTAGCAGTTGATGAGTTAGTTCACAGGCTTGTGATTTCGCTTTCATATTATTTACTGGATGACGGCAGTCCAAGATTCACGTTGCGATCACAGTATATTAACACATATATATTGTGCGTTTTGTTATGATGCGGATTCATTGCCACCAAGAGACGAGGTAATGACAAGTTTTACCATATGTTTATATACGGGATCACGACTAACAAGTCGTATAGCGAAAATCATTAGACCGTGATTTACTTTAGTATTATGTATTTCAAAGAAATAAAATATATATTCATTAAAAAGCGCATATTTCGCCTCGTTTAAACAAGGATATTTGAATTCTTTTCACCAGGGATGTAAATGCCATTCAAAAAAGGCCGGACTTGGTCGGAGCTTAATAATTGGCATCTAATACGCCTTCTCATTGAGTCGAGGCCATATTGGATGCATCCAGTTCCGTTTCGTTTGTTTAGTGCTGCATGTCAAAGTTCTGGAGCAATATTCCAATTATGGAATTCATGAATATTCAAATGCTCCATACATGTATATGGAATGCTACTCCAGAACTTTGACCTGCAGTACTAAAAAAACAGAACGGGGCTGGATGGATCTAATATGGCCGCGACTCAGTGACAATGCGTACCATCTCTTGGTTGTTTACTTTGGAAGTGTGTGGGCGGTAGTACCGGACCTCAAATGCGGAGCTGATTCCAGTCTACCTATATACGCGCGACTGCCAGTCTGTACTGCAATGGGATAAACCTGGTGGGCTCAACTGATGGTCCGTTCAAGAGGGATTTATTTATGGAATACTGTTAGGTGGATTCCATATATACCCCCACACCATTCTAGGTTGGCCCTAACAGTATTGTAGACGAAAAACTCAAATTCGATATACACGTTAATTATATCTGCAATAAAGCTTCTCAAATCATCGGCATATATAGTCAATAGAACTTTCACGAACTTGGACATGGACACTTTCCGATCGCTGTACATAAGCATGGTCAGACCTATCATCGAATAATGTAACTCTGCTTGGAGCCCGCATCACAAATATCAAAGCATTGTGTTAGAGAATATATAAAGAGAAGCAACGAAACTAGTTTCTTAAATCAAAATTCTATGCTACCGAGACCGAATGATAAGACTCAATATGATGCCTTTAAAATAACGAGGATTTAGATGAGATCTAATCGAGGAATATAAACTGTTGAATTGTCATTATAATATAAGTGCCTGTGACTTATTAGAAAGAAATTCATCAGGAAGAACAATAAGATATAATAAAAAGCTACAGCTGCGTACTGTTAACAAGGGACAACATTTCTTCACGCAGAGGGTGGTCAATAGATGGAACACTCTGCTAGACTTCGTTGCTGAGGCTCCAACACTCGATCAATTCAAAATATACATAGACTCATCCTTCTATGATATAAAATACGAGTTCGACGACAAGTAATATTTTTAAGTGACTTGCAAGAAAATATCTAATCACGATACATATATTTATAAACAAACATTGCAATTAATGTTATTGGGACGAAAAGTCGCAATACTTGGTCCGTACTATAATATGATGATGATGAGTATTCCACATATATCTGATAATGCGTTCAAATGGTATTCATTATATGACAGAAAACGCAGTGCCTTCGATGAATGACGATAACGAACTGCATTTTCGAGAGTCATCAGGTGGTGTGGTATTTATGGTATTGTACAGGCACGCTCATTAGCACGCGGGGCTGTGAATGCGGTATATAATGGTTATAAATTAAGGTGTCCGCACTGGTATCAGTATGATTTAATTAGTGCACATATCAGACGATATAATCCATGTATTGACTTTCATGGATGTTGACAATGACAACGTATTGTTGGTTATACGAGTTGTTCATTTTATTCCATGATCGTGTTTTGCTCATCTCGATCATGAAAAAAGGATTTGTCGCCGCACTCGGTATTGTTGCCGTTATTATCCTCGTGGTAGTTGTTCTTACACCAATTTTACTTGCAATGAATACAGGTAAGTTAAAAATTGGAAACCATGTATGTCGTGCAGCATCGGATAAACATGTGTCATGATCATATATTATTGTATTACAAGAATACATCTTAGGCTACAATTGGTCAAGATTGCATGATGGGACGGCTGAACACATGCTTCTAGTGTAGTTATAATGAAAATATGGAGGAACAATTACTATAAATACTGTCCTGACTGTATTTCTGAAATATTGGACGAAGATATACCACTTTCTGCTTTGCTGTTATAAACAACGATACACGCGAATGTTATATATATACATAACTTAAGCGACATCTATTCTGAACTGGTACTATATATACACAGCTCTTTAATTTTGCAGTTGTTTGTTTTAAATTAAAACTTTACGTGCATTTGCGCTGTGAAACGAATGGAGGACGTTGGTTGGCTTATCGTGTGACGTCACGCGCATGCACCAACTTGTTTTCATACTGTATGGACACAACTTGCAACGCGATGCCAGAACACCGTTACAAATGGGCGCTACAAAACGCCGCAACAAAACGACGCTCCAAATGGGCGCTATAAATGGGCGCCACAAATGCTCTTTTAATCTGTAAATTGAGTGTCAATATAAGAAATGGACGTTCATTATGTTGCGTCCAATGGAGTGTGGAGAGAAGTTGGTCTGACATGTTTATGTGCTTATGGCCGCGTTCCACCAAATATCCGACCTACTTGCATCTATACTCCATGGAACGCAGCAAATCAGCATCCATTTCTTAAGTTTTGTTTGTTTGTTTTATGTTCGTCTGCTTAATATAAGTGTCGCTATGCGATAATATATATGAAAAGCTTACTGCGAAAGTGATCGCCGGCGAAAAGCTGACTAAACTTGTGACCGGTTTGAAAAGCTACATGTAAGTGTGTGTCGGAGACTTGTGGCAATAACCACATCAGCCGTACACAAGTAGAGGTTATTTGACGGATTCCCCAATCACAGCGCAATCTGTGATTCTTTAATTCACGTCATCCATATATAACATAAAGAGTTCGGGTAACCGACTAAGCACTGAGCATACCGTTGTCCGCGATGATCAAGGTGAACACGGGTCACCCACCGGCACTAAAATATCAGCGCAATGTCTCAGCTTTGATATTTTCTCGTAGTATTTTTTTTATTTGGTCCTCTCAGTCACATTGGTCATTCTAGACATTGTATTGCAGCTCCACGTGGACGTGCCCCCCCCCCCCCCCCCACAAACGGCAAGTTTTGCGCGATAGATAAATAATATGTTGCTAATGCGGTTGTTTAAACGGTTTATGTCCGCTCGGGGGATTTGGTATATATATATTGGACACGATAGATTGTCGCCCAATATATGCTCAAATCCTCCTCACGCACATAAACCGTTTAAGCGACGACACTAGCTACATATTATATATGACCCTATATGTATCATGAATGTACAATTGAGATTGGGGCACATGTACATACACACAAACATGGCGCTCTGTATTGATGGGCTAAAATAAATTTCCAGTGTAGGGGATCATTAAATTTTACATCAGTCTGGAACGGTACCTTCTGCACGACGTTGAACGTATTTGATACACCAGTGTAGGACACAAAACCATCAACTACCAGTTGAGCAACACTCCCTGTATATAATTTCGCTTATTCAGAAAGAGTATATCCTTTGTAAGTCAGAACTCAGAGAGTAACTTCACTTTGTACCGATCTGCTTTCTATGAAAAAACTTCAGACTTTAATCAAGCAAAACTACTTCAGAACGCCAGATGTTCTTAAAGTGCCACACAAAAAAAACATTGGGTCTCTGTCGGGTTCGAAAAAAATCAATCGTGCACAGACGCTTGTCACATTCACATAAAATTAAGGTGGGGACACATATGCATTATATCAGTAACCACTAACCAGCAGCGCGGAAGAATCATAATATTCATGCCATACGACATCCCCATTTATAGTACCACCAACCAGGTTTTCGGCTCCTTTACGACGATGTCGCAAAATATGTTTGAAACTATCAATGTTACGGGTTTCCAAATGAACTGAACATATAATGCAGGGGTATTATTATTGATAACGGGTATCAATAATGGACATGCACATTTAGTATGGGATATGTCCGGTATTAAAATAGAAAATTGTCCCCAAAATACACACACATTGACCGGACTCACAAATACATTCTTTTAATGATTATTGTCACGTGTATTCACGTGCGTTGAAGAATGCATATTGGCAACCACTCCAATGGATAAATTCATGGGAACTTCCGTGTAGTGGTGCAGACAATGCAACAATGATGCAGACATCATGTTCACAAGTGATATTATCAATATGGTACTTTACAGCCACAGCTGACCAGATATTAATGTATAAGCAAAATGACCAACATACTTTCTGCAATCAGCTTTAGTCATGCAGTGAACAAACCCGTTTCTGTGCTAATGTGGGTTCAACCTTACCTATTACATCCTCCAAACCATATACGAACGTTTAATCTGTTCTGGTCTAATACAAGTTTATTTCACGGTTGTGCATAGCTTTGACTTCCCTTAAGACCGGACCCAGGTATGATAACGCATCACCTCACGACCCATTATTTTGACAAAATTCACAGGACAATTTTTCTCGGTGCTTGATTATTTATCTATTTTGACCCTTTGTGTTTTGACTTTGCTCGTGTATTGCTGAATAGACTGGCTGCATGTCAAGAGAACACAAATGAGGACACGATAATTCACCTCACTCTGACAGATGTATATACAGTTTTGGATTGTCATAGTTTCCGATACTAGTGGTAATGCCTTTGAAATTTGGGATTGAACACCATCTATGTCAGAACCGTTTAGGAAGAATTGGTTAAGACTATAGTGCTCCTTAAAACTTCTCTGCGTCACCGGTGTCTAATCCCATTGAAACTACTGTGATCCCATAGAAACTAGTCTGTCAGTTGTACGTTATGTAGCCCCACCGATATCGAGTGTATAGAACTTTTGCCATGACCTGCTTCCATGACATTCCATGTACAACCATTGTACCCCCGGTATCTCAGGCGGATCGAAAATAAGCAAAAATCAGATTTATATAGTGTGGTTCAGGTCCGTTATTGTTTGTTGTTTAATCTGGTCACCCATGTGTCTTGACACGACAACATAAGTATGTACCTAACTCGTATTCAAATTCGCACAATACTATTTTTCGCGCACCCGTCGGTTTGCGAATTTAAAACTGAGCAAAAATAGTACGATTCTGAATTTAAAATATACCACAGGAAAAACAAGAGTATGTGTTGATGAGTTACATAGAATTACGAAACGTCTGACAATGAACAGACAATTATTACGGCTATACATGTAGGCCTATATTTACATTCGATCAACCAATATCAAAACATTTACTCAATGCCAAGCGACGTACACACCATGGTAATTCGGAATAACATTGATAAGACAGCACACAATTGTGCCTCTACAAAACTTGTTCTAACCTCACAAATCATATGCATCAAATGGTCGCAGAAAAGGCAAAATTGTATTATGTAGGCATCGGAATAATTGTAGCGACTTAAACGGCGACAAATTTCAACACCATTTGATAACTAGTCCAAATTGTGCTTGTGGTTTCCAGTATGAGAATGCATGCCGATCACTATTACTTCACATGTCCTTATTATTCCGTAGAAAGACCAACTTTAGAAAGAAAATAATAGCGAGAACTGGACTGCATGCATTACACAATAAAGAGCTATTATACATGTATACATGCGGATTATTTTATATTCAGCTGTTCAAAACTATATCATATCATTGAAACCTTTCGGCAACGTTGAAATAGATTGGATCAATGCAACTGAATCAACATGATATAATTCAGTACTTTACTTAACCTTTACACCTGCACATCATTTTATTCTGTGATTCTTCCCTTCCTCTTACCTCCGAACCAACCTGGCTTTTTACTAATCATTATTATTCTATTGGTTTCAGCCGTGACATATACCTATGGTTATTTTGTATAATCATTTAACTTATGCTTCAGTTCTAACCCGCTTTGTTAATTTGGTCATCAATTATGAGAGAAGAGCTTTTCTATGTTGAAATATCTTGTGCTCAGATCCCCATTGTTCTTCATACTGTCTATATCTCTCAGTTATAATAAACACGTATGTATTCATGTTCATTTTGCATTTGCAATAAAAAATATGTCATCAATTATGGTAACGCCGACGATGTTGAAATATACATAATATTGGTTGTATAATATTATGCATGAAAGCACGTCCACCTATTCACCACCGTGGTGTGGCCACACTGGAGATCCGTGAACTCGATCTACGGTTACGCGAACTAAGTATAACGGTCATTTTTTTTTTTTTTACGATGAAGCTACTGCACAAAATCGGTGAGTATTAAACAAAACAATGATATTATCCATATCAGATTAATTAAAAAAGGTGTGAGAATGAACCAACTATGGGAAGAAGTAATCCATTGCCGAAACAATGTCTTAATCGTGTCACAAAAGAGATTTATATACCTTATTTCTTGAATAATTTCCAAGTTTACGATTTCAATCGTTAGGTGAGACCATGTCGGCTGTTCTCTGAATGTATGTTATTTGTTTCCAAATAGGCTAGCATCTCAGCATACTTATATGTTGAACCCAGATGTTATAACAAATGAAAGCCATGTATGCGGTATGCATTTTGAAATCCAGTATTATTTCTGCAAGAACTCGTACAACGGTTTCGAACACCACGCACTTAGGTTAAACAAACATGTTTAATAACACGCACACCGGTTTTCAATATTAGAAAATAATTATTAAAGCTCCATAAAATGGTCGACATAGAGTATACCTAAGCGGCTGAATTCTGGTCTTAGGTCTAGACCACCCTAATAATCACGGTGTTCCATGTCAGGACTTGGTTTCGCGAAACCACCTGGTCGCAAGCTGGGATCGGCGCATTGTTGTACAATCAACGACAATCAATGACAATCTATGGACAAAAGCGTGCTGAGCGCTGCATCGAGATTGGTGTGTTGGTGTCTCCACACCTGAGCACGTGAAAGCGGCTTATATCCGTGTTGTATAGCGGTATCTGTATGCCGTCGCCGTTCGACAGGGCTCACGGGGCAGGGGTGGTGCGGATTTCTCACCCCCTATGCGGATGTCACGACGTTGTCAGTTTTACGGGTGGAGGAAAGTCTACGCAGAGAGTAAATTTCACCGAGGAACACTCCGCTGTGTGTAGAAATACCGACCCCGGAATGGGACCGACAAACTTGCCCAGATACACGAATAAGATTATCCTCACTTAGAGTGGATCGCGAAACCGCGCTTTCGAACAAGCTTCGTCAGCGCTAGATGGCAAATGGCGGGTTAATCGCCCGAGCATTCTACCGACGGGACCACCTGCGTCCTTTACAATCAATGTATAGTGTAAAATATTGTTTGTTCAGATCAAGAACCAACTATATATTGTTCAACTTTGCGTCAAAATATTACACATAAATTACATTCAGCTCTTGAAAACATTTTGAACCATTATTATAGGGGATATCAGGTGGGAATTTCCAACAACTAGAAATAGTGAGGTACTTGTTGGAAATTTTCAACAATTCATTGGGGTGAGGGGGTGACATGTGCAACGTAATTTCGCGGTCTTGGGAATTTGCAATAAGTTGAAAATTTAGAAAGATTCTAAATAACTATCGCCGTGATTGAAAATGTACACAACGGGGGGGGGGGGGGGGTGGGTTGGTGGGGGTATCGGAAAAAATCCACATGGGTGCGTTGTATTACACTTCCGATAGGAGTAGCAGATATTTCCATAGCCATGTAATTTGTTTCCAAATCCATGTTTAAAGATAAATTATGACAAATAAACCAAGTTGAAATGTCAAGGCTTAAGAAATTGGACCAAATAATCATTAATCAAGAGCAGGGGTCCCATGCATTTTATTTAATTTAATTCAATTTAATCGGACATTTCCTTATTTTGAACCACAATTTTTCGTTCTGACTTAAAAATATAATTTTGAGAGTTTTGGCTGTTATATTGTATATCCAGCAATAATTTATTCTCAAATGATGAATTAGTACTATCAAAACTAGCTCCGACCTCAATTCATTTCAGAAACACGGAACGAAAGACACCCGCATCCAATGCGGATTACGTTCCGATTGCAAAACTACTATCATTCCCTATTTATCCGTGTCAACCAAACCCATCGATAACATATTAGAAATAATAGCACGAAAATCTGACTTAATCCATCTAACGGTAATATGCTTTCAAACAAGGCAAGGGTGTTATAAATAAAACTCCGCTGTAAAGCCAGATAAACGCACGCATGATTACAATCAAATTACCAATCTGTATCGTTACTGCGAAAACAGAAATTGGTATTCTCGTCTCAGGTTCAAGTCTCGGTTTATACAAAAATCTCAGACCAGGGGGGTACTAGGTCTCAGTTGTAGACTATTACTTATAACACACATAATTATAGATTATATTACATTTTGTCCAGTTCATATATATTATAATCTTTCTTCTACACGGCATATCAATAAAACACAATTCCTATTTGGTTAACATAAAGATAAATGCTTCCAAAAAATACATATGTTTCTGTTACCAGAACGTGTACGTTACCACATGGTTCGAATTATGAACAGACCGACACAGGCTTGAATGACAATAAGAAGGCAAACCTTGGTTTACGTAAACCTCAGTTTCAAAAAGACGAGAATACGGACCAGTGCTGACCAATAATCCCAGCTTACTCGCCTCGAAGCTGGGTAACACATGGCGATCACCGTGGTTTCGGCCTGGTCTAGACTATGGTTTACATGAAACCCTGGTCTAGACCAGGGACCAGAATTCGGCCGAAGGGGTTTCAGCGTTATGCCCACACAAGGCGCATTGGTTTAAACAATAGAGTCAGCAATGGGCCTTTGACATAACTGCATAAAAAGACATACAATGGCAGTTTTGGTACTACCATGTCAGTATAGTACCACCACGGTATACTACCATGATACAACCACGTTAAATTCAAATATACCATGTACTATACCATGGCACTGTACTAAAGTACTATACCATGCTTTTGGTTACAGTTGGTACTACCATGCATTGTATTATGGTATACTACCCCGCATGGTATTACCACGGTAAAGTGATAACTACCATTGTTTCGCCCAATTTGGGCGTTTCTCTGATGGCTGTTTTTCATCTGACGTGTGTGTCGGGATAAGTGTTAGCCCAAACTACATTTCCAAGTAACGATGGTTTTGTTGTTTATTTTGAGGAATAATACCGCATCAGATGAATTCAGCCCAAATATGTTAACAGTTGTCGTGTAAAACATTTGCAGTAGGTTATCGTTATTTAGTATTTGTGGATGTCCTTTAACATGGGGAAAATAGACTACTTTGCTTGAACGAGCATGTGAATTTGTCGTTTTTAATGTATAGCAACTTGATAATCAATAACAGAGGCATTCTCTGTCAAATGCAGTCGCTCTATTTACGGTATTAATTGCGGAAGTTTCTAAAGTAAACTACGCGTAAACTGGTACAAACTGTAAATTATAGAAGGTGTCGGAATCGGCCTAATCGCCCCAGGGCCAACTCGCCCCAGTCGACGTGTGCCAATTCGGTACACACTATAAAATGTATCCGAGGATGAGTCCGGCTCGGAATAAAAGGTGTATACGGGGTGTTATATAGTGTTTGGTCCGTTGTTTCTCAATGAATATTATTGAAATTTGGTGTATATGTCCGGGCTGGGACATGGAATACAACAACGTTTGAATTGTTTTTAAATTTACAAATTTGTTGATTTTATTCATTTATTTTCGTTCTGAAACACACTATAAAGTGTATGCGACCGGCTCCAAAATAAAAGGTGTGAGCGGACTTGATGTCGCATTATCTTCTTTGTTTATTATTGGACAAGACTGAAATATAGCACATATGTCCGGGTTATGACATGGACAACATTAACGTTTGAATTGTTCTTAAATTCACAAATTTGTTGATTTTATTCAACGTTTCGTTCTTTCATTCTATAAAGTGTAAACGGTCGGCCCCATTTAAAAGGTTAAGCGGCTTATGTGCTTAGTGTTATAGGTAATCGGATTAACTAATTGGCGACTCTAAACTATTGTGTTTTGGGGTATTTGAGCTTTTTTGTGAAATAATAATTGAGGACGTGAATACATTTATTTTAAATGATAACTTTATTTAATGATAATAAACACATACAATATAATAACGAACACGGGACATACATAATTTATAAACTGTTCACAAAAGATATCAAATTCAATACATGACAAAGATGACTCAGTGAAGTTTATAAAGTGAACATAAAAACATTAAGGTAAGAATCTTTTTAAGGAATGCAACTTTATTTAATGATAATAAACACATAAATTAAAATAACAAACATGAGACATACATGATTTATAAACTGTTAACAAAGATATAAAATTCAATACATGACAAAGATGACTCAGTGAAGTTTGTAAAGTGAACATAAAAATATTAAGGTAAGAATCTTTTTAAGCATTACTAAACCGTTTAGCATAGACCACAGTCCACTTCCCTCATCCGATCATCACCAAACTTCATATTTATCTTGATATTGATCTATCAGATGAGAGCTATCAAATAATTTTTGAATGTCATAGGAAAAAATGGTCGCCAGCGGCCATATTGCATTTACGTTATATGTTATCGCGTCATGTCGATATCTAGTATTACTTAGAAATTTCACCTTTCCAGATTCATAATTGCTCCATTGACTGTAACAGATGAAATTATTCCCCTCTTCGGATAGAGTGTCACTGAAACTTTATTTTGTCAGACTGTTTGTATAGTCACTGATTATATGTGGCAATAATCTGTAATAAGATGTAGCACTATTTTATTTTATATTTACTGGTAGTGCTGTTTTTATACAACAATTATAATCCCCCCCCCCCCTAGATCATCATGTGATCGACCATACATCGCGCGCGAGGACCTGGTTGAATTAAGGGGGGTTTTATGGATCACTTCTGTCCTCAAGCTAGATTATACTTATGCCATTTAATGGCATGTTTCTAACGTGGGGGTTAGATATGCTTGAGACACCACCGCTCTTCAATTCACACCAGAGGGCCTCGGTGGCTCAATCGGTTAGGGGTACAACTCCAAGCCGTTTCGCCTTCCAGCGCTGGCGATAAGGGTTCAAATCCACATGTTTCCATCGTGGACTTTGTAACTCGAAATCGTTATCTGGGAAAGTTGCCAGTTACTTGCCGATGGCCGGCGGTTTGCCGCACATGGTCGACGAGTTTATCAGCCATTGAAATCACTGTTAGATTAGCCGTAAGTGTGCGGATTTCCTCCACCATTAAAACTGGCAATGTCGTGATATAGCCTTAGTGGCTAAAGCGACATAAAACCCTAATCAATCAATCAATCAATCAATTCACACCAAGTTCTCAGCTGTCATGTTCGGATATTAGAACCCATAGCCATGATATTTGGTTTATTTTGTGTATACTAGTAATATAGTTATTTTCAGTACCTTTATATACCAGTACTGTGTATAACAATGCATATAAATGAATCCATGTATACATGTATATTGATTCAACGGATTCAGCGGTTTTGTCCATCAGTCTATCAAATTTGCGGGGAAAACATGGCCACCAGCAGTACACCCTGCTAAATTTCAAATTTGAATCAGTTGGCGCACCCTGCAGCCAGCTTTTATTGGAGAACCTTTTCTCATGTGGATATTTTGGGTCACCGCTAGATGTGAGCCATATTTTGTTCTCAAACTTTCCTTGTGAAAATATCACTGCCAGCGGTGATCTTGAATTTTACTATTTTTATGGCTAAAAAATTTGGTTGATCCTACAGACGATACCCGGCCCCTTGTCCGATCGTCACCAGATTCCACAATGATCTTCTGGATAACCAGGGTGAGAGTAATCTAATTTTTCCGTATTTCGTTAAAAAACATGACCACAGGCAGCAATTTGGTATCTTACTCTTTTGCATGACTGAAATGTTTAGCAACTGTACAGAATTATCCCTCATATGATAGTCACCAAACTTCATATTGATCTTCGGGCTGACAACTAGATGGGAGCTATCGAATGCCTTGATTTGTTTTGGAAAACATTGTCGCCAGCAGTCATCTTCTATTTTGGTTTTTATATACATGTATATCTCTTCATGCGGATAGCCAGTATTACGTAGGTACTTCAACTTTCCGCATTCCTGTCATCATTTGAAATATAAAAATTTACCTGATACATGCACCCTTCAAAATTTGTTTCGTCGTATCTATTTTAATGACCCGTATGGTAATATCGATATAGATATATTTGTCAAACATTTCTTTGTACAATATACAGGTATTTAGTTTGTAACTAAATCTAGAAATACATAATAGTAGCTGGTGGACCCGACTTCGTCCCTGATGTTCCCCTCTGATTTTCGGAGAATTGCGCGATTTAACCTTGAATTGACAATTTTAAAGGTGAAGGTCATGTCGGGGTCACGATTTGACCCGTCCTAAACACTCCCCGGACAAAAGCGTCCGGCAAAAGTACCCGTCGAAATCCGCCCGGCTTTACCCGATTTGACCTTGAATTGACAATTTTGAATGTGAAGATCAGGTCGGGGTCATGATTTGACCCATCCGAAACACTCCTGAGACAAAAGTAACGGTAGGTATCAAATTTCGTTGAAATACTTCCGTTTTACCAGATTTGATCTTGAATTGATCTTTTTGAATGTCAAAGTCAGGTTGGGATCAAGATTTGACGGTTTTGACCCGTCCAAAATACTCCCTGGAAATAATTTCCCCTAGGTATCAAATTTCGTCAAATCTGTCCGGCAGTTTTCCCGGCCATAGCTAACAGACAAACAGACAGACAAATGTCCAAAATATATATTAGACCAGCTGATGTACTCGACTTCGTTCGGGCTATTTAGGGATTTTTTTGTGATCGCCTCCATCTGGACAGTACCCAGTATATACAGCGTCTGGCCAAACTATTGTTCAATTGGTCCAGAAACATGCCTATATCAGCACGTTCGAGGACATGGTCCCACGTGAAATTGGACCCGTCCATATTGCTCCCGGGATCGAAGTAGTCCTACACACAAATGTTTAGTCGGATCGGTCAAGGTCCAGAAACATGCTTATGAGCGAGGTCAGGTTGACACGTTAAATGCCAAATCCGAGTCGGATCGGTCGAGCAGTGTTAGAGTCTATAACACATACACACATGCATTCATACATACACACATACATACAGACAGGTGTTCCAAAATGTATAATCGATAGCTACAACAATTCTATGGTAGATAGTTGACGGGCGACCTGATGCATGCATCTTAGTTTTCTTGTACTACCATGGTACCATGGAAAGTACGCACTAGGGTAAACTACAATGTTACAGTTGATGCGGTTGTAAAGTGTCTTTTGTCATATTAGACTAGATTATTCTACAATATAATTAGACCAAGTATTCTCGGCCCACAACTGCTCGGGATATTGACTCTACTTACAAGGTTACATCTTTTGATGAATCCATTTTGAACAAGCGATTGGAGCTAAATGCATTGCATGGGTGTGAACGCTTGCGTTATGCGGAAAGCTAACGGATAGTTCAACGCACTTATGTGAAAGGTGTACGCATCGTATGTAACGTAAACGCATGCGTTAAACGCATGTATGTGAAAGCAGCTTAAGAAATAAGACAGGCGCCTCCGTTCCGCGTTGTATCCGCGCTATGATATACGAGTGCTAAGCTATATAAAGTGTGCATATATACTTGTTTTTTGTCCATATATAATAGTATTTAATTCACAGAGATTATATTATATCAGATTAAAGTCTGAGTGTGGTAGTATAATCACATTGAGCTTTTAACAATTTATACGATTCTATTCGTGGGTTTCATTCTACACATGTTTATGCTGAAGAAAGGATGCAGAATACTGCTTCAAAATATCACAGGTTGTATTTGGTTGTTCATTTCGGGAAATAAAACTATGTGCTATATAACAACAATAGTCGGTTGATGGCATACTATAATGCATGCAATATGTTATAGATGGGGTTTCAACTAACATGGACCATTTAGCCATCAAATTTCGACAGCAGGATTTACTTTGCAGAACATTCCATTGTAAGCTTAACCTATGCACGTGGTATCGAAAACCGTTGTGTGTGGTTTAAACCATTTTTGAGTAACCGTTGTACGAATTCATTCCCAGATTCAACCATTGAGTTGATTATGTCGGGTTTTCGTCGGTGACCCACTTTCACGCGTGAAGCTGGGCATGTGAATATCTAGGAGGATATTTTTGCTGTACAATATGGGTGGAAGGTTTTATCCGGGTCAACAGGCGACTGTGTAGAGTTCAATTGAACAAGAAAATATGCTCGAGTCGGAGGAATATTTTTCATTTATCAGCCCATATATACACAAAAATTTGATTAAACACTGGAGTTTTGACGATCATGCAATAGAACCATTATATACACACACAATGAACTCGGAAAATATTTGAATTATTGCACATTGCATGGGTGTATATCATAAAAATTACACTTTCCGTCCGTCAATGTTAACCGCTGTTCGAGTTCTTAACCGTTGTTCGAGTTCACGGATCTCCAGTGTGGTGACACCGTGACCAAACAATTTGAGTTAGTTATGTATTCACAAACCGCAGCCCAAGTGTTGATTTTTCTTAAGTCAGCTGTATTGGCGGTTGTGGTTTTCTGCTTTCAAGTTTATTTCATTGATGTCTTATCTGAAATACTTATCTGGAGCATATAAACATCCACCATCGCAACAAAATGATGATGCAGTTATTAGTAGAGTCGCTTATGTACTTTCGTGGGAATTTGTTTTAATAAATGTAGAGACTATGATATTATGGTAGTGTATCACTTACTTTGTCGGAAAAAGTTTGTTAGACTTCATGGGTCCGCGACTGGAGGGAATTAAGATGACATCATTGTCAGTTCGGTTGTTCAGGGTTGTCCTAAGAACTGACAAATTCTGCGCATATTTCTTAATTGTTATACATTTTGTTTTCAGTAAGGGCAATTCATCAATAGTAGTTCTCAAAGTACAGTACCTAAATTCATGGGGAAATGTTATTCCAGTCAAAGATGGCTGCCAAAATGGCACCAGAAAATCAACGATTTTGTGATTTTCAAGAATCTCATGTAAATAATCTTCCGTTTGGTAGCGACTTCGAATTGTGACAATTCAGTGCTTACTTATTGGTTCAGCAATATAATGCACCAATTGTATAGTACAACACATGTTCGATCTGTCAAAAAGCCACTTTAGACAACCGAATTATATCATTTTAGCAAAAATCAATTCCGATCTTGTAGCAATATATTTTAAGAAATGAGTGTGGGGAAAGAGATATTCGTGCCACATACGGAATTATTATCATACTTCAACAGAATTGTTCAATTTCATCCAAGATGGCTACCAAAATGGCAGTCAAAATACAAAATTCAGTGTTCGTTACACCACCAAATGTCGCCCTGGCATTCCATCATGTGGAATTAGGTTAATTGGCTACTTTTAAGTAAATGCGCATATTTTTTATTTCTTATACAAATTAACGGATGTCCTACACGGCATACGTGTCATGTCTTCAAAATTCCTGATGTTAAGTGAGAAGTGAGTTGAAGAGAAATTCTAACTCTCTATGTGAAATTAGAAAGTATTGTACATCTCCATCTTAGCTTGAGGGACAAGTGTTACCATCCCAATTACAGTCACTTGAACAATTATATCTTCTCAACTGTCATATTTATATGGGGGTGGGAACCAGGGCATTCACATAATGAGCTAGCAAAAACAGATACATAGAAGAATCATTAAAAGTATATTTATCATTATATTTAAGAGATACATATATTCTTGCAAACTGAGAGACCTCGAACCGTCAGAGGTTTGCATATCAGAATGGCTCATGTATATATTATAACACAATTGAGTCTGTTGATTGATTGATTTATTGCATAAGTCACATAACAGTGAAACAAGCAAAACATATATACACTATGTACACAACTTTGAATATCACATTAATCATTGTTCATTTCATATACACAGCAGTAATTAAATTAGATTACACAATAATAGGCGATAGACTTAACAAGTATGATAATTACATGTGTTCACCCATAACAATAAATGATTTCGATTATATGGTATAAGAAACCTTCTTAAAGGCACACCTTAGGAATATGCATAGTCTTTTTATGAGGCTTATATTTTGAAGAGATAGGA
This sequence comes from Siphonodentalium dalli, assembly GCA_032622095.1. Lineage (NCBI taxonomy): Eukaryota > Metazoa > Mollusca > Scaphopoda > Gadilida > Siphonodentaliidae > Siphonodentalium > Siphonodentalium dalli. The sequence continues at coordinate 128,564,950 of CP136062.1, forward strand.
GACCATGGAATTTCTCTCTCGTAGGGTTCTTCCAAAAGTACTCAGGGATATATTGTTTTCTGATTTCATCCAAATGACTGCATATAATAACTAAATGGTATTCGTCTCCTAAATATGCTCCACATATGGTGCATATCCTATTGTCATTATCATTCTGAGATTTCTTCCATCTTGAGCACTCTATAGGCAGTTTATGATTTGCAGTTCTGAGCTTCAAGAGGTATATCGATAGATTAGACGGCAAAATCTTCAAGTAATTTGGGTAACCGTAGTCAGTTTTAATAAAACTATAAAATTGGGCCCTCGATGAAGCAGATGTGTTTATGTCAACGAGTAGTGCGTCCCAATGACGTTGTTTGAGAACAGTTTGTGCATTTCTCAGTTCAATAGCGGTCAGGCCCGTCTGGGTGATCCACTTTGATTGCAATTTCAAATCATAAAGAGCATTTTTGACAAAACATAACCATTTGGAGTTATTTTTGTCTGCTGTCTGTGAGTTCATCTCATGAGTCTGATAAATTAAGGTATAAATATTCTTAGCTAGCTCAGAGCCGTTACTCGATACGAGCTTTGACCAATATGTCAGAGCTCGGCATGTTATTTCTATAGAGACGGGGTGTCGTGCGAATTCTGCATAAACTATGTAATTGGGGGTACTCATTTTGATGGACGCAACCATCTTACAAAATTTTAGATGTAGTGTCGCTACACTTTGAATACGTTCAAAACACCATATCTCACTCCCATACAGTAAAATAGGTAAAATCATCTTATCGAATAAATCAAGCATAATATCAATGGGTAAGTTTAGTTTTCGGACCTTATTAAAGGTACTCAACCCGATAAAACTCCTCTCAATTTCTATTTCAATGGCTTTGGGGGTCAAAAATATTTGATTCGAGTCGAGGAAGTCCCCCATCAAAGCTCAGATTTGTTAGATATCGATTTTAGAAATCTATTATTTTTCATTATCGGGAATTGTTTCTGGCCCAGAAGACAGTAAAAAATTCGTTGTTATTACCCACTTGATCATAGAGTTATCCATCCTTGTCTGTTTGAATATAATTTTGGCGTAAAATCTCGAGCATGTTACCAAATTGACGGCAGTTATTGGTACTCATCTCGAGAAGATAAGAATTTTCAAAAATCAATATCTAATAACTCTGAGCTTTGTTTGATGGGTTCCTCGACTCGAATCAAATATTTTTTACCCCCAAAGCCAAAGAAATAGTAATATAGGACCCTCTGATCGGATTGTTGTTGTTGGAATCTGTTGAGATGGGGACCCTCTTTACGGGTTGAGTACCTTTAAGCAGTCCGTACATGAGTAGTATCTGTGGCTCGTTACCTGCACATCTAAAAATAGATTTTATGGGGGTAAAATTGTTTGTACTAAAATATTCCCAAAAAAAAATTTCAAAACTAAAAACTTCCAAAATTCAAAATTTCAAAAACTTTCAAATATTTCAAAAATTTCAAAAACTTCCAGAATTTCCAAAACTTCCAAAATTTCAAAAACTTCCAAAATTTCCAAAATTTCCAGAATTTCCAAAACTTCCAAAATTTCAAAAATTTCCAAAACTTCCAAAATTTCAAAAACTCCAAAAATTTCCAAAACTTCCAAAATTTCCAAAATTTCAAAAACTTCCAAAATTTCCAAAATTTCCAAAATTTCAATATAATGAAGATGACGAGCAACCAATTTTCGACTGGCCTGAGGCATTACGTTATGGAATGAATAACGACAGCGGATCAGAATGCATACATATAGTACGTCACTTGGACATTTTATCAGTTTATCACGTGATCACTAAATGTGGCAATCGGGTATCCACCGATGCCTGCAATGTATTATTTATAATAATTGGACTCATTGATCTCACGTAAATAATACTCTTAGTTGTTCCAATAAAATAGTTATCAAATTCGATCACCAATAGATTTGACTGTGGAATGTAATGACCTTTAACTTATTTATCGATCTAAAGGGACACTCATTATGAATGAATGTTAACAATACAAGCGCACGAATGAAGAGCGTTGAACATATACGAAATTACTACACGAATGAATTGAACCTTGAAATTTATATTTCACATCTTACCAACAACAGCTACAGACATAATCATAGTATTATACTGTCTTGCATGTACAGTGTTATACAGTCTTCTGTGTACCCACGCTATGACACCATTAACGTACATTGGATTTTCTATAAATCTTTCCAACATCTTTTAGTAATTCTTTATTTGATTCAGATTTATCACGGTTATATTCGCGTTTTGATATGTTAAACTGCTTCCTAGCCTGTTTACAATCCTGGTCAAACCAAGGTTTATTTTTATCTGGGGCAAGTTCCAAATGTTTTGCCCGCAGCATCGGTCATAATTTTAGTAACGCCCGTACATATATCATCTAGTTCTGATGGTAAAATTGTCTTGTTATTTAAAGATTCAATTTTGCTTCGAACCATATCAAGTTCATGTACATTGATATTATTTATAAAACCCAAACCCCTTTCGTGGTTCCAACGTCGAATTCTAGATTGAGGAATTAACTCATCCATGATATCATTATCTGCATCTTCGGGCTCAGGATTGGTCCAAAAGCGAATTGTGGTTTGTAACGGGTTATGAACATTGCTTAATAGGTTGGAGAATTGCCCAACGCGGAAGTTTTCAATAGCACGGAATAAGTGCTTATTTCCCAACGCGTAGTCAATTACTGACCTATCTGACGAAGTCAGTCTTCCATGACTCTGATCATCACCGCACCTTCCGTTCAAAATGCGAAAATTGTTACTTTTACAAAAATTTAAAATCTTATAGCCATAACTGTTGACCTTTCCAGTGTCCTCTGAATGTCTGGTCGAGAATTTGAAAAGATAATCGCTATGCTTGATATGGTCAGCATCGGCATGGGCATAATCGTCCAATTCATAATCAAAATCAGCATTAATTACATCAAATATATCGAAATTATTAGACGAGTCAAACTTCGTCAAATCTGAAATGGTACAAATTAAGGAGTCAATATCATTGTCTTCGATATCACTCAGCTTATTTGTTCGGGCGTTGAAATCCCCTGTGACTAGAATGAGTTCATTATCTTTCCGGACTTGTCTCAATTCGCCCTCGAGGTCGATCGACCAATTGTCGTCGCAATATCTAGTGTTGGTCGGTGGTATATACACGGCCCCTATAAGTAATGATCGCTTGTTAAGTGCGCAGTCAGGGTCCACGCGCACCCAGGCAATATTCTTTGAATTAGTTTTAATTGCTTTCACATATTTTAACAAGTGAACTTTAACACAAATTAATAGTCCACCACATCGTTTACCACGTCCCATGTGTCTACCCTTCATTGTACTTATACTAAAGTTTGGGATTAAAATATCATCTTCGATAAAACTTTTAACCTCGCTCAAACATGCGATATCGTACTCATTTAACATGTCAGTGAATTCGCGATATTGGAGTCTTTTATCCAATCCACATACATTCAGAGTTAAGATCGGATAGCGGATAGCTCAATTGGTTTGTGGGCCGACCTCTGAGCTACACCTTCGACACGGTCGAGGGTTCAAATCCGACAAAATATCGGTCGGACTTTGTGTCGCCATCTGCAATCCCAGTACCATGGGCATCACAAATCAATCATCGATGCCACGATCAGTGATCTGAGAAATTTCCAGAAGCCAAAGAGTCTCAGACAAATTTGAAAAAATGCGTACTGGACTAACTTCGTACCTCTGCTCCTCTCGTAATGTCATGGCCAGGGATGACACTACACTTGGCACACCGTCGGATCGGGAGCCGACGCTAATGGCTGTCCCGTGTGCGACAATGTGCGCACGTTAAAGATCCCTACCGTGGCGAAGAAGTCACGGGTTCGGCAAAAAAACTTCCTGGAAAAATTATGGATCTACTCGATCCCGTCCTGTAAAAGCCAGCCTTGGTCACTAGGACGTAACAGCTACAGATACAGATACAGACAGATCTTCAGTTGACGAGTCAGGCTATCAGTGGGTCGCATGTTAAACGCATTTACGACGGGGCTCAGATTATCAAGATTATTCTTCTCCAACAAGGAGGTATACAATAAAATATATACCTGTTACATTGTTTTGATTGGTTTACGGTTACATGATCAGTCAATTTGCCCGCGCTGTCATTATCGCTCGAGTAAATTATAATAGGTTTCTGACTGGCTAAACACTTGTCAAATGGCTCATTACCACATTTGAACATTTCTTGTGGGTCTATTGAACATGCACGTGTACCGGTATCCGCATTATTATCGTTAAAACAAACATGCATATCAGCAGCGCGGTCTGTGTTTGGATCCACACCCTCAATTTTCTGAGATGGTATAGATTCAAGCACCGTGTTATTGGGATTAATATCAGTGGCATTCGATACATCTACCGTTGATGTTAGAACACATTTGTCAAAATACAATCAATTGTCAATTTTAGCGGCCTTTTTCATCTCTGGTGAGGATGACTGGCTGCTCATATTACGCTTGCGCCTAATCGCCGTGCTTGCGCGCACGATTGAAGCTGCAAGATCTTGCTTTCCCTCAGGGCTCAGGTGAAGACCTGAGGATTCATTAGATCTGAACTTTGAGCGAATCACAAAGCCTTCGTCATTCACATACTTGCTTGTGTTGTCAATGAAAGAAAGTTTGTCCTTTTTCACTTTACAGAGCGTTTTAACGAATTATGAGTTCACTTTCTCCGCAGTCGCATTGTGGTCCATCATTTTCTTGCCCCTACCCTTTCTCGGTGGGATGCTGCAGAACGTGAACTTGGCTTCCCTGAATTCCTTCTCGAGATGGTCCTTCAAACCTTCCGTGAATTTAATTTGAACAACCTCATGGTCATATTCATTATGTAGAATATCATTGGTTCCAAGGTGCACGATAACGTGCTTGATATTTTCAACATTGACGTCGGTATCTCGCTTTACAAGTTTTATCAGTTCATCTATCTGTCCCATGTCGGCGCCCGAGTAATTATAACGTTTCATGCCGGGATCATCTAGTTTTAAATCATAACAATTACTCGCACCCAACAAAACAGTATCTATAACTCTCGGATTGAGTTCCTCATCAGGAGTGATTTCGTCCTCGTTTGAACGGTCATCATCGTCACCAATTACTGAGTCAACATCAATACAGCTACCCGTATCGTCCACAAATATAAACTCATCAGTGTCGGAGCACTCATCATTGTTGCGGTCATTTTGAGCATTGCGGTGAGGACCGTTTGGTCGCCTGTTGTCTTTGGTGAAGCCTACTGTGCGAGCTGATTGCTTGCGTATATAAATAAGAAATATCGCATAAACAGTATGTTATTCTCATCTGTTTAACCATTGTTATGTAAACAAAAGCATAAAAAGTAACTTTTCTGGTGTTTGTTTATATTATGATGGTAAACATAAAGAGCGTTCTTTGTTGGTGAATTCCTGATATGGGACTAATAAAGAGCGTTTATGCCATTTGTGTGTGATTAGCCAGTAGCATTGTGCGGTCCTCTGTAACCCAATCAGGCTCTTGCTTAGGTAAAATATAGTAGGTATTTATGATAACATGCTGTTTACGCGATGGTCATGGTATATATGAACGAAACTGTATGCGTTTTAATGTTTTTCTGTTTACGGTGTTTGGAACAAATATGAATATTTTCGACAATTAAGGCCTCACGTGCCTTTAACTATTATTTAACTATTATTTAACTTTATAATTACGTGCACAAGTGAGAAAGTAGGCCAGGGCATGGAAGAGTTACGTTCTCCCATGTCCTGGATTGAGAGAATGATTGCGTGCATGCATTTTTCTCTTCTTCTTGTGTTATTCTCTATTCTCAATGAACAAATTAAAAAAAAGGGCTTTACAGCAGGTCCATGCATCACGCAACAGAAAACCTCTGATTATTTATGAAGAAACCCCACTAAATTGGTATGCGCTCCTGATTATATATTGTTCAAGTTCCGCCAGAATTATATGAACTTTAAACTCTGATCAGAAAGAAGAAGAAAACTACCATAAAAGCTGATTAGTATCTGGCTCGAGTAACTGCCGATCCGCTTACTTGACCAAAGGCCATCGTTCTAGTTATAATAATACTCGCAAATGAAACCGTTATAGTATCACATTATGTGTGTTTTTCTATTTATGTGTACAACATCTACATTGTTTGAATTCGGATTTCGCCTGAGGCGTTATTTCGCTAAAATCCGATTTGGATTCTGGATTCAGATTACAGATTTGTCCCCGTACGACTTGGTTCGGCAAAAGAACAGACCACAAATTTCCAGAATCAGTAAACGAACAGACCGTAATCCTAATTTCGTGGGAATCCGATAGGGATTCGGATTCCGATTACGGACTCAAATGTTCGTAATGTAAACAAACCGAGATTTCGCCACCTCAGAGTTTAAAAACACAATAAAACATAAGAATCCGTCTCTTGTGTACAAATTATTGCAGAATATAAACGATCTATATCAAAGAATTTTAAATTGCGGAGACAAATTTGTTTTATTGAATGTAAACTGGGAGAATATTAATGAAATTAGCCAAATAATAACGCTATTGATAGTAACGCTGGGGGAGCACTTCGGTTGATGGCGAAGAAATTGCAATTCATTGTTGATTGTCACTTTCATATGTCCATTTCATAATTCCATCCTTAAAATACCGCCCGAACGCATGTCGATTTCGAATTCGGCGGATACGTCACCATTGACCGAGTTCATATGCACCTGCATGGATATGTCTTCTGCTGTGTTCGTTATTATAATGTTTCTTCTTATTCAAGAAATAGTAGGATTATATGGTATCGATGGATTATCAGATACACGTATGTACTATCATCTAGTCTTAATGTTATAGCAATTTCATGTTTAACATGTTTTGTTTCGTTAAATGCAGTCGTTAATGCAAAATTTTGCACAATAGTCTCTGTATAGACAACAGACACATGTTCTAGGGACGTGGCTAGAAGTTTCCTCAAATTTACGGCCAACTGCACCCCCCCCCCCCCCTTGAACCAAACATCAATCTCACAGGTTCGCAGAATTCAATTTGCTCCCCTTGGAAATATCCAATCTGACAAACACTAAGATTGGAAAATTACCAACTTTTACTGGTTGAAAAAAATCAAACAATGAGAACAATGCCAACCTATATATGGTGTCAAATTAATGTCCAACTAATGTTGTGTCATGCATGAAATTTCCGACTGCTGGAATGTACCAAAGTTTAGTTTAGATATATTTATTTCAAATATATGTCAAATTTAGATAACACATTATATATAACACATACATTTGTTTATACATACAAAGGAATTGGGGGACAAGTACTGACTCACTTAAGGGTACCCCCTCTCCCAAATGTTATTACACTGAAAAAATAAATAATTAGTAATGGCAAAGCAACGTACATGACTACCAAAACAAGTTGAACATATATACAGATCACTGGACACCCCCTCTCCCGAGTTAGTCATAAGTTTGTATATGTATTTATTTAAAATCGGGTTTGTTTGTTGCGTTTGTTGGCTTGTACGTATCATTATTTGAAACAGTTAGTCAAAATAATCCTGATTTTCCTCACGTATGAATGACTGCACAGCTTAGCAAATTGTACCAAAAATCGGGGTGGGGGTCGAGACACACAAGCAACCCCTGTCGTCACGTCCCTGTTCAACTGACAAGTTTCGTGTGTTCTTCACAACATCTTTGGAATTTGATTCAGGAGGCCTAGAGCTGTCATGTTTAGATATGCTTGCCAACATCAATAAACACACTTTAACTTGAAAAAAAAGATGCGATTAAGTCGGATTGGCAGCAAATTATGTGCCGTGTATATACACATAGACGAAAAGCATGATTTCACAACAAACATGCACTTTATAAATATAAGATACAAATGATACTTTTGTCAAATACATGAGCCATGTTTGACGCTGGGAGAGATTTTCGGAGACCACGTGGATTTCAAAATCTGACCTAGAATCCGAAATTAGCTCCGCCCCCCGTAATCGGCTTTGGATTCTCAATCCGGATTTTAGCGAAATTACGGCTCTGCTGTCTCAACTGCGACGAATGTGTAATACAATCTAAGTCATAACGTGATGTATTCACTTGCATGGGTTTTGTCAAGAGCAAACAATTGATGTGTATGGGTTCGTTTTATTCCATTCTTGTCAGGAAAGCCGGTCTGTTCGTCTCGTGATGAACAAGGGAGTTGTCATCGCTTGCGGCATTATATCAGTTGTTGTCATCGCGATATTTATTCTTGTTCCGATCCTAATTACAATAAATGAAGGTAAGTACATGTCAATTAAAGATTCCCTGTCCGATTGGGCCCCCTAAAACAACTATCTGTATGTTTATGTACCATACAATAATTAGATCGGACCTATAGGAGACCATTCGTAACATGCTTTAATTGTCAGATATCGACCTCCAAAGAGTATACATTTGAATACGCTTTGATTTTTGTTAGCCTAGCAAAAGTTTTAATGATCGTTTCTTATAAAGATCATACATATATAGTTCTGTCGCCCAAAAGCTAATAAAGCTAATAAAGAGCGTTCTCAATTAAGAGTTTTTGTGATCGTGTTTGACGGATATTACTAATGAATGATTTTGCGGATTTCCGCGATGACTCTGTGATACGAATGATGGACTGGTGGTGGAAGTAATTTTCATTTTTTCCCAGATAAGCGGGGGGAGGGGGTCGGAAAAAATTTGCAGGCACGTATGCTGATTTTTGACTTTCGACCCTTGTTGGGACCCATCCACCACCGCGTCCAAATATTTTCCGTTTTCGGCAGTTTTTTCCGACCATTTTTTTTACACCCACCCCTCTTTTAACACTAAAACAGAGATTTGCGGGGGGAAATTTCACTGTAAACAGTTGTATATGAATTTCTGTGCATACTATTAGTCATGGATGTGAACATTGACATGTAAATAGGAACAAGTCATTTTGGGGTTATTCGGTCAAAAAAAACATGGCTGCCAGCAGCCATCTTGGATTTCAAAATTCAATCCATTAGCATGGGCTACAGGCTATACTGTTTGTCTGATTATCATGAAATTTGTCATTTATGTTAATATATTAATGTTACATATAGATGTGTTTTAAGCCAAACTCATTGCAAAAACAGTCAAAAAGACTTGCAGGAAAAATATTTTTGAGTTGCGGAAAAAATTGTTTGTTGGTTCTATCGACCACCCACCCACCCCGGCATACGTGCCCGGAAAAAAACTTTTTTCCACCCCCTCTGAGATAAGCGGAAAATCGGACCGGACATATTTAAGAAACAATTCATGCACGTACGTCATCGTGAAAATGTACCCACATCGTATCTGCTGAAAGAGCATTTCAAAGTCAGTCCCTTATTTTTTTTCAGAAAACAAAAAAAAACTTTACGGTGCCGTAAATATAGTCACGGAAATTAAATTTCCGCCGTGACGTCACCATACTCATTTAAAGGCCCTTCCACAGGGCGTTGCCTCGCGTCTCGCGCGATACGCTCGGCATGCCGCACGTTTTTCTGCGACAACTGCGTTTTCTCCGGCGACGGCGTTTTCTGCGGTTACTCGTATGTTTCTGTCCACTGAATTGCATGTATAGTAAACTTGACATCCTTTCTGAACTGTAGATATGCTTAGATTTGAAATGGAGATAATTGAAACCTCAGAATTATGTGATATGTTTTTGAACATAACAAAATATTCTAAAAACCAAAATTAAATCAAACTTTACCTGAATCCTTACGAAAATCACCGAAACGGTAAGCTAACAGTGTGATCTAATACATCCACTGGTGTATTAGTTCAATTAGATTCACTTTCGCGGAGAACATGGATATTCTTTTTGAAAACCAGGAAGTATCGTTCAGATGAAAATGTCTCGGAAGTGTCCAAAATTGCTTTAATATTATTCTTCCAGCAAAATAAACACATGCTTGCTCTAGATAATGCACCTTTCCACAGCTCAAATAATTATTAGCAGATATTTTCTACCAATCAACTATTGAGCCGGTCGCTTGCTGCAATGAACAGTTTTTCACCCTAATTTTAATACCCGAGCACACTTTCAGTGCTAAACTGCCTATATTAAATAACGTTTTTGTTGTCAAATCATAACGCCACCTTATAAATGAATGAATTTGAGCCATTGATTAGTGCAAAATACGCTCGGGTGCTCTATGAATGACGAAACAATGTTGTTTTACATGGTTTATTAAGTAAATGAGAGTATTTTGCATTCACCCAGGGCTCAAATCCATTCATTTGTTGACTGAAGACAGATACCTGACATGTGGCTAGAGGGTGTGTCAACCTTGAAATTTCCAACTGCACAACGCCCTTTGAACTAGATCAAACTCCAAATTTTTCCTACGGTACCTCAATCTTTCCAACCTCAAATTTAACCCCTATGGTTGGAACATTCCAACGGATGTCCATTTAAATAAAAAAGTTAGTAAAATATGACTACGATAATTTGTCCAATACTTACTCGTTAGAATATGTAACTATGAGAACAATTCAGTGTGAAATTTAACCAATTCTGTGTCAGGAATTAAATGTCCAACTGTTGAAGAGTTTGACCAAAGTTGGGGGCGAGAGACCCCAAAGCACCATGTCGCTACGTCCCGGTTGGCACCTTCGTGCACTCAAAAGTTTAGAGATGCCCCTGCTTAGTATAGGAGAGAATTGCAATTTCAGACATCTGAAAATCTTAAGGATCCGCGGTCAGATTTGACACCAAAATAATTCAAATTTTCCCAAGCCAATTTTCCGTTAACCGGGCAAAAGAAATGAAAAATAATTGCAATCACCATGAATGGCGTCTTTCAATTTTCAAGAGATAATTGTACGAAGATGATATTCGCTTCAGTTAACAATACTATTTGAATATGCAGATTCTGTTTCTCAAAGAATAATGGTAAAATGGCAGTGTTTTGCTCTCAAGATATCAGAAAACATGGGGAGTGGGTCTTACTAATACGGCATAGCATATTTTATTCGTAATGAGTTGTAGAATAAATATAAGTTAAGGCTTCACAATCTGTGGAATTCCCAAAGTAAATGGGTGGTGATCTTCAATTAATTCACAATATTGTCTGATCCGTTAAATGTACGTAACCCTGCTAACGCAGTAACAGTTTTCATATACAGATTGACACAATGAATCATCTGGTATTAAATTTCCTGTCAGGCATTGGGGGCGATCGATGATGTCGATTATGATGATGATTATGATGATTATGATGATGATAATAATAATGATGACGATGTTGGTGATGGTGATGATGAGGATACAGATGACGGCGACGACAATGATGCCGATTGACGACGACGGTAAGAATGTCGACGATGTTGATGATAAGGTTGATGACGGTGAAGATGGGATAATTGTGACAATGGATGGTGACGACGATTGATGAAGACGACAACAAAAATATCGACGATGGTGATGGTACGGATGATGATGAAAGATGATGATGATGATGATGATGATGGTGTTGTTGATGAAGATGATGATGGCGATGATGATGATGGTGGTGATGATGATGATGATGATGATGATGACGATGTAAGTGACCCCATTGTAGGCCTATATATGTATATATCCATGTTCTGCATTAATTTGCAGCGTTGACAATTCAAAGGGCTTTTACCGCGGGTCCATGCATCACGCAACAGCAATGCGATTATAAACTTCTGATTATTTATAAAGAAAACCCATTAAATTGGTATGCTCTCCTGATTATATATAGTTCAAGTTCCGCAAGAATTATATGAAATTTAAAATCTGATCAGAAAGAAGAAGAAAACTACCATTAAAGCAGATTAGTATCTGGCTCGAGTAACTGCCGATCCGCTTACTTGACCAAAGACCATCGTTCTAGTGATAATAATACTCGCAAATGAAACCTTTATGGTATCCACATTTTTATGTGTGTTTTTCTATTTATATGTACAACATCTACATTGTTTGAATTCGGATTTCGCCTGCTATCTCAACTGCGACGAAATGTGTAATATAATATAAGTCATAACGTGATGTATTCACTTGCATGGGTTTTGTCAAGAGCAAACAATTGATGTGTATAAGTTCGTTTTATTCCATTCTTGTCAGGAAAGCCGTTCTGTTCGTCTCGTGATGAACAAGGGAGTTGCCATCGCTTGCGGCATTATTGCCATTGCTGTCATCGCGATATTTATTCTTGTTCCGATCCTAATTACAATAAATGAAGGTAAGTACATGTCAATTATAGATTCCCTGTCCGATTGGGCCCCCTAAAACAACTATCTGTATGTTTATGTACCATACAATAATTAGATCAGACCTATAAGAGACCATTCGTAACATGCTTTGATTGTCAGATATCGACCTCCAAAGAGTATACACATTTTGATTTTGGTAAGCCTAGCAAAAGTTCTAATGTTTCATTCTTATAAAGATCATCCATAATTATGTCGCCCAAAAGCGGAATATAATAAAGAGCGTTCTCAATTAAGAGTTTTTGTGATCGTGTTCGACGGATATTACTTATGAATGATTTTACGGATTTCCGCGATGACTCTGTGATACGAATGGTGGACAGGAGGTGCAAGTAATTTTCAATTTCTATTTCCAGATAAGCGGCAAATATGACCGGACATATTTAAGACACAATTCATGCACGTACACCATCGTGAAAAAAAACCTCAAAATTTTATGGCACTATAAATATAGCCACGGATATTAAATTTACGCCGTGACGTCACCATACTCATTTAAAGGCCCTTCCACAGGGCGTTGCCTCGCGTCTCGCGCGATACGCTCGTCGTGCCGCGCGCTTTTCAGCGGCAAGTGCATTATCTCCGGCGACGGCGTTTTCTGCGGTTTCTCGAAGGTTTCGGTCCACTGAATTGCATGTATAGTAAATTTGACATCCTTTCTGAACTGTAGCTACGCTTAGCTTTGAAATGGAGATAACTAAAACCTCAGAATTAGGTTACATGTTTTTGAACAGAACAAAATATTACAAAAACCAAATTAAACCAAACTTTAACTGAATCCTTACGAAAATCACAAAAACGGTAAGCCAGCATTGTGATCCAGTACACTCAGTGGTGTACCAGTTCAACTAGATTCACTTTCATAGAGAACATGGATTTTCTTTTGAAAACCAAGAAGTGTCGTTCATAAGAAAATGGGTGTTCAGAATTACTTTAATATTATTCTTCCAGCAAAATAAACCAATACTTGCACTAGATAATGCACCTATCCAAAGCTGTCAATCAAATAATTATTATCAGATATTTTCTACCAATCAACGATTGAGCCGGTCGCTTGTTGCAATGAAAATATGTTCACCCTCAATTTAATATCCGAGCACACTATCGGTGCTAAACTGTCTATATTAAAATAACGTTTTTGTTGTAAAATCACAACGTACTGAAATTTATTTGCGCCATGATGATGGAAATCCATCCATCATAATAACACTGTTTTTCATGTCATAAATTTCACAATTATAAAACTGAATTATAGGCGAAAATCATGCATGTTCTCCTGTGTAGTATAGCAGCATAAGGGCATACTAATTAAACAATTTATGCAGACTCCTTGACTCCTAGCAACCATAAGATCACCCCACTTGTGAATATATTAGACAGGTGCATGCCAAAGTAAATTAAACTTTTTTTGGGGTGAAACTTTTCTCAGTTGGTTTTGATAAAATAATATATTCTGAAGAAAATAAAGATGGGGGCCACCTTGAAAAGGTCACGTGATTCAAAATGGCCGCCAAAATCCAAGATGGCCGCCTTTTTGTTCCAAAATCCACTATATTCAGCTATTTAGTCACCACAAAAGCACCATCTGAATGAAAATTGGACAAATATAGACATATTGAGTATTTACATTGGTTTGGAATACATATCGCATATTTAGCTCTGTAATTTTATTCAAAATGGCCGCCAAAATTCAAAATGGCCACCTTACGTTACCGGTACGTCTGGAGTAATCTCCCTTCTACTAAATACCGTATGGCGTAACAGTTTTATGACAACTTGACTTTTAAAAGTGTCAGCCCCTAGTGCGAGTTATGGGCCCTTTTTAAGGTGGCCCCCTTTTGTAATTTATTTTAGATATCATATATAACATAAACACATAGTAGAAAGTTTGACCCGAAAAAAAGTTTAAATTCCATTTGCTATGTACCTGTCTATATGTGTAAATCTCCATTACTCTAGCTTTTTTATGAATTCATAAGTTTTGTTATGTAGCTTCAATTCCGGAATAGTTAGTTGGTGAACAATTTGCTATGACCATCAGTGTTGTTGAAATTAGCCAACTCGGCGCCACTTTAAAGGGGTACTGTACACTAAATACGGCCATTTATGCCTGAATTTGAGTCATAGATGAGTGCCAAATACGCTCGAGTGCTCTATGAACGATGTAAACAATATGGCAATTATAACGAAATTGAGTTTATGACTCGAGCCATAAACTCATTTTCATGTTGTTTTACGTCGTTTTTAAGTAAATGAGTGTATTTTGCGTTCATCCAGCGCTCTTGAAAGTTCATTAATTTTTGACTGAAGACAGATACCTGACATGTGGCTATAGGGTGTGTCAACCTTGAAATTTCCAACTGCACCATCCCCTTCGAACTACAGTAATGCCCTAAGTAATCGACCTCTTAACCAAAGCAGAATTATGGGTCACCGAGCTAGAGCTTTCCGATGAATGGCAACAAGCCATATTTCCGACTAAATCCTGAAAAGTGGCCCATAATTCTGCTTTGGTTAAGAGGTCGATTACTTAGGGCATTACTGTAGATCAAACTCCAAATTTCGCACAATCATATTTGGACCCCTTGGATTTTTCCAACTGACATCTCAAGCTTTCCAATGGTTGAGACATTTCCAACAGATGTTCATTTAAATCCAAAAGGTAGTGAAATATGTGACTATTTGTTTAAACGACAATTTTGACAATACTTACTCGTTAGAATATCTAACTATGAGAACAATTTGGTGTGAAATTTAACCAATGCTGTGTCAGGAATTAAATGTCCAACTGTTGGGTGAGAAACCCCAAAGCACCATGTCGCCACGTCCCTCTTGGCATCTTCTTGCACTCAAAAGTTTAGAGATGCCCCTGCTTAGTAAAGGGGAGAAATTGCAATTTCAGACATCAGGAAATCTTAAAGGTACTCAATTCTATCAGACGGTCCCCATATCATCAAAATACAATAACAACAACAATGACATTTCTTCAAAATACGCTTTAGTTATCATAATCGATAAATTGAAACAAAATAATGCTAACCACTGTCAACTATGGTATCAAATTTCCCAAAACGTGTTATTTATCAACATTTTGTTCAACGAAATATGGCCGTATTATCACTTGAATATCACGAAATTTGGCCGCATTATTACCACTTGAAATTAAAGTTATCCATCTTCATCCGCAATTTTGCCCGAGACCGTCCGTGTGACGACGTTTTTCTGGGCCACAAATAACAAAATTCAAAAATCGATATCTGATCATTCTAAGCTTTGATGGGTGGGTTCCTCGAATAAAATATTACCCCCCCCCCCCGAATCCAAAGAAATAGTAATTTAGGAGTGTTAATTCGGATAATGCATCTTTAAGGATCAGCGTTCCGATTTGACACCAAAATAATTCAAATTTTCCCAAGCCAATTTTCCGTTTACTAGGCAAAGGAAAATGAAAAATATTTGCAATCACCATGAATGGTATCACGCGGGCATCGCGAAAAGCCACAACACCATCCATCCATACTAAGAACGTCAAAGACGATCACAAGAGCTCATAATTGATAAAGCTCTTTATTTCTACAACTTTTAGCGACATAAACATGGACGCTCTTTATAAGATGCGATTGTTGCATTTTTTTGATAGGCTGGAAAAAATTAAATTAATGTTAAAACTTCATCCTTTGGAAGTCAACATTTGGTCATCAATATTAAAGGCACATGAGGCCTTAATTGTCGAAAATATTCATATTTGTTCCAAACACCGTAAACAGAAAAACATTAAAACGCATACAGTTTCGTTCATATATACCATGCATGACCATCGCGTAAACAGCATGTTATCATAAATACCTACTATATTTTACCTAAGCAAGAGCCTGATTGGGTTACAGAGGACAGCACAATGCTACTGGCTAATCACACACAAATGACATAAACGCTCTTTATTAGTTCCATATCAGGAATTCACCAACAAAGAACGCTCTTTATGTTTACCATCATAATATAAACAAACACCAGAAAAGTAACTTTTTATGCATTTGTTTACAAAACACTGGTTAAACATATGAGAATAACATACTGTTTATGTGATATTTCTTATTTATATACGGACAAAGTCTGTCTACATTTTGATATTCTTTCTGTTTGTGGCGGTTTTTGACGGGTGGAAATATTTTCACAGAATACCCACCGCCAAGGCCAACCGTACCTTTAATGGGGGATTGAGTTATTTTCAGATGGAGAAAACGAGCAGATTGTAGTTTTACGATGTCAATTACGACAGGGCATCCATCTTTAACCATTTATTTACTAATTTTTCATTGACGAGTTGTTCACTTATGAAATGTTCATATAGTATAAGTTCAATACAAAAAACTGACTATTAGGCTGTTTGTTGAACTTATTATCTGAACATTCCCACTAATGAATAGCAATCATTCTGCACTTTTACTATATGTTCGCCTGCTTGTTGTCTGCTTATATTCATTGAACGTCTATCTAAATTGATAATAGACCATTCCAATTTAATGTATACTGTATACTGGGCTGGAGAATTCATTTAGTGTAAAAAGGGCAGCCTGGTGTTCGTTATGGCTTTTTACTACTTTGAGCACATACTTATTCACCTCATGTTTTGTACTAAAGTGATTGTGTGGCTTAGTATAAGTCTGACACATGAGCTGGCCCAGAATGATTGTGTCCACTACTTCATATATATGCGTGAACAAATTATTATATTGATATATATATATATTTCAGAGATGAGACATATATAAGATTCCCGATTTCAATTAGTGATACAATCATATAAGGGTGGTGGGCTGCACTAATAAAAAGACTATACGTTGATGGCCCTTAAGATATCTATATACGTGTATTGTGAGAATATCGGGGGATTTGGAACAATGCACATGATGTACGTCTCAAAAGATTTACGTTTAACGTTCAATAGTGTACCGGTACTTGATTGGTCTAGTTAAAGATAATCGATTTAAAGGTACGGTTGGACTTGGCGGTGGGTATCCTGTGAAAATATTTCCACCCGTCCAAAACCGACACAAACAGAAAGAACATCAAAATGTAGACAGACTTTGTCCGTATATAAATAAGAAATATCGCATAAACAGTATGTTATTCTCTTATGTTTAACCATTGTTATGTAAACAAAAGCATAAAAAGTTACTTTTCTGATGTTTGTTTATATTATGATGGTAAACATAAAGAGCGTTCTTTGTTGGTGAATTCCTGATATGGAACTAATAAAGAGCGTTTATGCCATTTGTGTGTGATTAGCCAGTAGCATTGTGCTGTCCTCTGTAACCCAATCAGGCTCTTGTTTAGGTAAAATATAGTAGGTATTTATGATAACATGCTGTTTATGCGATGGTCATGGTATATATGAACGAAACTGTATGCGTTTTAATGTTTTTCTGTTTACGGTGTTTGGAACAAATATGAATATTTTCGACAATTAAGGCCTCACATGCCTTTAACACGACCACAATAATAGATTGCATGTCGCCAAATTGATATATACTACAATCGACGAATGATGATAACAATGTCTACTATATTCTCCGGCTGAGCTTTCGAATGCTTGCTAAATTGTTTGCTTTATTCTATCACGTATTCCAGTTGTATTTGTCGAGAATTGCTAATATTCCAAGCGCACAGCCAACTGGACACTATGGGTACATTCACATGCTGTCTAATTTGATTGGTAATTTTTCATTCAATGACAACAGCGCGCTTAGTTCATGCCATGAATCTCTACTCTGGCTAACACCCGTATAGATCATATTCAACCACTACAAAACCTGGGAACTTTTTGATGTTCTGACCCGTTATGACAGGGAACTTTATAACATGGAACAAACAAGGCAGGGAAAATATTCCTGTGTTAATACGTGTTCCTCAATAATCTACTTCACATTAGGGGGCGGTCCCAGCTCGAGATTGCATGCTTTTCTGTAACTTTTGTGAGCCGATATCGTAATAAACTTTGAATTAATTACCCAGGAGAAATTCCATAATTGTAAGCGACGCTAAGCAAAATAGCTCACAAAGTCACTTAAATCGTGCAATTTCGAGTTGGGACCTTCACTTACAGCGAAGTACATTATTAAGGAACAGATAATAACTATAAGAAATATATTCCCCGCGTTATTTTTCAACTTTATAAGGTACCCTGTTAAAAGTTTCCAGGTTTTGTACCGGTGGGATATGATCTCCGGGCGTTAGCCAGAATAGGGATTCATGGCATGATCTGCAGTGCGCTATATGATCTGAATGACATGTGAAGTACGGTACATATAAAACGCACACGCCCAATAGTCTACTATACATCTGCAGTGAGATCAATGAGTTACTTAGGTTTTATATATACAACTGACATTTGTCCGAAATTTGCTTTCCAATATCTGGCATATGTATCTTTATTATATTTCTGTATTGCCCCCATCTGGGGGAGAGTATATTATTTACTAACATATATAACGTTTAGTCAAAGAGAATAATAATTATGATCGTTTGTTACCAGGAAACAATTTCCCCCCAAATTGTTCCCACGCATTAAAACAGAAACTTTGGCGATTTTAGGGCACTACACTTTTCAACAATGATATCCGTAATGCTTTTCGGTCGAAAAAATAAATATTTTAAACAACTTTATATAGGTGAATTTGCGTAATGCCGTATATTTCCATTGTGTTTTGAGATGAATAAAGCAAACGCACATTCAACAACTTGAAACACGAAATACTTGTTTACTACATGCATATTGTGGCGCTAGGTGCTAGATTATATGTGGTCCGGTGTTTCAGAGTAGTTGTGAATTTTCAAAAAGCTTTCTGCTTAAAGGGATACTGTACTCAAATGTTGTTGTTGGTTTCTATATTGTCTTTGAGCGATAGAATAAGGTAACCAAATTTCGAATTTTTAAGGATGACCAGCTGGGCGCAGCCCAGCCGCGCACGTGTTGCGTAGCTGGTCGTCCTTATACTAAGTTCGATTTTCAACATGGGCGCCACCATCTTGAAGTTGAGCCGCCGCCATCTTGAATTTGAGGCGCCGCCATCTTGAAACGTCATTACAATTAAATTAAAACCACAAAATGTAACTTTTCATATAGCTAACATATCAGTATTCATTGCGTGAAGACATTACATGGTTTGTACTTTAAACAATAATCATTACTTAAATCATAAATATTGCCGAACTGACTCGGGTTGAGCACTATATGCCATTCGGAAAATGACGGAAAACAACGTGACTCATCTCGTAAATGTCTAAAATGTTTGTCATAATATCACTACATAAACTTTTATTTAATTTAGTAAATTAAGAAAAGCACGTTCACGTAAACTGTTAAGTTACGTCATATGTTGTATCCAAAGCGATGTCATATTGGCACGCGCATTTCCTCGCGAAAGTTATTAACGTTTTAACAGCGACATAGCACACAAGGCAAATCGCACTGTTAACATTCCAGAAGAATGTGTAATATTATTCTAAATAAATTTTATCTGATTTTAATTAAGAACACAAGGACCACTGTGTCGTAGCAATATACGCTAGAGAAATGCACATATGGTTGCCATTTTAAGTAAAATAATATGCATATATAATACCATGACTATGCGTTAATTGGGCCAACGTTGGCATAATGTCAGCACGGTTTGCATTAGGTTTGGTTGGGTTGACGTTGCTGTTTCGTAGTGCATGGCTCAGGTGGATGGAATCAAAATTACTCAATGCTAGTATAAATGTAGCTCCATGCAATTTAATTGTAATCAAACTAATCAAATCCCAACCTAAATCACTATAGGATTTGTAGGAACAAACAAAAAACCCATGTTCTTGGAAATTGAATGTTCTTCCTTACTTATATTCCAATGATTTGGGTAGTGATTTAAAACAAACAAACAACCCAAATTATGAGCGGGGGCTAACAGAAGTGTTCACTCACCGGAACCCTAATTTCCAACCAAG
This sequence comes from Siphonodentalium dalli, assembly GCA_032622095.1. Classification (NCBI taxonomy): domain Eukaryota; kingdom Metazoa; phylum Mollusca; class Scaphopoda; order Gadilida; family Siphonodentaliidae; genus Siphonodentalium; species Siphonodentalium dalli. Next base: position 128,585,250 of record CP136062.1, read on the forward strand.
GCCAAGGGTGTGGGAGGCGTGTACAATATGTCCGTTCTCAATTTGGATGAAATTTTAGTTGTATACAGTACAACTAAAATTTCATCCAAATTGAGAACGGACATATGGGTCAGTCGAAAAAATGGCCCCGATGAGTCATAAAAGGGTGAAAGATGTGGGTGCAATAAGAAAATTCAGAGGTAAACCCCAACCCCTACCACAAGCAAGTAACTTCATGTACGTAAGTGGTTATACTAAATATTTATAGTTAATTCAATCTTAAGTTCATATAAGTACACACATAGAGTTCTGAGTAGTGCATGTCGTAACTGCGTGGTCGTCATTTTTTTTTACATGGATTTGAATGCCATAATTTCTTGTTGAAAGTCTGTTGAGTACGAAGTAATGTTACGGATGGCAGATTATTAGCCGGAATGCGAAAATACAAATTGTCTTTGTCGAGAAATTTTTGTCCAGTTTTCAAGCAAATGTATCAAATAAATGTTATATTATATGCATACTAGTCTCATATACTCATTTAAGATAGTGTATAGTCACTAGTCAGCGAGTGGCTTGAGTTTACGCCCCGTATTAACATTTTCTTTTTACACGAGCATGGGTGCCACTCGTTGCCCAATCTACTATCCGTTAATTAATTTGATTACGTCTTGTACAAGGAAATTCTTAATTTAATTTATGGCTCCAGCCATAAATTAAATTTATATCAAATTATTAACTTTGATTTTAAGATAACCTATTAACCTGAACGATTACAGAATACATCTTAAACTCAAATTATTTATTTTTCTATATATATTATCGATATCAGGCCGTTGTTATTACGGGAATTTATTGAAAATGGCGTACAGTACGCCTTTAATTCTATTGATATTATGTGTATATATTAGATAAATGTATCAAGAATCACATGCATGATGGAAATCGATGCTCAAATACACCAATGAAACGACCACATTGTTAGATGATTATCGGGGTTTATCTACATGTAATAGACTGGACAGAACGCATTTATTCAGGCTCAAACTAAAAAAATATGTCAATGAAAGATGTATGTTCATAAACGCTTTTTGTCGTTGTATTGTGTTTTCTGGCACAGAAGGGTCGGCATTATCGGATTGTTTTCTTATTTCTGCAATGAAACGCTCTGAATGTATACATGTAAGGGCTTTAAACGGTAAATATACAGTTATATATAAATATATTATTATGGCCACATCAGATGAAAATGAACTGTCTACAATTATATTATCAATTGAGAAGAATGAGATTCAGTTTAATCTTCCGGTTTGAGGAGTTCTACTATTCACAAAGTGTGAAAAAAGAATACGCCTGTTGCAATGGCGTACATAATGAGCGCAAGAAAAAAAGAAACACTGTCCATTATATCAGCAACATCGGCCCACGTAACGCCGTCAAGGTCTGAACCTATCTGGTTCCCATTCGCTAACACATCTCGATTGGCGTTTTCTTCGTTACATTCCATATTATTGTTCGGTTCGCCAGCATGACTGTTCTCGTTGTTACTCGGCGAAACTTTCTTCCTCTTGCGCCTTGGAAAAATGACCATCTTCCGAAGTAACCTTGGTATTATATTGTTTTCCGATCTGCCTCTAATGAAAAGCGATGCGACGGTTGCTAATGCGATCAAGAAACTCATCCCCATGCCGAATCCGAGATAAATATCAATGTAAGCTATGTTGTCTCCGTTTTTCGGCAGCGTCTTTGACACACTGTCCATAATCACGGCATAAGATAGGATGACGACGACAGAAAATCCCATCCTGTCGGCTGAACCAGGGGGTATCTGAAAAACAACGGGATTGAGAGCTGCTATAAGAATCACGGGAAAGAGGACATTCCACGCAATAACGGTTGATTTCCTCTTCAGAACATACACGAATACGTAATATGCCCTAGTGTCAATCATGTCTTCTGCTGCATATGTAATGAGAGTTCTAACCTCCATTCTTGTGTAGTTTTTGACTAAGGACCACTCACTGCTTTCTTGGTAAACATCCAGGTCCAAATACACACCAATAAATTCCAATTGGTGGTCCCAATAATTGAGCGAGCGTGATACCAACTCGCAAGTCTGTTGGTCGAATGGGAATTTCCGACTGTCCACTTCACATCGAGATGTTAGTAGCATTTGTGGCGCCCACATTGTCAAGCCGTTCGAAAACATTCTGACTTTAGTTACCTGGTCTTGTCTGACGTTAGCGCGTTTACTGTGAAAATTATCGAGAGTTATGTCTGGTGTCCACACATCTTTTGAATCAACTAGCACTTCATTTATGCCACATTCTTCTGGGTCCCACGAAACGAGTTCGTGTGTCCACGTTAGGCCTATGATAGCTGCCATGGACATGAACTCATCTCGGGCATTTAATTCCAGAAGAGCAGTTGCTGAAACCTGGAGTACCTCAACAAGAACAGGAGATGTCTCGTCTAGGACCGGTCTAACGCCGTTACTTGAATTCGCCACAATATCACTAATAAGATCCCTCATGCACTGTCCCTCGGATTTGAGAACTAAATTCATCATTATTGTATACAGACAGATTAAAGTTCTGGATGGCCCATTCTGCAGCATTATCCATCGAACAAGAATCATTTCAACGATAGTTTAACGTGTCGTATATGACACCGAGTTTACATATCAAGTAAATAGGTGTGTTTTTTGCTGTTACTTTTAGCAGTTCAAGACAGGACTGTCTGTCCCATTCCCTTGAAAATGCATCTAGTTTTCACAGAAGAACGAACGCGCTCTAATGGAGCATGCGTGAACTGCCCCCACCCGACTGCTTAAATATGCTCAAGCCCTTCCATAATTAATAACACAACATTGCACAAAACGAAGAGCCACGAATAAATCGGCCTCAAGAGAAAGCGGGCATTGCATGCCGAGAACGGGCCGTGGGTGTTACCATGGATAAGAAGCGTTCAGCGCATCGATTACGTAAGCCATTGACGTGGTTGCATAGGATAGTGGTGTCACGTCAGAATTAAAAAACGCAAATTTCAGAGCAGCCACTCTTGGGGAGAATTCATTAAGCTTTTCTCTCAGCCATAATTATCATTTATTTATTGATACACGGGCAACATCATCACAGGAAATAGCCATGTGTTTTGCAGTTCAACGGCATAGGCAACGCCGTAACAGGTTTTAAAACCATACATTTTGACACGAAACATATTGCATATACATATATGTACGAAATAATTTCAGGCCCTACAAATGTATGGCATTTGGAAATTGTGCATATCCGTACTGAAATAAAATCATAAATGAGTTCTTTAAATATGAAAGGTCATAGCAGGTTGTGTGCGAATACGAATGTACTCCATACTCATATGACAAATCCACTAATAAACACAATGGACATTTTAAATATATATGATAGGTGTATGGAAAAAATACTAATATTAAATTTTGTTCAGGATCATATAAAAAAAAACAACAAATTAGAATAAGGGTCACGCAAGCTACAAATGTGAAATCTTAGTCGAAAGTGGACGTAGCCTTGGACTGAACCAAAATTCAAATTGTATTTTCCTGTGATTAGTCCACATATCAAATTTCAAACCTATCGGATAACCATAGCCAAGTCTACCATCCGGACAAGAAAATAATCAGCACATTAAGATGATGGTGAAATGCAATATTTAACATCAATCCGTTTTATTTGATATCTTGATCTTCCTTATTAAATATCTTAAAGGGTGGGGGGGGGCGGTACACTAAGTCCAGCATCTATGGGGCCATCTCCTTTTATACTCAACATAATATATGCAACAAAATAATTAATTTGAGCCATGGATGAGTGCTCCAGTCATAAATCAATTTCCATTATAATTACCATGTTGTTTGCATCGTGCATAGAACACATTTATATTTTTGCACTAATTCATTCATTTGTTGCATATATTCGGTTGAGTATAAAAGATGGTCACATAAATGTCCGGATTTAGTGTACAGTACCCCCTTAATATCTTAATATATTTATTTTTATATCTATATTATATAGAACCTTTTAATGCGAAATTGATGAAATATCAAAACAAATATAAATATAAGAGAGGCAGACCTACCCAGTTAAAACCAATGCCGGACCACTCCCGATCAAATATGTCTATATGGGTAACATTTTGGTAATTGGTTAAAAAAACGCCAAAATGAATATCAATGGTGCCAAAAACAATCAGTATGTCAATTACAAATCAATACATATAATATCAATGGTGCCAAAAACAATCAGTATGTCAATTACAAATCAATAGACGTCGTTTCAAAGTCAATGCTCGTGTTTTTAGAATTTATAACAAATATTTCAAACCCAATAATTTACAAACATAAAACTAAATGTCACGTTTGTTTTCATTAGTCATCCATCCAAACGTATTGTGTAGATTTGTGAAAAAGATTAGTTATATAATGATAAATGAATATACTTTAGTTTAAATCAATAGACGTCATTTCAAAACTCACTTGTCAAACAACAGTGCGAATTAATATATTCCGAGAACCAACATATGTCAAAGACAACCAATGGGAAAAAATTAACTATATTGCAACAATAGACAAAACACAATTTCATACATGTCACGCAAATTTTAATAGACGTCGCGCAATTTAATAAAAGTAGCTGTGGCGCTATTTGTAAAGAAAGGAAGAAAGAACTCTATCGCGCAAATGATAACACGTCGCGCAAATTAAAGGACTTTGGATTGGGTTTTTTGTGTGTGATGTAGTTCCAGGCTATTTTATTAATATAACTCAAATTATAAGATTACGCACCAGTCCTGTCTAATAATACGGCTTATAAAGTTTAATGGTTTGGAATTGACCAATATTACAACATAAACGATGAACATTACCTGAGAATTTGCGTATCATTAAATATTGATTCTGAAATGTGTACAGAAAGTTTGGAATGATGACTATTTGAATAATAATATTGCTTTTGGTAAATTCTTGGGTTAAAATATTCGTTATAAAATCTAAAACATAAGCATTGATTTTAAATGATGTCTATTAATTTTAAATTGACATATTTCTGTTTTCTATAGCACCTATTGATTTTCATTTGACATCTATTAGCCTGGTGTTAGAGTGAAAGACAACAACTGGAATGCGTTTTATAGCTACCTGTTTAGAAAATCATAATTATTTACAGGAAGCCGATACAATAAATGTAGTAGTAACCAATACAAACATGTGGGTGACAATTTTTTGAGGCACAATAACCGCCTATACAGATGTAGGCCAAAAGGGGGAGACGCCAATCGAATGCGTATGTCCCAAAACAAAAAACAGGGAGGGAGGGAGGGTTGTCAACACAAGCGACTGTCTTCGGCAAAGAAATTATTGGAAAGAATGTTTAACGCAGTATAACTGCGCGCATCCCCCGGCCAAAGATATAGTTCATATGATTCTGCTCTTCAAATTATCCCCATTCGCTAACTAAATAGCAATACTGCCAAAATACTTGTACTTTATAATTATGTTTTATTTTCGTCTAATTACTTCGCAATATCAGTGTATAGCTTACTTATCTGAAATGTCATGCGGTATGATGTAGTGATATATACGAGTGAAAGATCTCGTGATCAAACATGATTATGTTTGTACCCAATTTTTTGTTTAAGTTTACGCATCTATAACCCTGTGCGATATATATATATATATATATATATATATATATATATATATATATATATATATATATATATGAATCTCTGGTATGGTTCAATATATGGTATGCCAGGTGTTCATTGGGAGTGGCCGGGCATCAGTTGTGACTCTTTGACTCTCTAATAGTTGTACACCATGTCCGGTGAACAAACACAAAAAACCACAAACAAATCAATTCCGATATTCCGCAGATATACGAGAATGGCTTCTGATGGTGGTCTGACAGGCTATAATGAGTCACATACTTCGAAAAGTTCTTCCATAACATGATTATGATTGATTAACTACACACTCTATTACTTTCTGCCGTGTATATGATTTTTCATTTTAACCTCTCAGCAGATTCAAAGTGCAGATGCGTGTACATGTATCATTCAAGATTGGACCCATTGTTGCATTACTACAGGTGAACGGTTTCCATAACATATCATGCTTTTCTCGTGGTCGTGGCCATATAAGATGTGAAATGTGATATATATACTATTCAAATTCAATTGAGAGATTCAGTTTACATCTCCTGGTTAGAGGAGTTCTGCAATTCATAAAGTGTGAAAGAAGAATACGTATGTTTCTTATTTCTGCAACGAAACGCTCTCAAAATAATGGTTAAAACGGGAAATATACAGTTTGCTTTTTATATTAGTTTCAACTACACTATTTCCCCCTAGTCTTGGCCACATCAGATGGAATATAAACTTTATACAATTATATTATCAATGGAGAGAAATTAGATTCAGTTTAATCTTCCGGTTGGAGGAGTTCTACTATTCACAAAGTGTGAAAGAAGAATACACCTGTTGCAATGGCGTTCAGAATGAGCGCAAGAAAAAACGAAACACTGTCCATTATATCAGCAACATCGGGCCACGTAACGCCGTCAAGGTCTGAATCTATCTGGTTCCCATTCGATAACACATCTCGATTTGTGTTTTCTTCGTTACATTCCATATTGTTGTTCGGTTCGCCAACATGACTATTCTCGTTGTTACTCGGCGAAACTTTCTTCCTCTTGCGCCTTGGCATAATGACCATCTTCCGAAGTAACCTTGGTATTATCTTTTTTTCGGATCTGCTTCTAATGGAAAGCGATGCGACGGTTGCTAATGCGATCAAGAAACTCATCCCCATGCCGAATCCGAGATAAATATCAATGTAAGCTATGTTGTCTCCGTTTTTCGGTAGCGTCTTTGACACACTGTCCATAATCACGGCATACGATAGGATGACGACGACAGAAAATCCCATCCTGTCGGCTGAACCAGGGGGTATCTGAAAAACAACGGGATTGAGAGCTGCTATAAGAATCATGGGAAAGAGGACATTCCACGCAATAACGGTTGATTTCCGCTTCAGAACATACCCGAATACGTAATATGTCCTAGTGTTAGTAATGTCTGCTGCAGTTTCAACGCTACTCTGCATTCTTGTGTAGTTTTCGACTAAGGACCACTCACTGCTTTCTTGGTAAACATCCAGGTCCAAATACACATCAATAAATTCCAATTGGTGGTCCCAATAATTGAGCGAGCCTAATACCAACTCGCAAGTCTGTTGGTCGAATGGGAATTTCCGACTGTCCACTTCACATCGAGATGTTAGTAGCATTTGTGGCGCCCACATTGTCAAGCCGTTCGAAAACATTCTGACTTTAGTTACCTGGTCTTGTCTGACGTAAGTGCGTTCACTGTGAAAATTATCGAGAGTTATGTCTGGTGTCCACACATCTTTTGAATCAACTAGCGCTTCATTGATGCCACATTCTTCTGGGTCCCACGAAACGAGTTCGTGTGTCCACGTTAGGTATATAGTAGCTGCCATGAACATGTACTCATCTCGTGCATTTAATTCCAGAAGAGCAGTTGCTGCAACCTGGAGTCCCTCAACAGGAATAGGATATGACTCGTCCAGGACCGGTCTGACGCCGTTACTTGAATTCGCCACAATATCACTAATAAGATCCCTCATGCACTGTCCCTCGGATTTGAGAATTGAATTGATCATGATTGTATACAGACAGATTAAAGTTCGGGATGTCCCATACTGCAGCATTTTCCATCGAACAATAATCATGATAACGATATTTTAACGTGTCGTATGCCACCGAGTTTACATGTCAAGTAAATATGCGTGCTGTGGTGGTTACTTTTAGCTGTTCAATGCAGGACTTTAGGGCCCATTTCCCCGTGATAATTCATCTGTGCCTAAAGTCTTCCCGATAAACGAACACGTCCCATCACACCGTTGAAACGTGCGCAATGATTCACTTATGCAATATTTAGCCAGTCGTTATGCAACTCTTGATATGATCGTATCGTATATGAGACTTCAAGTCAAACTGGAATCATCAAACTGAATTGATCAGCAAAGCCCTTCAAAAATTGATAACATAACCATGCACAAAACGAAGAGCCACGAGTAAATCGGCTCCAAGCGAAAGTAGGCAATGGATGCTGAGAACGGGCCGTGACTGTTACCATGGATACGAAGCGTTCAACACATCGATTATGCATGTAAGCCATTAACGTGGTTGAGTATGATGGTGGTATCAGGGAAGAGACCGTGGGTGATCTTGGTGATACTCCGTCTATAGGGAATTCATTACGCTTTTCTCTCAGCCATAATTTATGTTTTATTTATTGATACACGGGCAACACCATCACACGACATAGCCATGTGTTTTGCAGTTCAACGGCAGATGCAAAGCTGTACACGGTTTTGAAACCATAAATTTTGACACGATGCATGCGATATATACTTATGATGTATAAGACACAATTTCAGGCGGTACAAAATTTAATGTATGACAATAAATGTCTATTTTCAGTTGATTGGCCTCTGCTTGAGTGGGGCGGATTATATATAGACATTTGTGTTAATTGGACTGAAAATTTGTGGCTGCTTTATCCATCATTGTAGTATGAGAGTAAGATCTGATATCATGTAATTAAGAAAGTATCTCAACATTATAACACGAATGAAGCTCCTTTTCATAGAGACCACCAGACAATAAGCTACATTCCATGAAGAGCTAGTTTCTAGCGAGAAAGAGAGAGAGAGAGAGAGAGAGAGAGAGAGAGAGAGAGAGAGAGAGAGAGAGAGAGAGAGAGAGAGAGAGCATCACTTCTGATTTGGTACTACCAAATCGAAACAGTCGACACGGTTGAAGCGATGTGCATCAGGTGGCTTTTCTGTGTCAGATATTTGACAAACCGGAAAAATTTCGTTGAACAAAATGCTGATAAATAACAGGTTTTGGGCAATTTTATACTATAGTTGACTGTGGTTAGCATTAATTTTGGGCAATTACTCGATTCTGATTACAAAAGCGGCATTTAAAAAAAAAATGTTGTTGTTGGAATCTGATGATATAGGGAAATCTAATCCGATTGAGTACCTTTAAATGCCGCATTTGTGCGAGTTGTGTTTTTTAAATTTAAAATAAATGCAAAGAACAAACCTAACAGAGACTGCTGAGCTCTGGTGATGTCGGTGGGTGTGCCAAATATTCCTTCAGTAACACCAAATCCATGTCAGCCGTGTATTTTTTGGCGACTGGTTTCATAGTGCACTTCTAATACTGCACAGTTTTGTGTCGCAGCCAGTGATGACTATCCGTTGTAAATAGCGATCTTATTTCGCGGGAAGCTCGAGATTCACGACGACGAGTATAGAGTGATTGCCAATCTTAACAGCACACCGAGGTCGTAGCTCAATATAACTGGATGGTTTACATGATATACATATACAGTCTCGAACGGAGTAAAGTGATATATTGCAGAAAATAAATTTCAGGTGTTATTTGAGCTTATTAGAAACCATGAAATCGTAACCGTTATTACGGATAGTAAAATACGACAACGATTAGAAAGTACACACATGTTGGTGACGTAGTACCCTATCCGTATCCGTAATCGTAAACGTGAGTTTTGCGAAAGGTCTCTATTGTCAACAATGATGAGCTCTCTGTGGTCACATAGTTCCGTTCGTCGTCCAAACCATGCATATAACTACTAACATACTGAACTGTTGATTATATAGGCACCTTTCGCATAATGAACTACGACAGATAATTATTTCGAATAGAGTAATACGTCACTATAACTTGTGTTCTTTCTATTCGTTGTCGCTTTCCCTATTCATTGTTACGATTACGGTTTCGGATTTACAACAAAACTCACAAATACATCATATAGTAATAATCATTTCTCAGCTCCCCAATACTGAAAATGATTCTGAGGTTGCTCTTAAATTGTTATCGTCATGTGGCCTTAACTTTTTAAAACCTGGTGTTTGTAATTAAAGCGTTCATTGTCGTGAAACGCGAGAATTTGGCCAAACACAAAGTGCTGAGCTATGACCCGATAACAACATAATTACTGCGAATGGCAAGCACGATTGTCTCAAAAACGGACTTGTCGTCAATTCTGCGAAAAGGTTTTTGGATTGTCCGAAAAAATTTCGACTACAATTAGCTATTCGTAATTTTTATGTGTCGTAGTTCATTGTGCGAAAGCTGTCTAGTTTCCGTCAACAACAACAACGTGGATCCTTAAACAGATTGTTTTGATTTGTAGATGCAGAACCTGACACCGGCGCACCGACTGTTGCCAAAACAGTAACAGTCTACATAGGTGTTGTTGAGAGGGATTGGAACTATGCGAGCTCGGGGAAAAATCTAGTTGATAACAGGTATACTCCATATAGTGTAAAACATCCATTTTAGATTGTGTGACTTTCATATATACGTTTCAGCGATATCACACTTCAGAACAAGATTAGGAATCAGGGAGCTAAATGTGATCCAGAGTTTTGGACCAAGTGCACCGTGGAATGATAGAAATGAAGGTAACTGGCCTTCACCTGATACATGTGACACGTTATTAAACGATGAAATCTTGTTTATTTGAGCTGTTCATCATATCTAAACAATTTAAACTGGTGCATTAGTGGGGGATGGATTTTTGTGAGTGGGGAATTTATTTAACTAGCTGCTGTAGTTCTGGGTTTTCCCAGGTAAATTTTTTGCTGCGGGATAGCCCTGTCTTACACATGGAAATTTATTTTAAAAAGTAAAATCATGACCTACTGTTTTTCTTGAATTTTTATGATCATCTGGTGTCAATCTAGCTGGGTAAAGATCACTGTATTGTGGCCCGCTGGCTTCATTTCAGTGAATTTGGCAGAAACGTTAACGCTGTTGTCCATGTGGAACCATTTAGTCCAGTGATTCCTATAAGCATACAACTCTCTCCTCGAACAATGCTTCCAACAAAATAATTGCGTAAACAGATAACTTACATTTGTAATTTCGTAACAGTGATAACGTGGGTCGACTAATACACAATCTTTTGATATATGGGCTTAAATTCTCTGAAACTTTTTTTTTACACCAAAAATAAGCTGCTTTCATATTTTCTCATATATAACCTCTTCACTCATACCATATCGGAATTAGACAAAAAATAACGTTCTTTTTGTTGTTGTTTCATGCTGGATCCGATGTTTCTAAGTTGTAACAGTTTAATGACATAAAAACGACCACACGAGACCGATTTCAAGATAACAAATATACATAACAATGTTAACAGTTATTTAACAATATATACCAGTATTTATTTAATAATCAAATCAGTATAATTTAGTATAATACGATACATATTCATGAATAGGTACACAGTGACATGGTTGGTAGTCATTCGCACAAGAGTATTCATACTGCGGTGGCTCCGTCATAAACTTGCGCATGGATATCACTGCAACGTTCGCGACGGATAAGGTGAAGGTGGAGGAAAGTATGGACGTTTATAATTATTAGAGACCTTTCGCAAAATCACGAATGCGGTTACGGAAATGATGGTTAGCCACTGAAAATAGACTAATTTTCAGCCACTGAAAATAGACTAATTTTCAGCCACTGAAAATAGACTAATTTTCAGTAGGTGCCTTCACACGTAGTCTTACCATACATAGCTGTTATAAATTCCGACAAGACCAAGAATCGGTTTCATAATTGACGGTTTGGTTTTTGCCAGGAATCCAACTGAGTATCTTGCTAACAGCCAGAATCGTGTAGGCAGCGTGTACAAGAAAGCCATGTATATGGGGTACACAGACGATACATTCCAAACCGAGACTACAAAACCGGCCTACATGGGACTGCTTGGGCCAGTGATTAGAGCGGAAGTCGGGTGGAAAATAAAGGTGGTGTTCAAGAACATGGCGACAGTACCTTATACCGTTCATCCGCATGGGGTATTTTACACCAAAGAAAACGAAGGTAGCATATAAATGTATATGTTGTGATGTTTATCAAACTTCTTACAGAAGCCATATTATAAACAGTAGGAAAGTTGGTGGCTCAACCTATAAAAGAGAACTAGATTGAGATTGTTCAGTTATTGCACTTTGTAGACCTATATTTCAAGCGAACTAGTTTTTTCGATACACAATCTTGTCAATCGACAACTTTCGCACAATTAACTACTATACTGATCACGATTACATATAGCGTATTCAAACAATCAATTAATCTTTATTGGAAAAAGCCCATGTTAAAACATGTTTGCGTTATTCAAATACAGACAAATAAATAAATTTTTAACAAATATTATATGTTATTAATTGGTTGTTTCCATATTGGCCGAGTTATGAGGCCGATGTCTGTCGTATTGGCCTGAGGCCGCAGGCCGAAGGCTAATACGACAGACCGAGTCCTCATAACTCGGTCAATGTGGAAACAACCAATTAATAGGTATTTTATTAATTAGCAACAATGTAATAATTGTTTCACAGGATGACTATATTAACATAGATATACCATTGTGTGTTTTATTAAATTAATAATTATTCCAATTATTTGGCTTCCCGAAACCGTATTCGCAATTACTGACACGGCAAAACGACAACTGATAGAAAGAACAAAAATTCTAGTGACGTAATACCATATTCGTAATGCTTATCAGTTGTAGTTAATTATGCGGAAGGTGTCCAGTTAGTGTTATACTGCAACAAAATAATATCTTGCATATATCAAGTCACGTATAGTTACAATGGAATACGCGTAAGTGCCAGCTTTTTATTTTGTGGTAAATGAAGTGACATTACATTTGAAACTTGACCAATTCACCAAAACGTCCACTGTGTTCAGTGTTACATTTCGGTCGCAAGGGAGCAAACATAACTTATCCGATAACATCAATGCCGAAAGTTTACGAGTTGATTTAAAATACAGATACGTGTATATAAACTAATACACCATTTCGTTATACATTTTGACCCGCTAAAGACATTTTAAACCTTTGAGTGCCAGGTCGATTTTTGTATCAACCCATATACCCTGTGCCAATGCATTCTCTTATATATGCGAGTCGACCATAGGTCGCCTCGCATATATAAGAGAATGCATTGGCCTAACAATTTTTTTTCTTTTTTACAATTTTTTAACCTTTGAGTGCCAGGGGCCGATCTCATCGGCCCTAAACCTACAAAATAAGTCTGTTAAAGAATATAACAATAAATTATTAAAATTGTAAAAAAATAGAAAAAAAAAAAAAATAATAATAATTGTTAGGCCAATGCATTCTCTTATATATGCGAGGCGACCTATGGTCGACTCGCATATATAAGAGAATGCATTGGCACAGGGTATATGGGTTGATACAAAAATCGACAGGAACTGCGCATTTAAAGATGTATAATCCGAATTAACGCTCCTAAATTACTATTTCATTGGCTTCGGGGATAAACAATATATGATTCGAGTTGATGAACCCACCCATCAAGGCTCAGAGTGATCAGATATCGTTTTTGAAATTTTATATTTCCCAAGATATGTAATTTTTGGCGACCAAGCAAATATTCGTCAAGCCGACGGTCTCGGACCAAATTGCGGATGAAGATGGATAACTCTAAACAAAAGTGGCTTTGGGTGTTGATAAATAACACGTTTTTGGGCAATTTTATACTATAGTTGACAGTTGTTAGCATTATTTTTGGGCAATTAATCGATTCTGATAACTGAAGCGGCATTTAAAAAAAAATTGTTGTTGTTGTTGGAATCTGATGATATGGAGACCATCGAATCGGTTTGAGTACCTTTAATGCAGAATATTCGTTATATACTATTATACCCAGGTGCTCTCTATCTCGACGATACACATGGCTCAGAGAAAGCAGACGACCATGTTAATCCAGGAAGTAGCTACACGTATCACTGGGTTGTAACCAACAACATGTCGCCTGGAGATGGAGATCCCGGATGTATCCCCTATTTATACCACAGCCACAAAGATACACCAAAGGATACAAACTCCGGTGTGATGGGCGTAATTCTCGTATGTAAACCAGGTAATGCTTATTTGTTAGTTAGGTTGTGGATCACTGTCCTCCACCAAAGGTTGTGGATCAGTGTCCTCCACCACTAAAACTGGCAATGTCGTGATATAGCCTTGGTTGCTGAAAGCGACATTAAACTCAAATCAATCAATCAAATCTTGTATGAATACACGAAACCACAGGATTTAGGATTAGGATTTAGTCGGAAATATGGCTTGTTGCCATTCATCGGAAAGTTCTCAGTGAGAGCTTTCCGATGAATGGCAACAAGCCATATTCCCGACTAAATCATGAAAAATTACCCATAATTCTGCTGTGGTTAAGCAGTCGATTATTTAGTGAATTACTGTGTGTATCATGTACTTATTTGTAATCACTGAACTAAGTTCACAATATGTATTTAATAAGGAATTGGGGTACAAGTTGCATACGTACGTGTAACTTGTAACGTGTGTTGTCATAGCCAACGAAAGTCATCTGACTCACGTGACCATGACGCCTACACGTGCATGGTCAAACCGTTCAGAAGTCTTATCTCAACGTCTATCTCTACGAAACGTGTAGCGAAGTGGAATAATCCAAATTTTGCTTATCGAATAACCATCAGTATTGTGCAGTCAGTGATTTGCCGTCGCGGAATATGATTTTAATTTGGTTGAAGACAGTTGTGGCTTATGGTACTCGCATGTCGTGATTCGAACAGAACGGAAATCAACATGCATGTAACATTCATCATGGTTCCAGCATCAGCTATAAATGACCAATAAAACAATAGAGTTGTCTCGTTTTCACTATATCCGCCTGTTATCTACAAGTTCCAAAAGACGCTGGTCGATATAAAAACGTGTAAGATTGGCGCCGTAAAATCACATAACTTTTCCCACCAAGTGTATATCCATAGCAACACTATAGAAACACAGGTAACAGTTACACGTACGTATGGCTCAACATGGCGTTTTAACTCTTTACCCAACAGAACGGCCCTGTGCCAATGCATTCTCTTATATATGCGAGTCGACCATAGATCGCCTCGCATATATAAGAGAATGCATTGGCTTAACACATTAAAAATTATAAAATTGTTAAAGAATGTAAGAAAAAATGGTAAAAAGTGTTAATAAAAGATTTATTTTAGGCCAATGCATTCTCTTATATATGCGAGGCGACCTATGGTCGACTCGCATATATAAGAGAATGCATTGGCACAGGCATAACTGTAACCATCACAATGTGGTCAATGAGCCGGTTCCAATGATATCCATATTTGTATGGTTTTATTGAGACAGACCCAAGATAATATAGGCTGTTGCAGCTTTATTTGGCCGTTTTGTTGGGTAAAGGGTTAACTTAAAAAACTTACCTCTATATATATACAAACAAGATGACTATGGCAATAGTGTTTATGGTGAGGTTTCCTGCAGCTATACTGCCATGCAACTCGCTATATGCGTATGTATATTATCATAAACGAGAACGAACCAGAAGTCTATACATACGTGCCCACATCTACAATTCGGGCTATCGGCAATATAGTATAGTAAAGTGCAGGAGTGTCCACTGTGTCGTATCCTATGTTTTAGAATATTATTTTTCCGGGTTCCTGACTCTATATTGAGGTGGCTTCGTGTCTGAGTCGACAATAATCAGGACCTCCTGAAATGGAATACGAGTAAGACAAGTCGTGATGTCGCATGTTATAACTAGATACCTGGTATATCTCCCACTGCTTTTTCGGGATATCCTTTGAGCAAATAACGGTACTAATTATCTTTTGGTCACCGACCAACAGCCCGGTGGCTTAGTTATTAAGGACAACACATATAAGCCGTCAGGCGATATCGAAGCTGGTTCTAACCCCGACAAGCGTGTATTTGCGATACACGATCAGGGAATGAAACTAGATCAAGTTCGTGTATCTTGAATGAATGACACCGGTTAACTTAACCTTCTGTATATTCTTTTCCCCATCCGTAAAACTTATAATGTGGTCACAAATGACCTATCGGCTTAAACATGCAGCGAGAACCCAAATAAACCAAAACAGACAATTCCTCGTATATTAGGTACATTGAAAGCAGATGGAACCCGAAACGATACCGACAAGGATTTCCCGATCATGATGAAGGTGTTTGACGAATTGTCTGGCCATTATGTTCACGACAACATCGCCAAATGCGGAGATCCTGTGGCTTGCCAGGCCCTTAGCGACAGCGGAGACGAAGCCTTCGAGGAGAGCAACCGGATGCGTGCCATCAATGGCTTCGTGTTTGGAAACATGCCACAGTTGGAGATGTGCGAGGGTGACAAGGTTACGGTGTACGTGTTTGGAATGGGCACAGAGTACGATGCCCACTCTCTAATTCTCCACGGGCAGTCACTCACCATCAATCACCATAGGTAGAGTATTATGATTTAACATTATGAGGCCAACAATTCATCTACGCGGCCCCAACATATAAAAAACAGAAGTTTGATAGGACATGCGTGAATCAAAGTATCACAACCCAATCCTAAACAACATTTGGATTTTTTTTATTACATAAGTCGAACTCACGGAGGGTTATACTGTCTTTTAATTGGACGAAGTGCAATCACGTGTCAGAGACTAGTTTTGACCATTGTCCGATCGACAAGCACACTATCGCCGGGCAATGATCTTCGAACTATGATATTATCCGCCTACCGACGTCACGGTTGGCGCGAGACGAGGATTGTGTCATATATTACAAAACACGTGTTCACTGCCTTAGGATGGAATAGCGAGATATATTTTCCCTCGAGTGTGTCTTCTGAACAGCAAGCGGAACTATTTATATCAGCCTGTGGCCTCGGTCATTAGTCCTGCTGGCTGTACAAAAGTCACTACCTCGGGAGATAGTTCTTGTTATTTCACCCCATGGCGGTCAAAGTCAATAAGTGCACAATAGTTATTGTAGTAGATATATCCCAGAAATAACGAAAGTTGTATATCAAACTGAAAATAGATTGAGGATCTTTCTGAGTGGCTTTCATGTTCTAAACAATAGTATTGGTGTGTTAAACATATAGAGCTGAAAATATCGGCACTTTTTGGCGATTTTATAGCCACAGATTATTCATTAATTGGACTATTTACTTTAAACATAGTGTATATTACACGAGTGGTATACAAAGAGAATATTTGGAATATTTACATGTACGACATAGTCTAATCCGTATGGAACTATGGACTTTCCTAGAACTGATTATTTTGTCTGGTCCTCATGTATATTTTAAATTTGAGGATGGGTATCTACATTACATTAAAATGAGTCCCCTCTAGCCACATTCCCTGATTATATCATTATGCATCAACTACGTTTCCAAAATTGAGAGACACTGTGTAAAACATGAAAATGTTGGTTCTTGTGTATCTTACACACGTGTTTAACACATGCTTTCGTATAATTATGTATAGTTTTATTACACTCCTATGCGCGATTTCCATTGAATACTCACTTAATTAAAAATCGTAATGTCACTAGTGAATTATGTCATTTCCCGTGACGTCATTGACGTTACGTCGCCTACTGATGTACAATGAATTTTCGATGGTTGATCTTTCTTCACATCGGGACTTTCGTGCATTAATTATACTTCCATGGTGTAACCAAGGAAGTATATTGTTTTTCTACTGCGGCCGTTTTCTGTTTAATTGGAAATACTCAGAAACTAATGGGAGGAGGACCGCGAAATCTCTAGCGAATGAAGGCATCTAAGGTCTACTAAAAATAATGGTATCCGGATGTTGGTCCAATATCTTTTGACAGAGTTATGGCCCTTTTTCGATTATTTTTCATTATTATTATACTGGACACTTTTGCAACCCTTATTACTCGAAAAGTAACAGGAGTAGCACACTAAAACTTGGTACGTATCTTGGGATCAAAGAGTTGTATGCCATCGTCGCATAACGAATATTGTCCGCGTTTTCCCCGAGGAGTTATCTCCCTTTATCTGATAAAATGTCATTTGATTATCTCGGAAATTATAAGGAGCAGAGCATCGAAAATTGGACTGTATGCACATCTCGATATGCCCTACTGCCCACGGGCATCAGAACTTGTGTCCGCGCTTTCCCTGAGGAGTTACCGCCCATAGTTGGCAAACCTCTATTTGATTGTACTCTGTTGTCCTCTTGTATCATTCCAGATAACTGCATGTGGTTTTCATAGTCGTGTTGACCGTTGTCAGTTTAGTCAGAGAAGGAAAATTTGACAGGGTCGGACATATATTTTGACACTGGGGTGGGGGGCAAATTTTTTGAAAAATAAAATTTTGATTGACATTCATATATTTAAGTTTATGTATTTCCCGAACGAAAACAAACTCATACCGGAAAGGATTTTTGAAATCCGAGAAGAAATGCAAGAGTTACGGGCCCTCAAAGTTTGCAATTTGGGCCCATGTGCTTGTGATCACATCTCCTCCGAAGATATCGAACATAGGATGTCATCTGATTCGCCAATGTGTGCGGACTGAAGAGGGCACGCGGTGGGCTAAATTTTGCCAGTGTCGGTTCATTATTGTGGGTCTGGGGAGGGGTGGTCCGTGGTACCAATTTTTAATTCTTCTCGGAATCAGATGAAACTTGGAATCTAACATCTGCAACATCAGCCGATCTAGAAAGTGAAAGAATTTCGAAAATCCATCAAAAACTGAAAGAATTGCGGCCCCTCAAACTTTGCAATTTTGGGCCCGTGTGCTTGATAACACATCTCCTCCGAAGATATCGAACATAGGATGTCATCTGATACGAAAATGCGTACGGACTGAAGACGGCACGCGGTGGGCCAAATTTTTCCAGTGTCGGTTCAGTATTGTGGGTCTGGGGAGGGGTGGTCCGTGGTACCAATTTTTAATTCTTCTCGGAATCGGATTAAACTTGGAATATAACATTTGCAACATCAGCCAATCTGGAAGCTGAAAACAGATCGTAAATCCGTTGAAAAATGGCGGAGATTTTGGCCGTCCAAGTTTTAATTTGGGCCCATATGCTTTCCAATAATCAAAGTGTTATCCGTCTCCAAATCAGATGAAATTTATACTATGCAATCTATGTTAGCAGCAAATCACAAAAATGGAAACAATTTTAAAATCCGTTGGAAACTAACGGAGTTACGGGGCCTCAAACTTAGCATTTTGTGCCAGGGGTTGATGTTTTCCCAATCCCGTCACCCAATTTCGAGGCAGGGGTGGGGTCACGTCCAAACACTTGAGATCAACCTACACATGTTAGGACAACATATAATCACCATACTTTATATTTTACGTCCATAAACTGCGATTCATTTCACTCATGATTGTTCCTATTATTATACTTCCATGGTGTAACCAAGGAAGTATATTGTTTTTCTACTGCGGCCGTTTTCTGTTTAATTGGAAATACTCAGAAACTAATGGGAGGAGGACCGCGAAATCTCTAGCGAATGAAGGCATCTAAGGTCTACTAAAAATAATGGTATCCGGATGTTGGTCCAATATCTTTTGACAGAGTTATGGCCCTTTTTCGATTATTTTTCATTATTATTATACTGGACACTTTTGCAACCCTTATTACTCGAAAAGTAACAGGAGTAGCACACTAAAACTTGGTACGTATCTTGGGATCAAAGAGTTGTATGCCATCGTCGCATAACGAATATTGTCCGCGTTTTCCCCGAGGAGTTATCTCCCTTTATCTGATAAAATGTCATTTGATTATCTCGGAAATTATAAGGAGCAGAGCATCGAAAATTGGACTGTATGCACATCTCGATATGCCCTACTGCCCACGGGCATCAGAACTTGTGTCCGCGCTTTCCCTGAGGAGTTACCGCCCATAGTTGGCAAACCTCTATTTGATTGTACTCTGTTGTCCTCTTGTATCATTCCAGATAACTGCATGTGGTTTTCATAGTCGTGTTGACCGTTGTCAGTTTAGTCAGAGAAGGAAAATTTGACAGGGTCGGACATATATTTTGACACTGGGGTGGGGGGCAAATTTTTTGAAAAATAAAATTTTGATTGACATTCATATATTTAAGTTTATGTATTTCCCGAACGAAAACAAACTCATACCGGAAAGGATTTTTGAAATCCGAGAAGAAATGCAAGAGTTACGGGCCCTCAAAGTTTGCAATTTGGGCCCATGTGCTTGTGATCACATCTCCTCCGAAGATATCGAACATAGGATGTCATCTGATTCGCCAATGTGTGCGGACTGAAGAGGGCACGCGGTGGGCTAAATTTTGCCAGTGTCGGTTCATTATTGTGGGTCTGGGGAGGGGTGGTCCGTGGTACCAATTTTTAATTCTTCTCGGAATCAGATGAAACTTGGAATCTAACATCTGCAACATCAGCCGATCTAGAAAGTGAAAGAATTTCGAAAATCCATCAAAAACTGAAAGAATTGCGGCCCCTCAAACTTTGCAATTTTGGGCCCGTGTGCTTGATAACACATCTCCTCCGAAGATATCGAACATAGGATGTCATCTGATACGAAAATGCGTACGGACTGAAGACGGCACGCGGTGGGCCAAATTTTTCCAGTGTCGGTTCAGTATTGTGGGTCTGGGGAGGGGTGGTCCGTGGTACCAATTTTTAATTCTTCTCGGAATCGGATTAAACTTGGAATATAACATTTGCAACATCAGCCAATCTGGAAGCTGAAAACAGATCGTAAATCCGTTGAAAAATGGCGGAGATTTTGGCCGTCCAAGTTTTAATTTGGGCCCATATGCTTTCCAATAATCAAAGTGTTATCCGTCTCCAAATCAGATGAAATTTATACTATGCAATCTATGTTAGCAGCAAATCACAAAAATGGAAACAATTTTAAAATCCGTTGGAAACTAACGGAGTTACGGGGCCTCAAACTTAGCATTTTGTGCCAGGGGTTGATGTTTTCCCAATCCCGTCACCCAATTTCGAGGCAGGGGTGGGGTCACGTCCAAACACTTGAGATCAACCTACACATGTTAGGACAACATATAATCACCATACTTTATATTTTACGTCCATAAACTGCGATTCATTTCACTCATGATTGTTCCTATTATTATACTTCCATGGTGTAACCAAGGAAGTATATTGTTTTTCTACTGCGGCCGTTTTCTGTTTAATTGGAAATACTCAGAAACTAATGGGAGGAGGACCGCGAAATCTCTAGCGAATGAAGGCATCTAAGGTCTACTAAAAATAATGGTATCCGGATGTTGGTCCAATATCTTTTGACAGAGTTATGGCCCTTTTTCGATTATTTTTCATTATTATTATACTGGACACTTTTGCAACCCTTATTACTCGAAAAGTAACAGGAGTAGCACACTAAAACTTGGTACGTATCTTGGGATCAAAGAGTTGTATGCCATCGTCGCATAACGAATATTGTCCGCGTTTTCCCCGAGGAGTTATCTCCCTTTATCTGATAAAATGTCATTTGATTATCTCGGAAATTATAAGGAGCAGAGCATCGAAAATTGGACTGTATGCACATCTCGATATGCCCTACTGCCCACGGGCATCAGAACTTGTGTCCGCGCTTTCCCTGAGGAGTTACCGCCCATAGTTGGCAAACCTCTATTTGATTGTACTCTGTTGTCCTCTTGTATCATTCCAGATAACTGCATGTGGTTTTCATAGTCGTGTTGACCGTTGTCAGTTTAGTCAGAGAAGGAAAATTTGACAGGGTCGGACATATATTTTGACACTGGGGTGGGGGGCAAATTTTTTGAAAAATAAAATTTTGATTGACATTCATATATTTAAGTTTATGTATTTCCCGAACGAAAACAAACTCATACCGGAAAGGATTTTTGAAATCCGAGAAGAAATGCAAGAGTTACGGGCCCTCAAAGTTTGCAATTTGGGCCCATGTGCTTGTGATCACATCTCCTCCGAAGATATCGAACATAGGATGTCATCTGATTCGCCAATGTGTGCGGACTGAAGAGGGCACGCGGTGGGCTAAATTTTGCCAGTGTCGGTTCATTATTGTGGGTCTGGGGAGGGGTGGTCCGTGGTACCAATTTTTAATTCTTCTCGGAATCAGATGAAACTTGGAATCTAACATCTGCAACATCAGCCGATCTAGAAAGTGAAAGAATTTCGAAAATCCATCAAAAACTGAAAGAATTGCGGCCCCTCAAACTTTGCAATTTTGGGCCCGTGTGCTTGATAACACATCTCCTCCGAAGATATCGAACATAGGATGTCATCTGATACGAAAATGCGTACGGACTGAAGACGGCACGCGGTGGGCCAAATTTTTCCAGTGTCGGTTCAGTATTGTGGGTCTGGGGAGGGGTGGTCCGTGGTACCAATTTTTAATTCTTCTCGGAATCGGATTAAACTTGGAATATAACATTTGCAACATCAGCCAATCTGGAAGCTGAAAACAGATCGTAAATCCGTTGAAAAATGGCGGAGATTTTGGCCGTCCAAGTTTTAATTTGGGCCCATATGCTTTCCAATAATCAAAGTGTTATCC
The DNA here is from genome assembly GCA_032622095.1 of Siphonodentalium dalli. Taxonomy (NCBI): domain Eukaryota; kingdom Metazoa; phylum Mollusca; class Scaphopoda; order Gadilida; family Siphonodentaliidae; genus Siphonodentalium; species Siphonodentalium dalli. The sequence continues at coordinate 128,607,767 of CP136062.1, forward strand.
GTCTCCAAATCAGATGAAATTTATACTATGCAATCTATGTTAGCAGCAAATCACAAAAATGGAAACAATTTTAAAATCCGTTGGAAACTAACGGAGTTACGGGGCCTCAAACTTAGCATTTTGTGCCAGGGGTTGATGTTTTCCCAATCCCGTCACCCAATTTCGAGGCAGGGGTGGGGTCACGTCCAAACACTTGAGATCAACCTACACATGTTAGGACAACATATAATCACCATACTTTATATTTTACGTCCATAAACTGCGATTCATTTCACTCATGATTGTTCCTATTATTATACTTCCATGGTGTAACCAAGGAAGTATATTGTTTTTCTACTGCGGCCGTTTTCTGTTTAATTGGAAATACTCAGAAACTAATGGGAGGAGGACCGCGAAATCTCTAGCGAATGAAGGCATCTAAGGTCTACTAAAAATAATGGTATCCGGATGTTGGTCCAATATCTTTTGACAGAGTTATGGCCCTTTTTCGATTATTTTTCATTATTATTATACTGGACACTTTTGCAACCCTTATTACTCGAAAAGTAACAGGAGTAGCACACTAAAACTTGGTACGTATCTTGGGATCAAAGAGTTGTATGCCATCGTCGCATAACGAATATTGTCCGCGTTTTCCCCGAGGAGTTATCTCCCTTTATCTGATAAAATGTCATTTGATTATCTCGGAAATTATAAGGAGCAGAGCATCGAAAATTGGACTGTATGCACATCTCGATATGCCCTACTGCCCACGGGCATCAGAACTTGTGTCCGCGCTTTCCCTGAGGAGTTACCGCCCATAGTTGGCAAACCTCTATTTGATTGTACTCTGTTGTCCTCTTGTATCATTCCAGATAACTGCATGTGGTTTTCATAGTCGTGTTGACCGTTGTCAGTTTAGTCAGAGAAGGAAAATTTGACAGGGTCGGACATATATTTTGACACTGGGGTGGGGGGCAAATTTTTTGAAAAATAAAATTTTGATTGACATTCATATATTTAAGTTTATGTATTTCCCGAACGAAAACAAACTCATACCGGAAAGGATTTTTGAAATCCGAGAAGAAATGCAAGAGTTACGGGCCCTCAAAGTTTGCAATTTGGGCCCATGTGCTTGTGATCACATCTCCTCCGAAGATATCGAACATAGGATGTCATCTGATTCGCCAATGTGTGCGGACTGAAGAGGGCACGCGGTGGGCTAAATTTTGCCAGTGTCGGTTCATTATTGTGGGTCTGGGGAGGGGTGGTCCGTGGTACCAATTTTTAATTCTTCTCGGAATCAGATGAAACTTGGAATCTAACATCTGCAACATCAGCCGATCTAGAAAGTGAAAGAATTTCGAAAATCCATCAAAAACTGAAAGAATTGCGGCCCCTCAAACTTTGCAATTTTGGGCCCGTGTGCTTGATAACACATCTCCTCCGAAGATATCGAACATAGGATGTCATCTGATACGAAAATGCGTACGGACTGAAGACGGCACGCGGTGGGCCAAATTTTTCCAGTGTCGGTTCAGTATTGTGGGTCTGGGGAGGGGTGGTCCGTGGTACCAATTTTTAATTCTTCTCGGAATCGGATTAAACTTGGAATATAACATTTGCAACATCAGCCAATCTGGAAGCTGAAAACAGATCGTAAATCCGTTGAAAAATGGCGGAGATTTTGGCCGTCCAAGTTTTAATTTGGGCCCATATGCTTTCCAATAATCAAAGTGTTATCCGTCTCCAAATCAGATGAAATTTATACTATGCAATCTATGTTAGCAGCAAATCACAAAAATGGAAACAATTTTAAAATCCGTTGGAAACTAACGGAGTTACGGGGCCTCAAACTTAGCATTTTGTGCCAGGGGTTGATGTTTTCCCAATCCCGTCACCCAATTTCGAGGCAGGGGTGGGGTCACGTCCAAACACTTGAGATCAACCTACACATGTTAGGACAACATATAATCACCATACTTTATATTTTACGTCCATAAACTGCGATTCATTTCACTCATGATTGTTCCTATTATTATACTTCCATGGTGTAACCAAGGAAGTATATTGTTTTTCTACTGCGGCCGTTTTCTGTTTAATTGGAAATACTCAGAAACTAATGGGAGGAGGACCGCGAAATCTCTAGCGAATGAAGGCATCTAAGGTCTACTAAAAATAATGGTATCCGGATGTTGGTCCAATATCTTTTGACAGAGTTATGGCCCTTTTTCGATTATTTTTCATTATTATTATACTGGACACTTTTGCAACCCTTATTACTCGAAAAGTAACAGGAGTAGCACACTAAAACTTGGTACGTATCTTGGGATCAAAGAGTTGTATGCCATCGTCGCATAACGAATATTGTCCGCGTTTTCCCCGAGGAGTTATCTCCCTTTATCTGATAAAATGTCATTTGATTATCTCGGAAATTATAAGGAGCAGAGCATCGAAAATTGGACTGTATGCACATCTCGATATGCCCTACTGCCCACGGGCATCAGAACTTGTGTCCGCGCTTTCCCTGAGGAGTTACCGCCCATAGTTGGCAAACCTCTATTTGATTGTACTCTGTTGTCCTCTTGTATCATTCCAGATAACTGCATGTGGTTTTCATAGTCGTGTTGACCGTTGTCAGTTTAGTCAGAGAAGGAAAATTTGACAGGGTCGGACATATATTTTGACACTGGGGTGGGGGGCAAATTTTTTGAAAAATAAAATTTTGATTGACATTCATATATTTAAGTTTATGTATTTCCCGAACGAAAACAAACTCATACCGGAAAGGATTTTTGAAATCCGAGAAGAAATGCAAGAGTTACGGGCCCTCAAAGTTTGCAATTTGGGCCCATGTGCTTGTGATCACATCTCCTCCGAAGATATCGAACATAGGATGTCATCTGATTCGCCAATGTGTGCGGACTGAAGAGGGCACGCGGTGGGCTAAATTTTGCCAGTGTCGGTTCATTATTGTGGGTCTGGGGAGGGGTGGTCCGTGGTACCAATTTTTAATTCTTCTCGGAATCAGATGAAACTTGGAATCTAACATCTGCAACATCAGCCGATCTAGAAAGTGAAAGAATTTCGAAAATCCATCAAAAACTGAAAGAATTGCGGCCCCTCAAACTTTGCAATTTTGGGCCCGTGTGCTTGATAACACATCTCCTCCGAAGATATCGAACATAGGATGTCATCTGATACGAAAATGCGTACGGACTGAAGACGGCACGCGGTGGGCCAAATTTTTCCAGTGTCGGTTCAGTATTGTGGGTCTGGGGAGGGGTGGTCCGTGGTACCAATTTTTAATTCTTCTCGGAATCGGATTAAACTTGGAATATAACATTTGCAACATCAGCCAATCTGGAAGCTGAAAACAGATCGTAAATCCGTTGAAAAATGGCGGAGATTTTGGCCGTCCAAGTTTTAATTTGGGCCCATATGCTTTCCAATAATCAAAGTGTTATCCGTCTCCAAATCAGATGAAATTTATACTATGCAATCTATGTTAGCAGCAAATCACAAAAATGGAAACAATTTTAAAATCCGTTGGAAACTAACGGAGTTACGGGGCCTCAAACTTAGCATTTTGTGCCAGGGGTTGATGTTTTCCCAATCCCGTCACCCAATTTCGAGGCAGGGGTGGGGTCACGTCCAAACACTTGAGATCAACCTACACATGTTAGGACAACATATAATCACCATACTTTATATTTTACGTCCATAAACTGCGATTCATTTCACTCATGATTGTTCCTATTATTATACTTCCATGGTGTAACCAAGGAAGTATATTGTTTTTCTACTGCGGCCGTTTTCTGTTTAATTGGAAATACTCAGAAACTAATGGGAGGAGGACCGCGAAATCTCTAGCGAATGAAGGCATCTAAGGTCTACTAAAAATAATGGTATCCGGATGTTGGTCCAATATCTTTTGACAGAGTTATGGCCCTTTTTCGATTATTTTTCATTATTATTATACTGGACACTTTTGCAACCCTTATTACTCGAAAAGTAACAGGAGTAGCACACTAAAACTTGGTACGTATCTTGGGATCAAAGAGTTGTATGCCATCGTCGCATAACGAATATTGTCCGCGTTTTCCCCGAGGAGTTATCTCCCTTTATCTGATAAAATGTCATTTGATTATCTCGGAAATTATAAGGAGCAGAGCATCGAAAATTGGACTGTATGCACATCTCGATATGCCCTACTGCCCACGGGCATCAGAACTTGTGTCCGCGCTTTCCCTGAGGAGTTACCGCCCATAGTTGGCAAACCTCTATTTGATTGTACTCTGTTGTCCTCTTGTATCATTCCAGATAACTGCATGTGGTTTTCATAGTCGTGTTGACCGTTGTCAGTTTAGTCAGAGAAGGAAAATTTGACAGGGTCGGACATATATTTTGACACTGGGGTGGGGGGCAAATTTTTTGAAAAATAAAATTTTGATTGACATTCATATATTTAAGTTTATGTATTTCCCGAACGAAAACAAACTCATACCGGAAAGGATTTTTGAAATCCGAGAAGAAATGCAAGAGTTACGGGCCCTCAAAGTTTGCAATTTGGGCCCATGTGCTTGTGATCACATCTCCTCCGAAGATATCGAACATAGGATGTCATCTGATTCGCCAATGTGTGCGGACTGAAGAGGGCACGCGGTGGGCTAAATTTTGCCAGTGTCGGTTCATTATTGTGGGTCTGGGGAGGGGTGGTCCGTGGTACCAATTTTTAATTCTTCTCGGAATCAGATGAAACTTGGAATCTAACATCTGCAACATCAGCCGATCTAGAAAGTGAAAGAATTTCGAAAATCCATCAAAAACTGAAAGAATTGCGGCCCCTCAAACTTTGCAATTTTGGGCCCGTGTGCTTGATAACACATCTCCTCCGAAGATATCGAACATAGGATGTCATCTGATACGAAAATGCGTACGGACTGAAGACGGCACGCGGTGGGCCAAATTTTTCCAGTGTCGGTTCAGTATTGTGGGTCTGGGGAGGGGTGGTCCGTGGTACCAATTTTTAATTCTTCTCGGAATCGGATTAAACTTGGAATATAACATTTGCAACATCAGCCAATCTGGAAGCTGAAAACAGATCGTAAATCCGTTGAAAAATGGCGGAGATTTTGGCCGTCCAAGTTTTAATTTGGGCCCATATGCTTTCCAATAATCAAAGTGTTATCCGTCTCCAAATCAGATGAAATTTATACTATGCAATCTATGTTAGCAGCAAATCACAAAAATGGAAACAATTTTAAAATCCGTTGGAAACTAACGGAGTTACGGGGCCTCAAACTTAGCATTTTGTGCCAGGGGTTGATGTTTTCCCAATCCCGTCACCCAATTTCGAGGCAGGGGTGGGGTCACGTCCAAACACTTGAGATCAACCTACACATGTTAGGACAACATATAATCACCATACTTTATATTTTACGTCCATAAACTGCGATTCATTTCACTCATGATTGTTCCTATTATTATACTTCCATGGTGTAACCAAGGAAGTATATTGTTTTTCTACTGCGGCCGTTTTCTGTTTAATTGGAAATACTCAGAAACTAATGGGAGGAGGACCGCGAAATCTCTAGCGAATGAAGGCATCTAAGGTCTACTAAAAATAATGGTATCCGGATGTTGGTCCAATATCTTTTGACAGAGTTATGGCCCTTTTTCGATTATTTTTCATTATTATTATACTGGACACTTTTGCAACCCTTATTACTCGAAAAGTAACAGGAGTAGCACACTAAAACTTGGTACGTATCTTGGGATCAAAGAGTTGTATGCCATCGTCGCATAACGAATATTGTCCGCGTTTTCCCCGAGGAGTTATCTCCCTTTATCTGATAAAATGTCATTTGATTATCTCGGAAATTATAAGGAGCAGAGCATCGAAAATTGGACTGTATGCACATCTCGATATGCCCTACTGCCCACGGGCATCAGAACTTGTGTCCGCGCTTTCCCTGAGGAGTTACCGCCCATAGTTGGCAAACCTCTATTTGATTGTACTCTGTTGTCCTCTTGTATCATTCCAGATAACTGCATGTGGTTTTCATAGTCGTGTTGACCGTTGTCAGTTTAGTCAGAGAAGGAAAATTTGACAGGGTCGGACATATATTTTGACACTGGGGTGGGGGGCAAATTTTTTGAAAAATAAAATTTTGATTGACATTCATATATTTAAGTTTATGTATTTCCCGAACGAAAACAAACTCATACCGGAAAGGATTTTTGAAATCCGAGAAGAAATGCAAGAGTTACGGGCCCTCAAAGTTTGCAATTTGGGCCCATGTGCTTGTGATCACATCTCCTCCGAAGATATCGAACATAGGATGTCATCTGATTCGCCAATGTGTGCGGACTGAAGAGGGCACGCGGTGGGCTAAATTTTGCCAGTGTCGGTTCATTATTGTGGGTCTGGGGAGGGGTGGTCCGTGGTACCAATTTTTAATTCTTCTCGGAATCAGATGAAACTTGGAATCTAACATCTGCAACATCAGCCGATCTAGAAAGTGAAAGAATTTCGAAAATCCATCAAAAACTGAAAGAATTGCGGCCCCTCAAACTTTGCAATTTTGGGCCCGTGTGCTTGATAACACATCTCCTCCGAAGATATCGAACATAGGATGTCATCTGATACGAAAATGCGTACGGACTGAAGACGGCACGCGGTGGGCCAAATTTTTCCAGTGTCGGTTCAGTATTGTGGGTCTGGGGAGGGGTGGTCCGTGGTACCAATTTTTAATTCTTCTCGGAATCGGATTAAACTTGGAATATAACATTTGCAACATCAGCCAATCTGGAAGCTGAAAACAGATCGTAAATCCGTTGAAAAATGGCGGAGATTTTGGCCGTCCAAGTTTTAATTTGGGCCCATATGCTTTCCAATAATCAAAGTGTTATCCGTCTCCAAATCAGATGAAATTTATACTATGCAATCTATGTTAGCAGCAAATCACAAAAATGGAAACAATTTTAAAATCCGTTGGAAACTAACGGAGTTACGGGGCCTCAAACTTAGCATTTTGTGCCAGGGGTTGATGTTTTCCCAATCCCGTCACCCAATTTCGAGGCAGGGGTGGGGTCACGTCCAAACACTTGAGATCAACCTACACATGTTAGGACAACATATAATCACCATACTTTATATTTTACGTCCATAAACTGCGATTCATTTCACTCATGATTGTTCCTATTATTATACTTCCATGGTGTAACCAAGGAAGTATATTGTTTTTCTACTGCGGCCGTTTTCTGTTTAATTGGAAATACTCAGAAACTAATGGGAGGAGGACCGCGAAATCTCTAGCGAATGAAGGCATCTAAGGTCTACTAAAAATAATGGTATCCGGATGTTGGTCCAATATCTTTTGACAGAGTTATGGCCCTTTTTCGATTATTTTTCATTATTATTATACTGGACACTTTTGCAACCCTTATTACTCGAAAAGTAACAGGAGTAGCACACTAAAACTTGGTACGTATCTTGGGATCAAAGAGTTGTATGCCATCGTCGCATAACGAATATTGTCCGCGTTTTCCCCGAGGAGTTATCTCCCTTTATCTGATAAAATGTCATTTGATTATCTCGGAAATTATAAGGAGCAGAGCATCGAAAATTGGACTGTATGCACATCTCGATATGCCCTACTGCCCACGGGCATCAGAACTTGTGTCCGCGCTTTCCCTGAGGAGTTACCGCCCATAGTTGGCAAACCTCTATTTGATTGTACTCTGTTGTCCTCTTGTATCATTCCAGATAACTGCATGTGGTTTTCATAGTCGTGTTGACCGTTGTCAGTTTAGTCAGAGAAGGAAAATTTGACAGGGTCGGACATATATTTTGACACTGGGGTGGGGGGCAAATTTTTTGAAAAATAAAATTTTGATTGACATTCATATATTTAAGTTTATGTATTTCCCGAACGAAAACAAACTCATACCGGAAAGGATTTTTGAAATCCGAGAAGAAATGCAAGAGTTACGGGCCCTCAAAGTTTGCAATTTGGGCCCATGTGCTTGTGATCACATCTCCTCCGAAGATTCATATTATGCTACACGCGAAACGGAGATGACTTTTGGGAAATCCAGAGTCCAAAACGGATCCAAATCGACCTGTCCCAGAAAAGTCGTTCATTTTGTTTTCACTTTTTGAAAAAGGCTCCAATATTTCAACCAAAACTTTTGGACATAGAACATTATTTTTTTCTCAGTCAGTCAAGTGAAAAGAGCTCTTCAAAATAATTCCGCTTATATATATAATATATATTATCTATATATACGCCAAAAATTTGTCACTCCCCTCTCTCCTTCCTCCGGCTACCCCATCCCCCGTGGGATGGAACCTACCTCCGATTCGATACACCCGTCTTGCCGCGGGCCAGTCTAAATCCTCTACCAGAGAACTGATAGAACGCCCGTCGAATTCCAACAATCATTTCCAGAGTGGTATATTGGTGTGAGTTCATATCGGAGCCGTTATAAAGCAAATAACTTGGATTTTAATATAAACCCACCTATTCGTAAATTGTGTACCCCATGGTGTGTGATAAATTATCATTTTATCGTGTATAGTGTGTCATGAGCTATCTGCGTGCGTGCATTTCACTTTTGTATTTTCTTTCGCATCTTCAACGCATTGCATATCATATACAACCAAACAAAATACAAACATTACATTAATTTGATCAAACAAACCTTCGTTGTACGGTGTATATTTCTACTAACGTAATGACGACGTATAGCCAATTATTCCATTTGCGATAACAACGATAAACACATAGAAACATGCAAACATCATCATTTTCGTAAGAACAATTTGTATATTGTTATAAACCGTAGTATACTGCTGATAGACATTCAATTATTTCCGTCAGTATATGTCTGCTGAATTGGAAATGACTCCTTTTATACTTTCGCAAAATAAAACACCACTGATAGTTTCGTTCACCGTCATTTAAGTATTGTCAAAAAGCAAACGTGAAACAACCGCTCATTATTCCTACCATAAAGGAATCTACTTATAGAGAACGCTCTTTTCTGTTCGATTACGTTCAAACTCTTTGTGTGTTGTTGTTAATCACTCATTATATTCTTCGGACCGAACGTTCATTAAGCGCGCTTCATGTTATATATGCGAAAACTGACCCACGTGTTTATTGTTTTATATCCGATTCAATAACACATCGACGTTTATATTCTAGTTATTTATCGAATATAAAAAGCATCTTTACATTATCTTTAGTTTGGTATTATTCGTATTTGATGATTAAAATACACCAAAGCATGTTAAAAATAAAAAATAAATAGTAGATAATTTGACGGGATTCGAACTCACGTCGCAATAAAACACAAACAGATGGTTTGACGCTCTCACCACTCGGCTACGCACTGCGCTGTTAATTTATAAGAACATATATTAGTATTAAATATATAGGCATATAACTGTGTATATTTAAACTTTATATCCAAACTGATTGAAATGCGTGACTATATATACCCCTTTCCGCTATACGGGGAACGGGAAAATGCACCTATTCTTCCCACCAAATCCAAACGGGCTATTTAAAGAGCAAGGTAATGCCGTAGCAGGTACATTTGGATATTCTATTCAAGCCAAACCCCCCCCCCAAATCTTGACCGCTATACTTTAATAGTAACCTACCCAACGGAGAATGCAAGATGGGGTGGGTTGAGACTTTTGGTAAATTCCACCGAAAATCTAAAGTGCCATTTTCGAATTTTCAGATGGATCGGTTTACTCGTGACAACGCTATCTACTACATATTTTGGGACTTCTGTCTGTTTGTCTGTTAGGTATGGCCAGGAAAACAGCCGGACGGATTTCGACGAAATTTGATATCTAGGGATACTTTTGTCCGGGGAGTGTTTTTGACCCCGACCTGGTCATGACTTTAAAAATGGTCAATTCAATGTCAAATCGTGTAAAACGGATGGATTTCCACGAAATTTGATACCTATGGGTACGTTTGTCCGGGGAGTGTTTTGGACCGGTAAAACTGTGTCCCCGACCTGACCTTGACCTTTAAAATGGTCAATTCAAGGTCAAATCGCGCCTTTCGACGGGATTTTGATGAAATTGATACATAGGGATAATTTTGTCGTGGGAATGTTTTACACGGGTCAAATCGAGTCCCCGACCTGACCTTGACCTTCAAAATTGTCAATAGGGAAAACAGCACGGACGAAGTCTGGTCACCCTGCTAGTATAATATAAATATTTATACTTAAGTAGTCTATCACTAACCTAATTGTAGCCCCAAATCCAAACGTGCTAATAAAGATCTAGTTTAATGCAGAAGCATGTACGTCGGTATACTGTAGGTACGCCTCCAAGATGTATTTCTCAGCGGAGAGCTTGCGTCGGGTGGGTTCAGACTTGGCAAATTCCACCACAAACAAATGTGGAAAATTACTTTAAAAATAAAACTTTGAGACAAAAATTTGTTGACGTGGTCAGAAGTATCCAGGTGCAACTTTCGAACGATTGTATAAGTTTTAGAGTGGACCGTTTAATCCTGGTAGCGCGTAACATTGTTAACGGGTGAAATATATTACTCAAATTAATATGATTTGCACCCTTTTGATATATATACAAGCCGATTACTCTATAATCAGACACACCAAATGTCGTGACCGTTGAACAGGATTTGGGCATCCAGGGGAGCGGTTATAATTAGCCATAAAATGTATCCCTACCGAATACAAATGAACTAATTGGCTGGGTGAATGGTGACTCAGTTGGTCAGGACCATGATGCATTAGACAGTCATTAATCATCATGACATAAACCTTTGGAGTATATTTAATATTTAGAAATGTCAATGCAAGTCCACCATCTGATCATTAAGCACCAATATGAATTCGAATTAAGAGGAATACACATATACGCATAACACTCACATGGGATGGGATGGGATACCATGGAAGTATATCTGATTCCATGGAATCTGACCTCTAGTTATGTGTGTTTTGATCATATTACGAAATTAATGCAGAAGTGTAATAAATAGAGTAATCAATTATTTCCGAGAATAACGATCAATAATTCACTCGAGGCGAGAGACGTTTGTGTAAGAAACTCGTGGGCAAACGCGCACTCGTTTCTTGCCGACGTCTCTCGCCTCTCGTGAGTTATTTAACGTAATTCTCGGAACCAATTTATTACTCTCTATATCGTATCGTATTGATCGTCAATATATCTTGTAACTACATGTACTCTAATCGTGTCACGAAGCTCTACTCTGCCTACGTCCATAGAGATCATACTTCAGCAGTTCAAACCCTGGGAGCTTTTGCTGTTCTGACAAATGTTGATAAATTAACGCAGGTAATATATTTATTAGTTAATACATGTTCCTTACGGGTCAGAGGAACGTTTTGCCAAAATGTCATGGTTTATCAAAATTGATTTTCTCAAATTATGGCAGGAATTTCTTTGTGAAGTTTGGTACAAGCAATTGCTGTGACACAATATTTAAGAACCATCGGATATTTTGGCCTCATTACTTTACATTATTTAAAATTTCACTCTATTCCGGTACCAAGAACTTGAGTAAAGTAGATTTTTTTCAAAAGTGCAGTTCACATATCCATGATATCATATCTGAAGATCATGAGAGGAGACCTAATTTTTCTTAATTTGTGAAATTTAATGATTATTTTCAATTAGATAGGCAGCTACCCATAAATAATTTTCTATATTTGATAATGTTCATGGAAGCCTGTTGATCAATGCAAAATTAGGCTGAGATGAGTTCTGGGTCATGGGTTCATAACCAAGTTAAGCTTACCAACATATCTCTTAACACTGTGACATAATTTCAGTTAGTTGATTGATCCCTGTTTGAGTGGACCACACTGCGTATCAACATTTGTTTTCATTGGACTGGAATATTTTTGACTGGTATAATCTTCATTGTAATATATCGAAGTATGGAGCTATATTTTTGAATTAAAAATCTAACTCAACATTATGATACAAATGAAGCCTCTCATAGAGCCAAGACAATAAGCTATTTGGTGATTGGAGACTTGTGGGAAATTATTAATCATGAACACTTGACCCAGTGCTCATCTCATCCCAATTGTTCATTGATCAACATGCATGACTGAAAATTCTCAAATATAGCAACTTATGTATGGGTAGTTGCCTTTCTAAATGACAACGATCATTAATTTTCACGAATGAAGAATAATTAAATCTCGTTTCATGATCGTCGAATATGATATCTTGGATATATGAACTGCACTTTTGAAAACAAAAATCTATTTTACAGAAGTTCTTGGTACCCGAATACAGTGACAATTTAAATATTTATCATGCCACAAAAGTAAAGTAAATGAGGGTATAATTTCCAACGGGTTGATGGTTCTTAAATACTGTGTCACATGCATACCAGATTTCAAAAAGAAATTCCTGACAGATTGTGAGAAAATGCATTTTGAAATACCAGGAAATTTTGGCAAAACGTGCGCCTGACCCTTAAACCGAGGTTTAAATCAGGAGGCTTAAACTAGAGATGAATCGGTCTATATGTTTCAGTGTTAGTGTTGCTAGTGTGTTTCCTGCTATCTTCACTACGGCAGAGTTCACAGCGTCTGGTGTTGGGCGATGGCTGATGAGTTGTCGAGTTCAACAGCAACTCCGAGGTAAAGAAAATATAGATGGCATATTGGACACTCCGAATTAGAAAGTCGAGGCCCCACAAGGACTGATATATTTTCCTAACCGCATTGGTAACTCGGATGTGACATATTTTATTATTATATTATCACAATGAAAGGCTACATCTCGATTTGACGTGGTTTTCGATCGAAGAAATAGGAATTTTGTCGATGATTGGAAGGCGTTTAAATAATAAAGATATGACAATTCAGGAGTGGTTAGTCCGTTGTGTTGTGCGTTGGCGCGTACATACTTTGAAAGCGGATACAGGCAACAGCGCTAAGGCGTAAATACTGTTCATATATTATAATGTATATCATTTGAATATTTATTATGTAAGCCATGTACATAAATGTATTATATGTTATATTTATACCTATGTATTATGTATGGGTCGACAAGATTAAACGAATTGAAAAATTGATCTTTAGTCTGAGGTTTCGTCAAAATCTGTGCTTTTAAAATCAACATGGGTCTAAAATATAATTGCGTCGTGTCGCATTCCACAACTTCCGTTTATGCCCATGCAGTCAGTAAACCCATGTACATGTACGAATAATAAGATTTGGAAGGATTTAATTGGTTTTACAGGTGGAATGGAAGCATTCTTCAAAGTGAACAGATGCTCAAATTCTTTTTCTACGACGAATTCGTCGCCCATTCGCAAGTACTACTTGGGTATCGATGAAGTCCAGTGGAACTATGGTCCAAGCGGAAAAGACAAAACGACTGGATATTCACTAACACGCAGTGGAAGGTAAGAATATGGGGTTATCCAGGAAGAAATATATGCAGTGGGTGCAATTATTTAAAATATATGTAACGTTTGCATATGTGTACATTACGTGTATCGTATACCTACATAAGTCCACTGTGAACTGATACCCATGCAATATTCCAGTTTGTTCCTCTTAAACCCCGAACAAATAAATTACTGGACCAACAGTAGAACGCCCGTATACGCGTGTATATATATATATATATATATATATATATATATATATATATATATATACACCACCCATATCTTTATCTAATGCCAATTTGACATGGTTGAAATGTGCACGCATTTGAGCTATTTTTAATACTAGTATAGCTTCGTTGGAAGCTCATTTTCGTGAGACAGGTGAACATCGCTCAACCCGTCCTTTGCTTGCGTGGCAACAGTTAATAGCGCCTGTTGCTGATCCTCGGTGAGTCGGTGATCTTGTGAAAATTAAGCTACTAGTATGTTGATTCAGTTTTGTCCTAAAATGTAAAAAAAAACAGGTCTTCCATGACTGTTTTCCCATGATAATGCGCTCTCATTTTTTACGCCATTTGACGAAATGACATGCATGAGGTCGGTACATAATAACCGCAACCTTCTTAAGATTATGTTTTGGTTCGGGATTCGATGATTTGAAGGCGAAATTTTCTGTTGAGAAAGCTTTCACTAAATAGTGGGTAATTTTTCACTTTGCTGGTAACACGGGCTACATATGGACATCTTTCTCATGGGAGTAACCAAAACGCTGAATCAGCTGCTGATCAGCAGGTTACCACCTAAAATGCTGATCAGCAGATTTCACGGTTTCAGTTTAACTCAAATATAACGACGATAGTCTGTCTTGGGTTGTGTAAATAACTCGTAATATAAGTGTTATATCCCAATAAGGGAGGGGATACCTTTTGACCGCCCGTCATGGCAGTTCAGCAATTAAAAATCCCGTTCAGCAGTACGGCGGTGCAGCTCAGCAGATTATCGCGAACGCAGTTTAACTCAATTATAACGAAGTTAGTAGAGTTTACGTTGTGCAAATGACTTATGACCGATGTGCCTTAACTAAATACATAGAGGACACAATTTGATCGGCCTCCACCCTAGTTCAACAGTTCAATATCTCGTTCAGCACGTTATTGGATACAGTTCAGCAGATTCCACCGAACGCAGTTTAACCGATTTTTAACAAAGATAGTCGAGTATGTTATGCAAATGACTTGTTAACGATGGGCCAAAACTAAATACATGGCGAGAATAACATTTGACCGACCTCCATCCCAGTTCAACAGTTCAAATTCCCGTTCAGCACTTTATCTGTAGCAGTTCACAGAATCTCCAAAACTCAGTTTAACTGATTTTTAACAAAGCTAGTCAAGTATAAGCTATGCAGATAACTTGTAATCGATGCGTATTAACCAGATACATAGAGGGAACACCATTTGGCCAACGGCCACCCCAGTTCAGCAGTTCAAAATCCCGTTCAGTACTTTATGTGAAGCAGTTCAGCAGATTCCACCGAACGCAGTTTAACTAAATTTTGATGAAAATAGTCGGGTGTATGATATGCAAATGATTTTTTTATCGATGAGACATAACCAAATACAAGAAGGGAACACCATTTTACCGACGTCCACGCCAGTTCAGCAGTTCAAAAATCCCGTTCAGCACTTCATATGGAACAGTTCAGCAGATTCTCCCAAACTCAGTTTAACCGATTTTTTACGAACATAGACTGGTATAATTATTATTATGTTGTGCAAAATGTTATGTTATGCAAATGATTTTTTATCGATGGACCATAAGGAAATTCAGGGAGGGAGCACGATTTGACCGACCTCCACCCCAGTTCAGCAGTTCAAAATCCCGTTCAGCACTCTATCGGGAGCAGTTCAGCAGAATGTTCAAAACTCATTTTAACAGATTTTTAACGAATATATTCGGGTGTATGTGATCCAAATGACTTGTAATCGATGGGCCATATCCAGTTATACCAGTTAGGATACAGTTCAGTAGTTCAAAATCCCATTCAGCACTTTACCGGGAACAGTTCAGCAGATTCCACCAAACGCAGTTTAACCGGTTTTAACGAGGATAGTCGGGTATATGTTGTGCAAATGACTTTTTATCGATGGAAATACAGGGAGAGAACACGATTTGTTCGGATATCTAATAACGTGCTGAACGGGATTTGGAATAGTTGAACTGGGGTGGAGGCCGGTCAAATTGTATTCTCTCTATGTATTTAGTTAAGGCACGTCGGTCATAAGTCATTTGCAAAACCTATACCCGAATAACTTCATTATAAGTTAGTTAAACTGAGTTTGGGGAATTTGCTGAACTGCTCCATATGAAGTGCTGTACAGGATATTGAACTCTGAACTGGAGTGGACGTCTTATAAATGGTGCTCCCTCCCTGTATTTGGTTATGGCCCATCGATTACAAGTCATTTGCACAACCTAAACTATATATACTAACTTCGTTATAATTTAGTTAAACTGCGTTCGCGATAATTTGCCGAACTGCAGTCGCCGACTGCTGAAAGGGATTTTGAACTGGTGAACGGGCATGGCGGGCAGTCAAATGTGTCCCCTTCCTGTACTGGAATATAACACTTATATTACGAATTACGTGTCATTTAACAAAACCCACGACCGACTATAGTCGTTATATTTGAGTTAAACTGAAATCGGAAAAATCTACTACTGATAAGCATCACCAATACGGTACTACATCACCAATACGGTACTACATCACCAATACGGTACTATACATCACTATAATTTATGTTCTTTTTATCAGTTGTCGTTTTTGCCATATCCGCAGTTACGATTACGCTTTTGAGGAGCCTGAAATGGGCACTCGAGCTTTGTGTGCAATCATCGACCCTAACAATGACTATGACATGACAACAACGTAATTATATACAAAATAATCGCGGTAAGCAGAACTATATCACTTTATTGTGAGTGGCAACAAAAATGAACGGCACTATTTTCTCACATACGAACTCGTTGTCGTAAATCCTGTGAAAAAGTGCTTGCACCATTCGAAACATTTACTATAACTTTACAATTAGCAATTCGTAATTCTTGTCAGTAGTAGATCATTTGCGAAATGTGTCCAATGTATAATTATGTCGATGACACGGGAAACTCCGTTTAAAGAAACATTTACATTCTTTCAGCAAATCGGAAAGATTCTTCGGGAAATCTTCGTGGATAGGCGGTACCTATAGAAAGGTTCGATACGTAGAGTATACAGATTCGACCTTCGTGCAAACAAAACCGGCTACCAGCACACTAGGGATCATGGGGCCAATTATTGCTGCTGAGGTCGGTGACACAATTGAGATTACACTAAAAAACAAGGCATCGAATAGATCGTTTTCATTTGAGGCTCAGACCGTGAACTTCGACGTCACTGAAGGAGGACGGCTGTTCATGAACGAATCAGGACGTAAGTTATTTGACACAACACACCATATATTATATATCAGGTCTGCAATTGATATGAACTGCAGACCTGGTCGAAAGTAGGTTCCTTCTTAGTGGGTCGCATGGTGATAACACAAGTGGTATAACCGCAAAAATAGCAACTGTCTTGTTTCAAAACATGCAGGGTAACAGCCAATTTGCTTTTTCTGTCATCATCTTACAAATATATGTTCAGATTATTTTCTATTTTGCTAAGCGAGTTTATCAGAATTGTTGAAGGAGTGGGAATACAACTTTGTATATATATGTGAGAGTGACACAGAAACAAGTTTAGAGACTGAAAGGGTATACCTTGCCAGCCCAATCAAAATTATTTAGAAATACTATTACCAGGGTTCTCGCAACAAACAAACATCAACGTCTATCCGCAGAATTTGCATCTACATGACTCCCCAGACCAAAATTTAAATTGTGTCTGGAAAAAGCCTGGAGTATGTTTATGAATATTCACGAGTTTAGCCCATACCAGAGTGCAGTACTTCGTATTGGGTCTTGTTTATACTTATTGCAATATTTTCATATCCAAAAGCATTTGCTGTCTTTTCAAACGACACCAGCTTTTGTAGCATTGATGGAGCTTGTTTGTGTAGCATTTTTAAGATTAAAAGAACAAAATTACCGACCCTGCACATGCGGAGACTCGGCAGACTTGCACAGACCAGAATGTTTACGATCAGCATATGTGTTCAGTCATTATATACGAATCGAAGTGCTATGTTGCTCTTGGATTTTCTCCATTATCTGGACTTCTGTTCGGAAATTTATTATATGCGGCTTTAACACGTTCTATACTAAATTGCTTCTCCCACTCAGTTATAAAATTATACAGTGGAATGGTCTGTCATTCATTTGGGTGGGGTGTGCATGTAATAAAAGCAGATCGACGACGGACAGAAAAACATATAATACATTAGCAGAATGATTCATATTCAGAGATAATAAATGTTCAGATACGACCCGTTTGTTTAACTTGTTATCTGAACATTACCAACAGGATAACTACTGAGTATTTAGTATATAGAATGTGTTAATCGTATTGCTCGTTTCGTCCTTAAGTTACTCTCTTCATCTTCGATGTAGGTACAATAGGAATCTCTGTTTCGCCTGACGAACAGCGGACTTTCCGAGTGCGCGTGCGGAGCGACATGATGACGTCAGATGATCCGGACTGTGTATCGCGGATGTATTACTCGGGAGTGGACCCGGTCAGAGATATCAACTCTGGGCTCGTGGGCCCAATTCTCATTTGTCGGAAAAACAAACTCACCATCAACCGGAAACAGGTACTTTAACGATCGATACATCGACTACCCTGTGTCGGGATAGGACATGATATATATGACTAACCTAGTTGATCGTACATTCCTTCCAGTATTTTTGCGAGACACTGAAGCACCGTCTACGACTAAAACAGTTAAACAGTTAAGTCTCTAACCCAAAGCGGTTTTGACTTTAAAATTGTTTAGAGCATATATGTGACCCGCCATATCAAATCCAGTCGGAAGTCGGGATTTTTTTTACCCTGTGCCAATGCATTCTCTTATATATGAGAGTCGACCATATATAAGAGAATGCATTGGCCTAACAATTTTTTATCATTTTTTTTAAATAAATGTTTCTGACAATTTTTAGGACATAAAATAAAAAACAGCCATTACCCTGCAGGGAGCCCCACACATATATAGAAGCATATAGAAGAGTGTCGTCTGCTCATGTTTGTCTGGGCTCTGTATTGGTGAAATTATAAAATTGTAAAAGAATACAAGAAAAAATTATTAAAATTGTAAAAAATTGTTAGGCCAATGCATTCTCTTATATATGCGAGGCGACCTATGGTCGACTCGCATATATAAGAGAATGCATTGGCACAGGGTAAAAAAAATCCCGACTTCCGACTGGATTTGATATGGCGGGTCATATATAAACGTTTGTCTGACGGCACTATTACATTGGACTCGTTCCTAGCGCTCAGCCTCCACTACGCTAAGGCGCAATGTTCCGGTGGAAGCGTTACGTCGTGGAGTTGGACGGAACAGTGAGCGGAGTGTCTGAGCCAGGTACGAGACTACTATTACATGAGATGACGTTAAAATGTCATATTTATAACTGAAATGTACAAGGGAAATATGTATGTATAGTGCCCCGATTTTGAACATCAAATTAACCTCAATCATTCAATAGATGTTCGCCAAATGCACATAATTCCTTTCACTCGTAAGTAAAATAACTCATGCAACAACAATTCGATGAATATAGCTTATTCACTGCCTGAATTCCAGATAGCAGTTATCCAAACGTCTGAAACGACAGTTTAGAGATTGCACTGGTGACGTAGGTTCCTGGCCTTGTAAAATTACGGTGCATCTGGGCCTCGTGTTGACTGGTCCCCGGACTATAAACATTCCCATCGCTCTGCTTTGAGCGTGGTAATGTGAGACAATATTGCGGTTATGTCCCATGTCAATCTGGCCGCTAGGTGGCTATTTCAGAGGACCTCTTCATTTCCTGTTATAATGTACACAGCACTATTTCAGCGTTTGCTTTGGCATAAGGTACATCTTCCATTTCGTTTATATATACTTTCTATGTATTATGTGGCTGGATATTAGGAAAATAGGGGAGCGATAGCGTCGTAGTGTTTCACATACGAGCTAGGGACGAGTCTAGGTATCGTGCTTCTTCTAGTTAACTTATGCTATAAACGTTATCGGGGAGAAAACAAAATAGTGCGATAGCTGCATATGATGGACATTTGAATTGTCGTCGGTATTAATGACGTTTACATATAGCGTTTATTTTCCTTATATAAATTCTTAGCGCTTTACATTATTATACCAGTTGTTGAGGAGTGTCGAGTAGAAGGCTTCCTGCCATTTTACAGTGGATTCACTTGAGCAGTTACACTAACCCACAAGCCAGGTCCCCATTTCACCTCTATATATGTGTAACGATTCGGCGAAAAATTAACTTTTTCCGAGAAATATTTGCTTCAATTGCATTGAACTCAAAACAGAACTCAGTGCGCGTGTCAAACCAACAGAGGCAAATAGCCGAATTTCGTCAATATTAACGATCCGAAACGCGTCTGTCGAAACTGAGAGTCCAAAATCGTAACTGATTTAACTCAACTGATATCACATATTCCTGATATCGGTATATTTAGTGTTATGACTAATTTTATGTCAGGGACATGTGGCTTATATTTATATTTACATAACAAATATAGAATGTATACGAGCTTACTTTTTGTGTCACTTGTAGATGGTAATTTTGAAATAAGTGGATAAAAACGGGTTACCCACAAGCTGCGCTATATATAGCGTGTCAAACCGAATCACTGCCTATTACGAATTACAACATAAAAGTCCCCTATTTAGAGCTGGGAAAACTGTACTTTCATTTTGCAATATATATATAGTTTATTCTTTCTTATTCTTGGACAATCATGTTTGCTTGCAGATTGGCATAGACAAACAATATTTCTTACTGTTTGCCACATTCGACGAGAATGAGTCGTGGTACATAGAAGAAAATATTGCATCACACGCAAGTGGTCAGAATGCCGAAGATTCCGACTTCATGGCTTCAAATAAGATGTCAGGTGAGCGTTAACTAGTTCATTACTGAATGAAACTCGTATTCAGTTATGAAATTGTATATCGGAATAATTATAATATATTATAATAAACCAAGTGACGAAGACACAGGATTCCTATTCGGTCATTTCAAGGGAATTTTCCAAATTAGACAGATAGGTATTAGACAACATGTTGAGCTTATTGTATATAATATAAAATCGTAGTTGATGTATGGACAACATTGAATGAAAATTGTATCAGCGGCCAAGCCCAGAGTAAGGAATCGATCACGGTTGGGAATCGTGTGGTTTCGAGGTTGGTGAATACCACGCATTCAAAATGGTCGAGGCGAGCTCGAACACATAATATATGAGGAACTGACACAACACATAGCATTTTGACTGTTAGGAACATACGCCAGTTTATTTTTAAAATAAGATGATCGATCATTTGTTTCGAAATACTCAATAGTTTTCTACAACATTTTGACCAAAGTTGCCAGTCAACGGACAACTTTGATCAGAATGTTAGAGCAAATAACTGTGCGTTTGGACACAAATGGGGTAGCACCATGTTTAAAAAATAGTATAGCATATGTTCGTAGCTGCCAAAATATTATGTAATATGTCATATGTCCTATTTTGTTACCGTTTTCATCGTTTCTCGTTGCGTGTGTGATCGCCTCGACCATTTTGAATGCGTGACATTCATCAAGTCGAAACCACGTGATAACCCGACATGTATATAGAAGGCACCAAGGAATACGAACAACATATTTAAGGCATTGTTGTGATTGCTAACTTTTTATGGCGTATATTGATTTACAGTCTTTGGAATTTATGTTATAACACCAAATTAAAGTATAAAGTTCTTATATGCCGCTGTGTATAATGTATAATCTTGTCCCTGTTCTCCGCGTGGTTGTGGTGTGTTATCTTCACCTGTTCACTGAGTATGTGACAATACATATCTTGATTCCATTCGATTTTGACAGGAATCAACGGCAGATCGTTCGGCAATCTAGACGTTCTCAGTGTGTGCGTCGGCGACGACATTGTTTGGCACGTAATGGCCATGGGTACGGACTTCGATATCCACACTGCGTATTTCCATGGCAACACGTTTACCACAATGGGCAAGCGGCGAGATATGGCATTGACTGCCCCTGGTCGCACGATGGATCTTCGCATGCAGCCAGACAACCTAGGTATGTTGGCTGAGGTGATATTCTCTGATAGTATTTATATTCGCCCTATATAAGCTTTGAACTATATCTGGCATCTTCATTAGCATCAGCCAAAACAACTTTGGCACTTCCAGTGGTCTTGAAGAAGAATTTGTTCTCCATGTCCAGTTATCGTTATTCATTGTTAAATATAATGTTTAAATTTGTTGACATTTCCAACCTTCACACTCAGAGCCATGATCATTATCCAACCGGTGGCCACTGTTCTGGGAACAAAGCTATGTTGGGAAGTTTTGGTGTTATATATGTATATAGTCTTTCTGGATCATTAGCAGCTCAAGTGAGATAATGTTAATGGGTCAAAGGACGATATGTGTGAACATTCCAATATACATTTCTTTCTCTACATTATTGATTTCCACAACACTTACGTTTATCTTGTTTGATTAAGTGCCAGACGCCAGTCAAAACTTTCAAGAGATTTTCAAAATATTTTTCTTGATCAGTCTGGCGAATGGTCATAACATGAAGATAAAATCTCGCCACCTTCGTTGTATATAGAATCTGAACAATTATTAAAGGGGTACTGTACCCTAAAATCGGCCATTTATGGGACCACCTCCTTTCTATACTCAACGGAATATATGCAACAAATGAATGAATTTGAGCCATGGATGAGTGCAAAATATGCTCATTTGCTCTATGAATGATGCAAAGAACATGGTAATTATAATGAAATGAATTTATGGCTGGAGTCATAAATTCATTTTCATTATAATTACCATGTTATTTGCATCATTCATAGAGCATAAAAGTGTATTTTTCAATAATCCATGGCTAAAATTCATTCATTTGTTGCATATATTCTGTTTGAGTAGAAAATGAGATGGTCCCATAAATGGCCGGATTTGGTGTACAGTACCCCTTTAAGAAAAGACAAAAATAATTTATATAAATAAATTTGAGGGGCTGAAAATATAATTTTCTTGGTTTTTCCCCCTTCGGTTAACTAGAACTGCGAGAATAATTAATAATTTCACACAATAATTTAATCACCAAATAACAAATTGTCTTGGTTCTATGAGAGGAAGTATCACAATATTGAGTTTATTTTTAGTTGCATAATATAACATAATACCCTATAATTATAGTACAATGATGAATAAAGCAGTCACAAATATTCCAGTACAATGAAAACAAATGTTGGTATGCAGTGTGATCCACCAAGCAGGGCGCACCCATACTGGAAATAGGCAACAGTATTATAGAGAAACATGGCCATCACCAAAAACTAATATCAGCCAAATGTATTATTGAGCGGCATGCATGGCATGAGAATTATCAAATGTCATGTATGGGTGCTTGTCCTTCTAAATGAAAATAATGATCAAATTTCTTGGATCAAGACAATTATGTTTGCTAGAAGTATTGTAAATGTGGGTATAGTCAGGGACGTGGTGAGAGGGCCTCCGGTGTGAGGTGTTGTCCGCCTTGGAATTTCAAACCAAACCCCACCCCCTTGAGCCAGACCAAACTCACAAGTTTGCGTAATTCTAATTGTGCCCCCCCCCCCCTCCCATTTGGGATCTGACTTTCCCCAACAAACTATTCTGAATCGACCAGTAGTCTTTGACTGATCACCGGCCCGGGTAGGAACAGGGTCCACTGGGGAGAACATTTTTGGGATCTGAACCTGCAAATTGCAAAAAAAAACCTAATATCTATAGTGGTCTAACTCCAGACCTCCATTTGTTTTTCTTAAATTAATGTTTTTAATGACCACGGTTGAGTGATCGGGCCGACCATGGTTTGAGCCATGTGAGAAAATTTTGATATCTGAAAATGGCTGAATCTGAGCATCAAGACTGGCATCAATTCTTCCAAGTGTTGGAAATTTCCAACCTGATACCCCCATGTTGGAAAAGTTCCAACTGATGGCCATTCCATTCCAAATTTTTGACCTAAATGATGTAGAAAATATTCAGAGATTGATCTCAAAGCACCATATTCCCCACTGAAAAATTGTTGGAAGATAAAACTACGAGAACAATTTCAACATATTGTTGGTGTAAAATTTCCAACTAATGTTGTGTCATGAACTGTTGAACATTTTCACCGAAGATGCTGGAAGATGTGTATAGTTTCCAACGAGTTGACGGTTCTTAAATGTTGTCACAATAATCGCTTGAACCAAATTTCAAAAAAAAATTCCAGACATATTTTGAAAAAATCTATTCACGCGCGTTCAGAAACTACAGTAATGCCCGATGTAATCGACTCCATAACCACAGCAGAATTATGGGTAACATTTCAGGATTTAGTCGGAAATATGGCTTGTTGCCATTCATCGGAAAGCTCTCCATGCAGTTACCCATAATTCTGCTGTGGTTATGGAGTCGATTAATTAGGGCATTACTGTGCGTTACCCAAACAATAAGGATGTTGTGCTCTTAATTGAACCCAAGTCTGAGTTTAGTGTGTCTGTCATTTGCAGAATGAGGTCCCCATAGGGTGAATTTAGTGACGCTATCCTGCACGGCGGGATAGCATCACCAAATTCACCCTCTTGGGGACCTCATTCTGCATGGCCCAATCTGCTATGGGAGACATAGACTCAACTTGAAGTTCCCAAATGGTGAACATTGTGATGTACACCCAATGGGAACCATGATTATTCAATGTACCGTCTGCCAATTTGGGGATATAGAGAAACTAAACTAAAAAATAAATAGAATCTAAGTTTCGTTAGAAATGTAATAATAAAGAAACTTTCCAGAGAAGATAAGGCCTAAGCAGAATGAGGTCCCCATAGGGTGAATTTAGTTATGCTAGCCCGCTATGTAAATGACAGACACACTAAACTCAGGCTTAATTGAACCAGGTCTATGGATGATAGCTTGTCACACCAACGTCTACTACGACGCAGGAATGTCAGCATTCTACAATGTGTCAACGTGTGGTGGCTCTAGTCCCAATGTCAAGGTCAAAGGATCGGTCAGACGATACTATATACGGGCAGAGGAAACGGACTGGGATTACTCTCCGACTAAGGTCAATATCTTCACTGGGGCGGCCATTTATAATGAGACTGAGTAAGTACCAGAATTTGAGTATAGTGACGTAGCAAAATATGTAGTCTCTCGCCCCTCCAATCATGACCAACAATTTAGAACGATTGAACCCGCGAAGCTTATATCGCGAACACGAAATTTCTCAAAACTTGTTGGAATAATTACATATTTGATCGAATCTTAATGCTAAAATATGAACATTTTCAATATTTAGTTATTTATGAGGGGATACTTAGAACAAAATTTATCTGAATCTCGAACATTAAAGACTACGAGCTGGGATTTTACACATTATACAAACGTATGAGTTTTTGGTAAGTGCAACCCGGAACTCTTGGTTGTTACAGAGTTAGGGAACAGTTTAATCCAGAAATGGACTACAAATGGTATTTCCTGAAAGTTGAAAATTTGGTTGGATCCAATGAGTGTAATTAAAAATTCGGAGGGGTTATAGCCCTATAACCGAGACCCCACTTAGCTACGTCACTGTGTTAGTGTAGCCTATAATGAGACAAATTATGTCGTCCAGATCCTCTAGTTTTACCCACATTGTTATGTGTTTGCACATATTCCGAGAATATTCTGCGTAACTGACACACATGTGTGTCTATATACTATAGGTGAAAACTAATTTCTCTATAAATTACTCAGTGTTATTGTTTCTTGCGTTCAAAGTTCTCGAGCGGCCATAAGTCATTTCACCCAAACCTTGGGTGTTTATTTCACACCCGTTTCTGTGATAACCTGTGTGTCGACTGAGAACCTGTGTGTCAATTGAGGAGAACACACGGAGGATTTGTGTAAATGTTAGCCCAAACGACATTTCGAAGTAACGACGGCTTTGTTGTTTATTTCGAGGAATAATACCGCATCATATGAATTCAGCCCAAATATATTGACAGGTGTCAAGGGTCTAACTTTATACTGAGCAATACAAAATTAATATAATAAATACCGAGTATATTTAATTTAACGCCAATGGGTCGTTTATGTGCGTTTAAGAGTGTATATATACCTAAAGCAAAGTCAAATAACGATCTTAAAATGAATTGCCCGGTATATTTTATTAGTTATCAGAGTTACCAGGGTCGTAGTTGCATAAATTACAATATATTTTTATGCTAAGATAATTGCGTGGTAATTTGTTTGTAATGGATTGATCGGTATTCAGGTTAACACAAATCCCATATATGGAAATTCCAAATATGGAAAGTGACTTGCGCATGCGCAAAACAGATACAATGGTCTTACTAAAAACGAAGCAATAAACGATTGATAACAACAAACACCGACGCAGTTAAATAATGACATTAGATGGTCGTGTATTTCGTCTTTAAGAGTGTGTTAATGTCTAAATCGTGTGATTAACTACTTAAAAATTATTTCGACTACATATTTCGATAATTATCAGGTCCGCAGTTCGATCATGAAAATATTTCTGACTTTTATGTTAAGATTATTGCTTGGTATTTCACACATTTTCTCCGAGTCGAGCCGGGGCCGGAGTACACTTTTTAGTGACCATAAATCTATACCTTCCGTTTTGCCGAATAACCGAAGAAATGTTGTCAACTGTTTCCACGTTTATTCTCACTTATACCGTGTTTATATCCGTTTTATCCTATTTGTTGTTGTGTATTGCATTACTTTGATCAAGTCTGCGCTTGTGTTATTCTCACAAAAGGTAATGCGTGTTTACATTTCACAATTCCGCCTTATTCCGGTGGTACATGAGTACAGTCTGCGAGTGCGACGAAAAAAAATTCCACATGTTCGAGCGCCATTGATTCCTTAAATACGAGACTATTTAATCGAATGAGGTCAAATATTCGGATATAACTTGACTCATATGTTATTCTGCACAATTCTGGCCAGTGCCGATATTCATTTCGCATTACTTTCGTTTTTATCGAAATATAACCGTTTTCTATGGAGATTCCCATGTAAATTTGTTCAACCAAAAAAAATTCATAGTTTTGCCAATTTCAAGCTAGTTTAATACTTTATAGCATGGTCAGGGCATAATCTGGCCTATCGAGTGATGGTAGACGTTCCTTCAGTGTGCACAACAAATATTTGGTCCCAACGAAGCAGGCTAAAATCCTGAAATTTGTCAATTGACTATGAGTGTGAAGAAAATATTCATTTAAACTTCCAAAGTTGGTTGAAATATGCTCAACAACATTCAGTTGAATGGTGACATTATTTATAGTCACCGACTAACTTCCACGATGAATAAAATTTGTTTTTATTGATGACAATTATGTCGCGAGTCATAAAAATGTTAATTTTCTGAAGAAAAAAAATTCATTGTTTCGCCAATTTCAAGCTAGTATTGAGCATGGTCAGGGCATTACATATAATGATTAAGATTGCTAAAGAACTGAAATAATGAAATGGGAAACTTTTACTGACATCTGGTAAGGATTGAGGAGCAGATGCTAGAGGCCCCCCCCCCCCACCACCCCCCCCCCCCTGGAAAACGGAATACCACTTAACACAGAAGTTGGAATACGGAATACCATATGGAATACATAAAAATATATGAAAACTTCATTTTTTGGAAGGTCGGCGTACGAATACCGGTATTTTTGGAATACCGAATACCTCCTAACAGAGGGGCCGGAATACGGCGTACCTCATAACAGGGCATGGAATACGGCATACGAAAAGGGGGGGTGGGGGCCTCATGCTATGGAGCCTCCGAGCCTCCCAATATATTGTCTGCTCCACATCTCAATAGAATTCAACAACATTCAGTTGAATGGTGACATTATTTATAGTCACCGACTAACTTCCACGATGAATCAAATTTGTTTTTATTGGTGACAATTTATGTCGCGAGTCATAAAAATGTAAATTTTCTGAAGAAAAAAAATTCATTGGTTTGCGAATTTCAAGCTAGTTTATAGCGAACATGGGAACCAAGGTACAATTTATGCCATTTAGGCACACTTCAGAGTGAAATCTGGGCTTATATTTCGGCGAGAATCCAAATCTAGATTCTCGCAAATTACCCTGGATTCTCATGAAAAAGTATATATGGATTCTCGCAAAATCAGATGAAATATATGCCCTAGTGGAAATATAGCAAATCGTTTAATGCTTTAGAATTTTTGTTTTCGGAGTTTATATATATGTTTAAAGACATATTATGGACTTTTTCGGGAGCGAGAAATTGATAAGTTAATGCTCAGGCACTTTTCCAACGTGGGGGATGTTATCATTCTACTAACATCACTGAAAATTTCCAAAAAGATCTACCACACCACTTCATATAGAACATCGTCTGAACTACTCCAAATTGTAAATATTTACATCTCGATTCGGGGCGCAACTATCGGCTGTAATTAAACAAAAATCATTTTGCCATCGAGAGTCATTGCATTTAACTAATATATAAGAATGACGTTGTGTAACATCCATTTGGATTAATATTCGTAACAAATAACTACTTTGAGAAAGATTATTCTTAATTTCTATTTATTTGATCACTCTGCCCGGTGTCTGCCGGAGTGTTTCACATCACTTTAATCAAGGAAGACTGTTAAGAAAAACTGCATTTCAAGACCACCAAACAACTTTCCTTTTTAGGGCCACCACATCTTCCAAATATGTACTTCTTCCATTTTGCTATCAAAGACCGAAAAATGTCGTTAAACTAGAGATCCAAATACCCCCTAAGGGCCCCTCTATCTTGAGATATTAAAGACCGAAAAATGTCGTTAAACTATAAAGACCGAAAAATGTCGTTAAACTAGAGATCCAAATACCCCCTATATCTTGAGATATTATAAAGACCGAAAAATGTCATTAAACTATTAATTGTTGTTGCTGTTGTTTATTAGGGTTTATCGTCATTCTAGCCGCTAGGCCACACACGACGTTGTCAATTTTACGGGTGGAGGAAAGACCACGCAGAGGCTCAATTTCACCGGGAAGTTGTTCCACTGCGTGTAGAAACCACCGACCCCCGGAAAGCAATTGACAAACTTGCCCAGATACACGATTCCGGTCACCCTCCCTATGGTGGGGTTCGAACCAGCTTCGTCAGCGCTGGACGGCCTGGGACGTCCGTGTGTATGTGTGTACGTAAGGCGTCAACAATGCAGGCTACAGGTCGTACCTTTGGTCGGATCATTATGAAATTTGTCATAGCTGTTGACATCAACATTTAGACCAGATTATTAATTTTGGGATCATTCGGAAAAAAAACATGGCCGCCAGTGGCCATCTTGGATTTCAAAATTCAATCCATTAGCACGGGCTACAGGTTGTACTGTTTGTCTGATCATCATGAAATTTGTCAAGAATGTTAATAATGACATGTAGATGGGAACGAGTCATTTTGGGGTCATTCGGCCAAAAAACATGGCCGCAGCAGCCATTTTGGATTTTACTCTTTGTATGACTAAATCTTTAGCACGGGCTACAGGTCTTACCTTTAAGCCGGGCGCACACACCACAACATTGTTGCGCAACATTGTTGTATGGGGTTATACAACATTGTTATAAGCGTCCGCACACGCTACAACAAACGACACAACAAATGTTGTACGAAATTGTTGCGAATGACCGCACACGGTAAAATGTTGTGCAACAATTGGTCACGTGACGACTGAATTCGCGTGAGAACTTCAGAGAAGATTATGTTGTAGATACAATGGCGCCTGGTATCGTACAACACATGCTGACTGTGCCATGCCTCTATCAATGCCTCTTCTCCTTCCCCAGTCCAGATAAAATCCGGAGTTGTGTTGACAATGTCAACAGTTATTATTTTCGTAGTCTGACTCTGACTTGAGGCCGCCATTTTCTTGTAAAAGTTTAGTCCTCACGTGATGCCATTCAGCCATGTGATTTGACGCTGTCCATCCATTGGCTGCAACAAGCAACAACAAGCAACAAAATCAAAATAATTTGATCGTTCGCAACATTGTTGCAGGCTTGCCTGCAACAAAAAACGCGGTACCGCACACGCCACAACACGCCACAACATTGTTGCGCAACATTGTTGCGCAACAATGTTGTGGCGTGTGCGGTGGGCTTTAGTCTGATCATCATAAAATTTGTCATGGCTGTTGAAATTGGAATGTAGATGGGAACGAGTCATTTTGGGGTCATTCTGACAAAAAACATGGCGGCCAGTGGCCATCTTGGATTTCAACATTTAATCGATTAGCACGGGCCACAGGTCGTACTGTTTGTCTGATCATCATGAAATTTGTCATGGATCATAATATTGACATGTAGATGGGAATGAGTAATTTTGGGGTTATTCGGCCAAAAAACATGGCCGCCAGCAGCCATCTTGGATTTCACTCTTTGTATGACTAAATTCTTTAGCACGGGCTGCCGATCGTACCTTCAGCCTGATCATCGTAAAATTTGTCATGGCTGTTGAAATTGGAATGTAGATGAGAACGAGTCATTTTGGAGTCATTCAGACAAAAAACATGGCCGCCAGTGGCCATCTTGGATTTCAAAAATTTAATCCATTAGCACGGTCCACATGTCGTACTGTTCGTCTGATCATCATGAAATTTGTCATGGATGATAATATTGACATGTAGATGGGAACGAGTAATTTTGGGGTTATTCGGCCAAAAAACATGGCCGCCAGCAGCCATCTTGTATTTTACTCTTTGTATGACTAAATTCTTTATCACAGGCTACAGGTCGTACTTTTAGTCTGATCATCATAAAATTTGTCAAGAATGTTAATAATGACATGTAGATGGGAACGAGTCATTTTGGGGTCATTCGGCCAAAAAACATGGCCGCCAGCAGCCATCTTGGATTTTACTCTTTGTATGACTAAATCCTTTAGCACGGGCTACAGGTCGTACCTTTAGTCTGATCATCATGAAATTTTTCATGGCTGTTGAAATTGGAATGTAGATGAGAATGAGTCATTTTGGAAACATTCCGACAAAAAAAACATGGCTGCCAGTCGCAGCCAGTGGCCATCTTGGATTTCCAAATTCAATTTTAAATCTTTCCATTCATTGCTCATCACACAAATTTAACTTCTTCTCAAAGTTGAGCTACAGTGTCATTGACACTTTCATTTGAGACATTAAAGAACGAAATATGTCGTTACACCATTAATGATCATTAATACATAATTTGTGTTCATGAAAGTCTGGTACAGACAGTTTGTTTCCAGTACATATTCATTGGAACGTAAACAATTATTCTCTGACAGAAATCATGTTAATATTGCCTTTCGTTACTGGTTTCCTTGACTCACATATCTCTCACTGCTTAATACTTATAATTAAAACAAATGTTCTGTGTTTTGTGTCACTTCTTAATAGCATTCTGTATTCTGCTATTGAAAAGAAAAACAGTTGTAGTATACCTTAAAGGTATGAAGGCCTTGGTGGGTATCATGTGAACATATTTCTACCTGTCAAAAACCGCTACAAACGAAATAATATTCAAATATAGACAAACTTTGTTAATATACAAATGAGAAATATCTCATAAACATTATGTTATAGTCGTAAATTTGCCGACTGTTATGTAAACAAAGCATAAAAAGTTACTTTCCTGGTGTTTCTTTATATTATGATGGTAAACATAAAGAGCGTTCTTTGTTGATCAATTCCTTATTTGGAAATAATAAAGAGCGTTTATACCATTTGTGTGTGATTAGCCAGTAGCATTATGCTGCCTTCTATAACACAATCAGACTCTTGTTTAGGTAAAATTTAGTAGGTCTTTATGTAAGCATGATGTTTAAGGGATAGTGATCGTATATTTGAACCAAAATGTATGCGTTTTAATATTGATCTGTTTACGGTGTTTGGAACAAATATTTTCGACAACTAAACCCTCTCGTCCCTTTAATATAATTAATATAACATCCCTCATCAAATAATCTCCAAACTGCATATCTAATTTCCATCCTAGTTACACACACCGCCCCTCATCATTTGCCAATTGTACACCCTTTTTTGCTGCTTCTGCTGCAACTGCTCAATTTCTTTAAAAATTATTGAAAAAATGGCCCTCGGCCTGCGACATTTACCTCCGATTTAGTTTTTTCGATCATCGGTCCACACCAAAATTGAGAACACGTCCCTATATAATATACCTATTTAAACCGAGTATACACGGTGGTGTAATAGAACAACCATTAATTTAACCGTAACCGTAGCATATTTAATGAACCAAACAATTAACATGTCAACACACTCTGGCCCGCCAATGCTACAGTGTATAAACGTAACGGGGCAAATATGCATATTATATTGACAGCTAACGAGAACATTCACCACCAACAATCTGCTCACCCCTTTCAGTCGATACGATAGAAACTAAACGATTTGTTACTTCTAATTACCCGTACTTAATTACACTACTTGCGTGTTAATAAAGTACGACCCCCCCCCCCAATCACAACTAAAGGTGAAACATGGGATTTAGAACATTAATATTCACTCTTACACAGTTCCACATTCAAGGTGTGTCTTGTGTAATCGTATGTCAGTTGTAACGTTGTGAAACCGCAACCGAACTGAATTATTCTATTGCTAAATAGTTCATGGGTGACCTGATGCATGCATCTTAGTTTTCTTGTGTCCAATGTTCTACGATTACAATCTTCTCCATATATGATTATGGTATGCAGACTATTAGAACGCTGACGTCAGCGGCTTTCAAATTGATCACGTTAGCACTTTGTTTTGCCAACTTCTGTAAACGTCTGTTTAACCCTCGTGTATTATGTTGTATATATAAATTCTACATTATTTATTATTCTTGAACAGCAATCGGTAATGTATAATTTAAATAATGCATTAGACAATGTTCGCATAATAAACTACTGGTAAGAATAACAAATAGCTAATACTCGTACATTTTTCGGACGTTCCAAAAACCTTTTCTCAGAATCGACGACTATGGGTCTGTTTGTGAGAAAATCGTGTCGTAGAAACTCCTAGCCTAACTAATAAGGCAACATGGTTTTGTTTACCGTGATTATTCTGTACTTAATTATGCTATCGTCAGGTCATAGTCAGCTGCAGGATCTATAATTGCATGAAACGCTCGCTTTGGTGAGAAAAAGCAAGACATGGATACGTGACATGACACAATAGCAGAGTCAACGCACAAAGTGAGGCTGAATAGGTCACCGGTTTTCTGTGATAAAGTTACCCAGGTTCCCGAAATTGTGATAAAGTAATCCAGGTTGGAGAGGATTGTGATAAAGTTACCCAGGTTAATAACATTTCATGTTTAGCAACAAATTATTTATTTTTGCGATCAAAATGACGAACTACAGTACTAATATGTCTTAATTTATGCGTAATAAGGGCTATTACTTGCCAAAACTGAACAATATTTCCCTCTGTCACTTTTAAATCGAGTTGATATTGTGAGATTTGCTTAACCTGGGTAACTTTATCATAATTCTCTCCAACCTGGGTAACTTTATCACAAATTTAGGAACCTGGGTAACTTTATCACAGAAAACCGGTGAGAGTGACCTATTCAGCCAAAGTGAGGACCAGAAAAACGATCTCGAACATATTAGTGTATAATGTATTTGTGCCTTTTTATGAAAACCCAAACATAACTACGGATATGGCAAAACGACAGCTGGTGGAAAGAATTCAAATTCTAGTGACGTATTCTTAATTCTTAACAGTAGTAGTGTATTATGCAAACTGTGTCTATTAGTATTTTACTATCGTATTTGTTGTCATTGTCTTAATTGAAATAATTAGCTCATTAGATTGCTGGAGAAGTATATGAATGCTTGCAAAAACAAATTACAATCATCTCCCACTCCCATCAAAGCGAGAACACCATGCATTTGAGGTAGCAGTCAATACTTTGGTCCTGACTGTGCTGCCGGGGTTCCAAGACGCAATACGAGAAAACAATTAACATATTCTTCTGTATGGAAAAATCCAGAGCAGAAGCAACTTATAATATGCAACCAAATTAAGTACCATCAAGGAATACCCACATCCAAGTTAGAACTTATGTATCACACTGAAAGTAGAAAGAATTCTTGTTAAATTTTCGAAAGGAGCTCACGTGTTGTTGATAGGGCCATGAGAATATTGCTCACGCTGACTGCTGATGGTTCATACTACGGTGTTGCTATGTGTCATTCAGGAGTTAGAAGCGAAAACAGAAGAGTTCCAGTCACGTATATGATACAGATGAGCCGTTTTGGTGAACTTTATCCACCAGTCAAGAGTCAGCTGACAACCGTCTACAAAGAAATATTTGGGAGCAAAAGCCATGCTGCGATCAGTCAGGAGCACTCACCTAAAACATAAACCCAGTAGTAGGTTTGAGGATCAACTAAGTTTTCAATGTCCTGCAAAAACTAGAGGTACACGCAATTCAGTGAATGTGTTCTCCAGAGACACGAGACATACCGTTTACAGACAGGTATATTCAACCCTGTCCATTGGGTACTGAAATTTCGAATTTTGTTTCTCTCAAGAATATAGGAAAGATGATTCACTCTTATCTAAGACAAAAGTGTTAACCCCAATGCACATATGATAAAAGATGATCAGATTCAACTTAGTGGGCAGAAAGCAACACAAATCAATCAGATGTGCCACGATATCCAGTATTTGCTGCACCATCCCTTGACAAAGTGCTCGCCTCTTACAATGCACTCAAAGGCAGGATCAAGTGAAGTTGTCTTCACCACCTGGGTCATGGCTTATCATATACATAATCTATGTTCATTGCATGTTCTAGATCAGAATAAAACTTGCAAGGAAACATATTTGACAAAATATATCCTTATCCCGCACATAACGGGAACTCAGCACAATGATGCAGACAATGTAAACTTGGATCCAAACTAGGAATTTGATAGGAAGATAGACATTTTTAAAGGCAATAATGTACATGCAATGTCTTACTGGTTAACGAGTATATAACTCCATGTGTAAATCAGGCCGATATTACCTTCTGATTCTAACATTGGTTACATAAAAATAACTACTATTTTGTAGAACATCGCTTCTGGTGTTGTTGCGTCCTCTGAAATGTGCAAACATATGTCAACTTTAAAACCTCGGGGAGCTATGACATAATAATTCAGTCGACTGCAGCCACAAGACGACGCTGATAACAATGGAATCTGAATTGAAGAAATAGCAGGATCCCATCAAAAAGCAACCAGTAGTTACCATCGATAACAATAACAGCAAAAACAGCATCAACGAAGGCTGTAACAGATGTTCCTAAAGAAATTGTTAGTTCTATTGTCGACGCTATGCCCGTTGTTCATATTACCCCCATAACTGGTCTTGACACATTCAAATCCTTGGTTGAAAGAATAATTATCTACAAATACCTCCAGGAACAAATTACATATAGTGTTTGGTAACTACTCAACAGATGGTGCGATACATGCTAATAAAAGTCGAATTGATTCTGGAAAATATTGGGAGATAAATGAGTTGACCCAGTGTACTGTCACCAACTTATAGCTGACATATACTCAGTGGAAACCCCAATATTGGTAAGGATGTTTACACCACAAAGGTAGTCATTGTTTCTTTCGTGGTAAGGATGGTCATCACAACCCCACAGAAATCAAAGACCTAGCATCCAAACAACGAGAAGCAGATGCCCGACTGGCACTGCATGTAGTTTTTGCATCTCAGAGACACCAAGGAATATGTGCGTAAGTAAGAGACAATATAGACTTGTTTATATTACTGCTGTTCGTTTCAAGAAAATGTAAAAGTGTGGTATATTTTCTTCAAGGTTAAGGGAACTCCAAAAATTGGAACCACTTACATACTGTTACCAGCATTGCGAGTGATCTTGGAACTGAGGTGTGTGACTGTCTACCTGCGGTCCATGTAGTGACTGGGGGTGTGACTGTCTACCTGCGTTCCATGTAGTGACTGGGGGTGTGACTGTCTACCTGCGTTCCATGTAGTGGCTGGGGTGTGACTGTCTACCTGCGTTCCATGTAGTGACTGGGGGTGTGACTGTCTACCTGCGTTCCATGTAGTGACTGGGGGTGATTACACCCAGGCTTTCTTTGGGAGATCAATATCAACTGCCTCTATATCACTACTATACTGAAAAACCATACAAATATCAATGTATTGTCGTCTTCGTTGTTATCTGAAGTACGTGATGTTGATGAGGGCATCGATTTAATTCTTCTCGATATTTATAAACTACACAAGATTAAAAAGATGCCAAGTGATTCCAGATATGCAATGCTATTCAGCAATTCGGGCAAGCTAAAAATATTTGAAACCATGAAAAGACTACATCCTAATGACAATTATCTGTGTTATGCTTAAAGGATGCATTATGCAACGCATATGATGCTGAACTGTTTCAATCGTAATGATGTTCCACTGGACTCCTTAAGATACGGGTGGTGTCAGGGGGGTGCGATCACTGTTCCTATTTGGTGGTAAATCACTGCCACCTGACTCGATATCAGTTTCAAAAGACAATACTATGAATGAACACTCAAAAGGTGCATTAAAGATTACTGAGGAAATTATTTCATCTGATGATGTACAGTAGCGGTGACTCATCTGATGATAGTTCTAGTGATGAAGACTTTGATGAAGAATTGCCAGATTTATGACAGAAAAGTATAAATGATATCACATTGAACAGAAGTATATATAAATGTCGAGTAACGTAAAACACTTTGTTGAATTATCATGGTTGTCATTTAGGGGCCATAATAACAATTTCGGTTTTCTAAAATTACTTTCTAGATCAAAATATTGGCAATGATTGTGTTATAGATATCAAAGCAGAAAATTGCCCCCCCCCCCAAAGAGTCTGTTTACACATTTACTGATTATATCCCATTATCTGTGGAATGAACATGCAACAATAAAACGAATTATGTAATCATAGCATGAGGTAGTATGTGTCCAGCCTGTTCCTCCGTTGCACGTCTGTCTAGGGCGTCCTTATTGACAAGTGCATGCTTCTACGATTTTATGTTTTCCAAATAGTTTGTCTGTTAACCCGATGTCTTCCACTTAAGAACAATTCGATTGGTATCAAGCAATCAAAACACAAATTTATCGATAATTCATAGGTAGAAATCTAGGTGATATTTTGGGTAACTTATTGTATTGTGTGTACTAAATTGTAAAGTCGTGACATATTTCGGTGGAAAGTTTTGACATATGAATCCAGGTTACAATACACCAAATGATTTACATAGGCCTCAGTGTTAACAAATCCCGCTGGCCTGTATTCGCAGGAAAGGTTGACCATGCACGAGTATTACAAATTAAAGAACGTCCTTTTAGACACACGAAAATGTGCACAAAAGCACTTGTCAGCGTACTGGGTCACACTGCAGCTAGACAAACGTCACACTACGTTGTGAACATGCAACAAAAAAATGTTAAAGATGAATGTACTGGAAAAGTATTTGATGTGGAAAAAAAGAATGGATGATCTTGAATATCAAACGGAAAAATTAAAAACAAGAAGTAGGCGGTGACTCTATTTTTAGACAAATGTTTTACTGCACTCCATTTGGAGGGACAGCTACACGTAAGTTTGTTATATTTGACTTATTATTATGCATTGTATATAACAAATTGTTATCCCAGCCTACATTGACGCCAGAAACATGATTCAGTTGGGTTCAATCTCGGAATATTTTAATTCTGCTCAAAATTAGAAGAGATCACAACTGTCTGCTTGAGTAACTACGGATCAGGGCGGACACAACAGTTACTATGGTAACTACGGATCAGGGCGGACACAACAGTTACTATGCGTACTTTGAAATGTGAGAGAATTTAAACATAAAGATTAGGACTCGGAGTATTTCGGGAAGGTATGAAAATGACATTTGAAATCGCTGTCGGTCGGCAAAATTTTAATTCCATCGAGGATCAGAGGGTGTTTTTCGTCTTTAAATCATAAATACCGGACAGTTGTGGCATGCTATGATATGCTAATGAGTCAAATATCCCAAAATTACGTATCTCTAATTGAAACTGGTTATATTATTAAGAGTTTTAACCGAAAAGTTGTCCTTCCAAAGCGAGTGCAGTAATAACATTTGTCTAAAAATAGAATATCACCGCCTTTCGCTTCTCAACTGCCGGCTAATTGAAATGTCCACTTATTCAAGCTGCATACAGCGCCATCTACGCTCATGCTACTTGCACATCCGCACTATTTAGGACTGTCTATTTTTAGAAATGTGATAACCCCAGAAAAATGGCTGCCATTGAGACGAAACTCAAACCAAGACGTGCATTTCATCTTGTTTTTCTTGTCTGACGTCCGACAAATGGAGGTGCTACAAACTAAACAAAAACAAGTTTACTGAAAGTGATGTGAAACACTCCGATAGGATGATCAAACAGAAATGGGGGATAATCTTGCTCTAAATTGCTCAAAGTAGTTATTTTTACAAATATTAAATCCAATCTGACAACACAGACCGTCATTATTATATACTAATTAAATCTAGTGACTCTTGGTGGCGAAATCGTTTTCGTTACTTTATCGCCGATAGTTGCGTCCCGAATCGAGAAGTAAATATTTACAATTGAGCGTAGTTCAGATAATGTTTTCTATGGAGTGGTACGGTAGATTTGCTTCAGATTTTCGGAGATGTAGTAGAATTCTACATCCATCCAGTTGGCATAGTGCCTGAATAATAACTTAACGGTTTAATGCACCAATCAGTTTATTTCTCATAAACCTATACATACATAGGTATGGAGATAATAACAATTTAAATATATACAATATGTACATAAACATGTGAGCTTCCGGGTGACAAATGTTGTATACATGGATTATATTACATAACCTTCATCGCTACATAGATGTATAATACTGTAACATGTATATGAATATTGTAAATATATATAAGCATATACAACTAAATAAATTTATTGTATATGCTTACATATACATATTTATAATTATATATCAATAACTATGTGTATGCGTATATCGGTACTGTTCTTGCATAAATTATGATAATGCTTGTTTTACTTATTGTCTAGCTGAGTTATTCTGTCATTTCTCGATTTACAAGCTTAATAAATTCGCACAACTTGCGGAGATGTGTTACATTGTCGTCGTTGAGTAAATCACTCATCAATATTGTATTAGGGCGTCGGCCAGTTAACATTGGTAACAATCTGCGCATGTCCATCATATGTCTTTAATTGTTTCTTACATTCTTTTTTAATTTCAATAACATGGGATAAATAAAATGCAATGTAGATCACAGTTTTCCCATACCCAATCGGTGGATTGACGATTAAATCGTTTCCTTTGCATCTAGTTGTCCCTTCATTAGATCATATTTGAAATTAGCTTGTTTCTTGGAATGAATACAACAGTTTTAAAAATCCAATAGTGAACTGTTTGAAAATCGAGATGTGTTTTTATTTACTTTAGGAGAAAGCAGCGAAGAGATTTTTTTTTGGCGGATTACTTTTTCGTGCTATTATATCAGACAAATTCCGACAAATTTGATCTGATCCAGCCAATTTAAAATTGAATATGGACAGTTCAGTTTCTCAGAATAGTGAGTAATGAATTGTAATGACAAAAGTCTGAAATAAAAAATGAGAAGATTCCTAATTTAGATGGTGGCAGCGATAAGTACTCTGTGTAGCGATATGACTGGACACTGCCTTGCGGCTTGTCGCGTATCCACTGTTTATGGGCATATAAAACTGCATGTGTCCGAACAACATCACGGTGGGTAATCACGTGGTTTCGAGGTTGGTGAGTACCACGCATTCAAAGTGTACAAACGCACAAAAACATAATATACGAGGAACTGACACAAAACATGGTATTTGGACTGTTACGAGCATGTGCTAGTTTATTTTTAAAACAAGTTGATACCTTATTTGTTCGGAAATACTCAGTAGTTTTCTAGAACATTCTGACCAAAGTTGGCAGTCGGAGGTTCGTGGAATACACAAGGTGTATCCTTCGACTGACAACTTTGGTCACAATGTTAGAGCAAACAGTGAGTTTGGACACAAATGAGGTATCAGCTTGTTTGAAAAATAGTAAAGCATATTCTAGTAGCTGCCAAAATACTATGTAATATATCAGTATCCTAGTTTATCACCTTTTTTCCTCGCTTCTGGTCGCGTTGTCGATCGCCTCGGCCATTTTGAATTCGTGATACTCATCAACCCGAAACCACGTGATTCCACACCGTGAACATACTTGGTATAATTTCGCTTTGCGAATTATGCAGTAAGTTGTTCTGCCACTTACAATTGTATAAGCCCAACACAAAATACGTTGATTGCATATACAGTAATGCCCTAAGTAATCGACCCCTTAACCACAGCAGAAGTATGGGTAACTTTTCAGGATTTAGTCGGAAATATGGCTTGTTGCCATTCATCGGAAAGCCCCAGTTCGGCCAGACTTATCTTTATTTTGCTTCAGTCATGTATTCATCATGTTCCCATAATAAACGACAAACTTATACTATCTCCCTGCTGTTAATAACCGACAACTGGGACAACTTGAAAATTAGAGTTGGATGTATTAAATGCACTAAGGTAAATCTAGTACAGTAGTTTTTTTTTCATTCCATTTGTGGGTTTTTTTTTGGTGCTGTGAATTTTCATGCATTTCTGAATAAATACACCCATAATAGAAGACCTTCGGACGAGAGAATCAAATGGATAGCGAACTTTCTGAATATAGAACCTTCAGAATATAGAACATTTGGAATATAGAACCTTCAAAATAAAGAACATTTGGAATAGAGAACCTTCGGAATATAGAACCTTCGGAATAGAGAACTATACCCCAGGATTACGACTGGTCTATGCATTTTGTATTTATTTCATTTCCCACATTTTTTGGTGAAACTTATCTATGTTTAGAATGTTTTATGTGTTATTAATGCTATATTACTGATATTCGACAGGGACCTGTCGATGAAACCAGTTCATATTAAAAAGGAAATTCATCTTGTCGAGGTTGTTTGGTCATAGAAATTGTTTCCTTTTTTTAGGATGGGCTATATTTTCTTGCGGGACGACAATGACTTCATTGGATCAATTTACAAAAAAGCTATCTTCGTGGAGTACACGGACGATACATTCACGACGCGGAAGGTCAGAGGTGACCGAGACCTCCATCTAGGAATGAATGGACCAACAATAACCGCAGAGGTAGACGATCTCATCGAAATAGTATTCCAAAACAACGCGTCGAGACCGTACACCATTCACGCTCACGGAGTGCTCTTCGACAAGGAGGACGAGGGTAGTATATACGAAGACTCCTTAAACAGACAGGGTGTGTTCTCTGGTGATACTCGGGTCTACAGCTGGAAGGTCACGGAGCGGGCGGGGCCGGCCGAAGACGACCCAAACTGCATTCCTTGGCTATATATGTCTGCCGTTGATCGGGTCAAGGACACCAACTCGGGTCTGTTCGGAGCCATAATCGTTTGCCGACGTGGGACTCTGGGTACAACAGGGAGGAGAACAGATGTGGACAGAGAATTTGTGATGACATTTGGTGTAATTAATGAGAACTTAAGTTGGTACCTGGGATCGAACATCGAGCAACGTGCTGCAGGTCGGTTAAACACAAGCTATACCGCCGATGAGGAATTCGATGAATCGAACCTAATGCATGCTATCAATGGTTTTGTCAACGCGAACAACGAAGGAATAA
Source organism: Siphonodentalium dalli (assembly GCA_032622095.1). Classification (NCBI taxonomy): domain Eukaryota; kingdom Metazoa; phylum Mollusca; class Scaphopoda; order Gadilida; family Siphonodentaliidae; genus Siphonodentalium; species Siphonodentalium dalli. Next base: position 128,649,225 of record CP136062.1, read on the forward strand.
TCATGGTTGAAGGAGAAAAAGTTGTATGGTATATTCTAGCGATAGGGAGCGATGTTGATATTCACACTGTACATTTTCATGGGATATCTTTTATTTATAATAACAAGTACAAAAAGCGGAATGACGTCATAACTGTGAGTCCTGGTGGTTCAGTGGCTGTGCAGATGTATATTGACAACGTTGGGATCTTCTTGCTTCACTGCCACGTTAACGATCACATACTCGCAGGAATGGAAACGAGGTTCAAGGTTTTACACCAAGGTACGAATAATTACTTATAAACCTGGGGTTTGAGGTCCTGGTGCCATCTTTAGGAAGATCGTAGATATAGTGTCGCATGGCGAGATTGAGCCCCATCTAGTTTAGTATCAAACAGGGACGTCGCGATGGGGGTGATCAATATGTTCAATAGTTGGAAAATAGAATGTCTTACCCAACTCTTGGAAATTTAAAGTAAGTTGAAATTTCTCTGATAGGTTATCCCTTTCTTTACTACTTCATTGATGAGTAGTTCCCATAGGTCATTTGCTAAACTTATTATCTGAATATTTCCCTTCTATAAATAGAACTCGTTATGTACTTATAATATCTGTGGTCTGTTTATTTTTCATACCATTACAATGTATATTTTTATAACCGATCGGGCGAATCCATTTAGTATGGTAAGGGTTAATTTTCCAACCAGTATTTAGTGTGAAATTTGTTGTTAGACCAAATGGTGAATATTTATCCTATACCTGCAGCAATTTTTTTGGACATTGAGATGGCCGTCAGTTGAATATATAGTTTCAACCATTAGGGTTGGAAAATTCTAACGCTAGGGGTGCAAATGGAATTTCTAAGCTTATGCACCCCCACCACCCCAACGGTGACCCTCTAGACACGTTCCTGATATCATATAGACATCGCAGCACTCGTCGATATTGTTTGTGGCGATGTACTGAAGAACCGCGTAATAACAATTTTTACAATTTTAATAATTTTTTCATGTATTCTTTAACAATTTTATAATTTCACCCATACAGAGCCCCAGACAAACATGAGCAGACGACACTCTTCTATATGCTTCTATATATGTGTGGGGCTCCCTGCAGGGTAATGGATGTTTTTTATTTTATGTCCTAAAAATTGTCAGAAACATTTATTTAAAAAAAATGATAAAAAATTGTTAGGCCAATGCATTCTCTTATATATGCGAGGCGACCTATGGTCGACTCGCATATATAAGAGAATGCATTGGCACAGGGTAAAAATATGTCAAATTGCTATCCTGTTCTTTTCCAGGTTCAACATATGGATAGTGGAGGGTGTCGTGGGATTCATCTGTATACACCTCTCTGTGACAGAGAAATTATGTGCCCATGGTTGAGTGCTCCGCTGATTGCTGGTGGGTCCTGTTGAAATGGTATGATGATGGTGGGGCTAAACTGATGCTCTTCAGAAAACATACCGTCATTTGGTCTAAAATTGTCGTTTTCGTGGTATTTGGCTAATCTGAGATATATGAGAAAAGGTCATAGGGCCTATATCTATATTATATATAAGTTACCGGACGCTTAGTGGTCGGATATGGTGTCATGTGAGGCTCAGCAAGATCAATATTAGGCTCGGCCTATACGGCCTCGCCTAATATTGATCTCACATCGCGTCCCGTAACGTATTTATTATGTCAGTGGACAAAATCCAGCATATCCCTTTAATTAATCGTCGCTGTAATTTATTGTAATTTGGTAAGATAAATGTGTCGTCTATGGTAGAGGGGTAATGTCGCAAGAGCTATAGCCTACTCGACCTTCACTTCAGAATTTGCAGTCACGTTATATTAACTAATTAACGGGTCTTTTTCGGGTGGTTTCTAGAACACCAAAGTGGGTGGAACATCTTGATATACAAGTCAAATTGCACATGCGGGTGGAATGGAGTCGATTTGAGATTATAGATGTGCGCCCTACGAGTATACCATTTATCGAGGTCGAGGACGAGTATAGCTCTTGCGACGTTACCCCGCTACCGTCGTCTATGGCCATTAACTTATGTAACGTCACAGTGACGCGTCATGGGCGTTGAACGTCAACGCATTGAGTCAATGGCTAATTACCAGAAGTAGGACAACTTGTTGAATTTGATAGTTAATTTAGGAATCTTTAGAATTCCTTAAAGATATAGCATGCAGGTTTTGGTACATGGTACCATGTCTTTAAATTCACAGTTCAATGATTTCCGACAGATATCCCCTTTCTTGGCGCCAAAATACAACAAAAATATTCCCGAGGCGACTGAGTTTCTGGTTTTTGCAAAACGACAATAATATCCATCTTGATTATGGTCGGTTTGCCATTTTAAAAATATTTTAAAATATATGTTTTTGAATTAGTCATGCACATAATGGGGTGCCCGCATTCGTTCAGATTAGCTATACATATATAGACCACGAAAGTGACAACTTTAGAAAAAACAATGGTGCATTGTCTTAAAGACACATTAGGCCTACCTGTTCGGGTGCGTAAAACTGATAAGTTAGTATTCAGGCGCTATGACAACTGGAGGAATGTAACATTCTACTAATATCGCCGAAAATTTGAAGCAAATCGACCGTACCACTCCATAGAAAATATCGTCAGAACTATGCTCAATTGTAAATATTTACTACTCGATTCGGGACGCATCTATCGGCGATAAACTAACGAAAACGATTTCGCCATCGAGAGTCACTGTATTTAATTCATATATAAGAATGATGGTGTGTGTGTTAACTTGGATTTACTATTTGTAAAAATTACTACTTTGAACAAGATTATTCTCCATTTCTATTTTATCACCGTACCGGAGTGTTTCACATCACTTTAAGAGCATCATATATTGTCCCGCCAGCATTATATATATATATATAGCAAGTCGATAAGCACTGCAGGTCCCACCATGCAGCATCATAGCAATTCTAAGATCCACAAGCATCATAGCGAATCAACAGGACCACTTAACAATGGATAATATTCGCTACTTGGACGACTCACACTAGCGATATTGATGGCTCGCATGCATTGACTCTATATATCCCTTCCCACGCTGACGGTGTCATAAAATCCAGTTGTATTCAAACATTTGGTCAGCTGTCGTCTCAGTCACCACAACGAACTTAGCCGAACGATGTGACTCGATCGTCGGTTTGCACAGCCAGCTATGTTAATGTTTAATAAAAAATTAAACGAGGCTTCACGCGTGAAGGTGAAGTTTAATTGTGATTCTATGAAGTATAGAATCACTGGAGGGATCAACTGAGATAGCATCACTGCGCATGTGTCCACGACAACACCTCATTCTTAGAAGCATGTGTCTACTATTGATCTGTAGTAAAGCTGGAGGGATCACACCCACGGTGGGGTATGGGGCGGGCGGCAGTTGATCCCTCCAGTGATTCTATACTTCATAGAATCACAATTAAACTTCACCTTCACGGGTGAAGCCTCGTTTAATTTTTTATTCTATTTCACTATAGAATCACTTCCGGGGTCAACTGAGACTTTAAAGCGATCGATAGTAGACACAAACAACCGCGTTCAACACAGTGAACAAACGGTGTACTCCATGAAACACAAAATAAATCCTGCAGTTGAAATATACGAATCACAAAGCACAGCATCAAGACATTGCTATAGCAGTGTTGTTATTGTTAGATGCATTTCATGAATATTGTAGTATTCCACCAAAGTCAACTCACATTTGCCCCGCCAACATATCTAGGAAGGTCATCAGTACAAGAACGTCGCTGGTGGCAGCGTTTAATATGACATCATGGCAATGATGGTTCGTATACCATACATATACGCATCAACTCAACCGAAGGTTAATTAAGGCACCACTCATAAGCAGTTAAGCGGAACAGCAGAACAGTAGATACCGATAACAATATAAAACCATCCACTTGGCAATTATTGGCAAAACAAGAGGTTTATTGAGCCTACTCAGCCGTCTATATTCTTGAACTTAAAGCACAAATTTCGCATGCCTCAGCCCCATGTACCAGATACTGGTTGAAGGCGATTGTCAAAGACAATTCACTCACCGATAATTTTGCCAAAGGCGAAATCCTCTGATAAATGAAATTACATCCACTATCTGGGAATGAAATTTGCACAGTTCATATGCATGTATAGACACGTTTTGAAATCTGGCGTGGCAGGATTATTGCCGAGTCATTGACATATCGCCAACGGTAGCACCGACTGATAATATACACAACACAGCCCACCGGGCAGTGAGAATATATCACCGTAGCTCAATCGCACGGAAACAAATCATTCGTAAAATTCGAGAGGTAAGAAACGTCGGTGAAATGGTTCACAGGCACCAGTAACAGAACAAATCCCATTGTCAGTTGTGTTCGGGTTCCTGGTCGACACATTGTACTAATATTCATCTCGGGAAGCTTTCCCAGTCTCCCAGTCAGATGATATGCGAACCAAACAATTAAGCTTTGACGCAGCCGGTAATACACGATACTGTGCGGGAACGCCGGTATCAGGAGCATTTCCCCAACTTTATAAACACCGAAAAAACACAGGTACATCTGCGTGGGCTCTATACAAGACACGCTACCATTGGAATTTGCGCAGTCTGAAACGGCTAGCTGAGCAAAGTTCCAATCAAATTGAAATGGAGATATATGAGTGAAAATGCACTCCATTTCAGCGAAGCTAAGAAATCAGTGGTGAGACGAAGCATGCAATTTATGGGCATTCCAAACATACACGGATTATACATGAATGCCTTAAGGATACCAATTAGACAGGTATATGTATATGAGATGCCATGTCGTGGCCATCATCAAAGATAGAGACATACTCAGTCTGAGTATTTTCAACACTCGGAAGAAACTTGCATAAATTGTTGCCTTGGCCCAATCATCCACATGACCAATGTCAAACGATTATATCTTGCATATGTACATGTACATGCACATTCGGCCGTGTTGTGTATGTAAGGAACATGTGTAGTATGATCAGTATAAATTTGAGTATGCGTAGGATGCCAATGGTGGACAATTAAAGTATGCCAAGTGGAGTTTCAAGGCTATCGATGTCCATGGTGCGTGTTCACAACGGAAAAAAACATGAAGTGGCACACAAAACGTTAACATTGCTATTGGGGTATCCCCGCCAAATATGCGGACATCACTTTATAAAATTAGTGACTCACAACCATGATTGATGTGGCAGAAAACCATATAGATATATGATGACATCAACAGCACAAGGCAACGTGTGTGACGTTTGAAAGAACGCAATCAGAGCGTCAAAATTGAACATGAATTGTCCCAAAATGAACCCAAACCATGCCTATAGTTCAAGTAATACTCGTAACCGGTTCACATATAGTCATATGCAGGCATATATACATGCAGGTTGGATAATTCGTAACAAACCACCATGATTTCAGCTACGGTTTGGATAGCAGCATACTAATATTCGCCAATCGCACGCCTGTGACATGCATGCGTTACTGACCCATGACACAAGTATGTATAAGTGAACCAGTGATATGCACTCATTTTGTCACATTAGTAAGAAATGGAAGAGAGTGATTGATGCAATACCGATTTACCTAATGCTATAACGAAACCATGCGATGGAATGAGCGCTAAAGCCAACCTCGCATATTTGTGCATATTCACAAATATCAGCCATGCATGACAAAAATGACAATCTTCACACCGAACGTCCGGCAAATTTCATACCGGTTTTATCGGTTCTTGAACAGCATGTGAACCATAACCACACAATTGTATATAACTAGGTACAAAATGTCCTTCCGATGCGAACTGAACATTATTGGCTGTCATTAATAACGACAGATAAGGATATACTAGTCGTGACGTAAAGTACAATACGTCATAATTGTAACAATCAGGCATCACTAAATAAAGCCCTTTAAAATCCACCTGATACTGGTGAAGGCATTGAGCCCCATATAATGAGCATAGGCTTTGGTACACTGCCGCTGTACAAGTATGCCGGGTTGTCGGTCGCAACTACAAATGTAAAAATAAAACCATCTGTCGACCAAGGTACATTGGCAATACCAATCACCGTCTATGAGTTCATTTACCGTTCATAGAAATAAAGTGTGTTTCAACTTGCGTAATCGCCAAAACCACCAATAACCTATAGGTGTAACTGACATGGCATGACAAGAATCATATGCGATATTGCGACGCGATAGCTGAGATCCGTCCGCGGATGTATGCAAATACACAAATCAGCCAAACACAATTACAAGTGACCAGTGGCAAGGCGATCAAATGATCCATAGCCTTTCTCTCGTGTATGGTCGCTTCAAGATGAACAACGGCCAGGGACATCACCAGCTCGACATAACTGGTCTTTGCAACCATAACATTGGATACGGCGCATCATGGTATCGGAGCATTGACATCGAAACCGTTATCACGCACAAATGCACACCGGAAACGTTATCGGATTCCGTCTCGTGGCGAAAATGTAACCAAATATTTCTGTCACGAATGGTTCGGTGTGTCAGTAGAGATGTGAATAATCTCCTTAAAAACTCAGTCCTTGATGAGTTAACGAAGAACGTGCGTGCCCAAATATTGTCAATGATTCAAATGTTGAAGTAATACAACATTGATATGACAGAAAATATGTGTCCATCAGACCCAAAGCAGTTGAGCACAACTTTCCCTCAAAAGAGGGCACAATCAAGCTATGTATGTTGGTTAGGATGCATCACATCACAACTATAGCGTAAACATGTATAGGCGAACAAGAGCCGCAGAATGCTATGGTCGATTATATATCATCAAAAAACCCTGCATGTTTATGAACAACATGTGATCTGTAGACCATGCAGACAATAGGACACGCGGTCAAGCATTGGTTGACGTCGGAAAACCAGACGTATTTATATCGTGACACTTCCACATCTTATATACAGTAACACCGACTGTCCACGTGAATCTACTATTTTTGTTGGTATGCAAAAAACCTCTACATGCGAGGCTTTATGAAAACTCTAAGACATACACAGACGAAGTCATGAACACAGACTATGTACAACATAGCCTCCATATTGTTATACGTGAACAGGTCGGAAAACGCATTGACTTCTGCAATCGAAATCACGAGCGCATATATAGTGGATATACCAGCTGTGTGTACAACAAAGCCTCCGTCATGAGCGAAGCGTTAAAACGCGCATGGAATTCGACTTGCGAAGTCATGCATGGCCACACACAATCATCCTGGACAACGTATCGGACCTCTGTAATAGCACACAATGATTCCCATTGGCACTCGATGGTCCTGTCATTTTTGAGCCGTTGTAGTAACAATGCTCGACCTGATCGGCACATTAGCGAACCCAGCGCTATATACAGGCAATGGAGTCCAGTCCATCAGGCCAAACGGCACCTGCCATGTTGAACTGAATGTCAACAATATGACAAGACAGCTTTATCAACGCTAACCCGTGCGTGACCGAAAATGGCCAACTACCGAGATTGCGAAACAAAAGTTACTCCATGATCAAGATCAATGGCAAAACTATGCACGTGGTGTTAAGAGTCACGGTCGCTACAATCGCAACCGCATGCATGACCCAGATCGGTAAACAGCCGATGGAATGAGCCGAACAAATTTGATTCGAACCATTTCGCAGTTCCAGTAAACTGGAGCATTAAATAATTGACCACTTCTAGCGTGGCGTTATCAACATGATCAAGTCGCTTCAGTCGCGACCGATTGTTGTTCAATGGCGCAGAAAATCTGTCACTGCGTGACAAGAAGCGCTAATCGGACAGCACGGATTTTGCCATGAAAAAATCAAGCAAGCCGTCATAATGAAAGCAAATACAATAAAATATTGTTGCATTCATAAATAGGAACTGTCCGAGTCAACTAAAATACAAATCAGAAGCCGCTACAATCGTAGCCTCTGAAAAGTATTTACTGTGCAGAGCACATAAGAATAAGAATGCGTCTTCACACGACGCTTGCAGCGAAAACAATGAGGTGTTGTCGTGGACACATGCGCAGTGATGCTATCTCAGTTGACCCCGGAAGTGATTCTATAGTGAAATAGAATGTAACTGGGGACGAACGACTATGGTGACTCCATGGTAGCAACCGTTACCGGTATTAATCGTATTAATCCATTTATGATTTCCACAAAGAATGTTAACTTGTTGTGAAGCAACATCAACAGAAGACGTTCGGTAACGCTCGTATTAACGCAAGTTTCTTGTCCTTGCACCTGTTTTCACACATGTATTACTCACATTTGCCAATGATAACCAACAATCTTATATATTTTAAAAAATGATTTATTACATCAATTGCCTATGCTGATTGATTATTTATTAAAATGTTATTCCCTTCTTTCGTGTAGCGTTGTATGCAATGAGCGGCAATGTCGTTTTCTTAGAAGATAGCCTTGGTAATCACCCCTAATTTGGAGATTTTCAAGTTGTATACACAACACTGGGAACATCTCCATCAATTTGTAATGCGTGCCACATGCTTCGGTTATGGCCTGTCACAAAAGATTCTGTATTCTCATCTCTTTCATCAGCGAACATATCTAAGGAGATATGACATAATGGGTGAGTTATTCCTATAGGGAATTTTATATAATTACCTGAAAATGACCAACTATATATTTTTTACAAACAGTAAGTTAAAATGAGACTTTTATCAACATTTTCACTATCGGACGAATAACCGAAAAAAATGGATATTTAACATTCATCGTCCATCGATTATCCACTAATTGGACTCCTCAATAGCTAAGTGAATCGTATTTATTAATCTTTTTATGGTCAATGACTCCCTGGATCACAAAATCGAGCCCGATAGATTGGCAATGGTAACATTCGCAGGGGGCGCTTCCAAATGCTACTGTCTGCGGTGGTAAGGGTACTGTCTGACGGCGGTCTGCTATCAATTTAATGGGCTTTACTCGAGTAAACATTTGTGTAAATATTATTGGCAAATGGGCTACATTAAGTTGTTATAACTTGTGTCCCAATCCCTCGTAACTTGTGTTTTAATAAATATGTATAAACCAATACTATAGTCATAGCACATTGTACTAATAGAATTTCCACTAGACGCAAGACCACCTGCAGCCGATACCATTTCATAGATTGCAACCACTGCGAGCAGGATCCATAACCAGTGCGAGAAGGACCATTCAACAATTTCTCTAATTTAGAAAAAGAGCAGTTAACTAATAACGATTACTCGCAGCTAAGAATACAAGTATATGGGAACAATTACTAATGAACTGTTCGACGTCTATTTAAATAAATTTTCTTTTTCAAAGATAATCAGTATAATTTCTTGTTAAAAATGGAATATGAATACATTCATTGTTGATATTCAACGTTATATCTAAATGGGTGTTAACGCAAAAGCAGTATATCCTGCATATGTTCTTTTTGGTGTTCAATCGGCCGCTAACATGTGCTAAGATGTTGATAGTTTCACGGTCCTCATCGCGTGTTTCTTCCAATTCTGTGGGACATTTGCTTACATTTTGCTACCCAAACTGTTCCCTGCGACCAGGGAGCTTAACCACTGCTACCTCACAGGACCGGATCACAGGGGGGGGGGGTATATTACATTATACATTTCGATATAGCATATTGTACACACAATACGTATATTGCGACTGTGTGGTTAATTCACTTGATTCAACGACCACGTGAGTTGTGATGTTTTCTGATTACCAAACTGAAATTTTATGAATATATACATCTACACTATCCGTATAATCTAATTGCATGGCTCTAATTGATCAGAATTTACAGAATATCAACGATAATGGCGGAGATATGTAAGAGCAATGCCGAACGTGATTTTATTGGCATGTTTTCCATAAAAAAAACACACGATGAAATTTGGAAACCTTTCATAAACCGTGGTGCTGTTCAAGTGTCGGCGCCGAGCAGGCAATACTACATGTAAATACGTTACCGTGACACCGGCTTCGGTCAGACGATTCTATCCTGTTTACCAAGCTTTATGACTTAATATTTACGGTCTCTGTGTACATAATACATATTGTAGATATTTTATATAACAATATTCTCCTATCCTCATGTGTAAATATGTTGCTTTGAAATTGTAGAACAAGAGTTTGAAGAGAATAAACTAAAATGACCAAGGGGCACACGCACGTTTTGCATAAATCCAGCCAAAATGTCAAGTAATTTTCAACAAAGAATTTCTTTGGCTCTATCTGGTAAAAAAATATGAATTTCACATATCATCATCTTCATTGTTTATATAATCTGAGCAGCTATTAAGAGACGATAAAACCAATGGATTTTAATACATTTGAGACGTTGAAAATATTAGTATCTTTTTGGTCCCTTTCGGTACCAAGAACTGCTAGAATAATTAATAATTTCACACTTCAATTACCAAATAGCTTATTGTCTTGGCTCTATGGGATGAGGCTTCATTTCTATCATAATGTTGAATTAAATTTTTAATTGCATAATATAGAATCATACCCCCATATATTATAATGAAGAGTAAATCAGTCACAAATATTCAAGCCCAAATGAAAAGAAATGTTGATGTGCACTGGGGTCCACTCAAGCAGGGAGCAATCAATTGGAATTAGGCCACAGTGTTAAAAGATATGGTGGTCATCTTTAACTTGGTTGTGAACCCATGACCCAGAAATGATCAACAGGCATGACATGTACATTATCAATAGAAAATTATTGATGGGTAGTTGCCTTTCCAATCATTAAATTCATTGATCAAGAAAAGTAAGTCTCCTCTCGTGATCTTCAGATATATCATGGATATATGAACCGCACTTTGCAGAAAAATCAATTCACAGAAGTTCTTGGTACCGGAAATTTTAAATACTTTTCAAGCCATAAAAGTAGCGTAAATGAGGTTATAAATCAAATGGGTTGATCGTTCTTAAATATTGTGTCACAATAATTGCTTGTACCAGAAAGGATATTCACAACAGATTTTGAGAAAATCCATTTTGAAATACCAGGACATTTTGGCAAAACGTGCATCTGACCCATAACCTTAAGTCAATCACTATTGAACAATCTGCAGTGCTGGTGTTCTTGTTGTTGATGTGGTTCTGACGATGACTAAGAAGATGATGGTATCATATACAGACGACGAGAAAGAGGACGGCGATGAATACGACAATGTGACGACGACGATGATGATGATGATGATGCCGACGACGATGATCATACTATTGCCAGAATGACGATATTGACTATACTTGATAACAGTTAAACACTATTCAATATGCAGTGTTGTTGTTTGTGTCTCTGATTATTGCTGTGTTTACGATGACGATGGTGATTAAGGCTATGCTTTTTATATTGTCGACGAGTCCGGACGACAAAGACGAGGAGGACGACTGCCATGTTGATGATCATCATGGATGATGCTGATTATAAGTTCGTAATCACATTGTATATATACTGCAACATTCTCAATCTTTTGAATATATCTACTAATTGTATATTTCTCAATATATTTTGATTAGAGAATAAACGCATTCATCGATATTTTGCAATAAAGTTCAAGACGCATACACTCATCATTTTCACGAGACTGATAAGTGGAAATCGAAACAATATAAGCTGCTTGCTTTATTGGTCGCCGTACAGTAAATTCAATAATAGTTACAGTCGTCTACATCATAATTCGGTATGGATAAAATATGTAAATAATTTACTGAACGCACTGGGTATGAGTGGAGTCTGGGACAGCCATGCGATCGTTTCTACGAAATCCTTTACAACACTTATTAAAAATAAAACACAGGATAAGTATTCAACTGATTGGTGGGCCACTTTAAATTCCTCAGAGAAATACACTTTTATAGATCTATCAAGCATTGTTATGGACTTGAAAAGTACTTAATAAACCTCGAAGAAAGGGACGGACCCTACTACGTTTTAGAACTAGGAACCATCGTTTGGCCACATAAACTGGAGATTGGACTGGCTTATCAAAAGACGCTCATTTTGTAACGAGAATATAGGGAACGAATTCCACACACTTCTGGAATGTAGGATGTTTGAACACTTAAGAAATAGATTAATCGCCCCGTACTATCATCACCGACCTTCATTACTTAAACTGGACCAATTATTTAACAATAAAAGACCGAAAATAATGCGCATTATCGCCAAACTTGTGGCCAACATAAATAAATAATAATTAACCCCCGACCTCATAAATACCAATTAACTCCCGACCTCAGAAACATAAATAAATAATAATTAACCCCCGAACTCACAACTACTAAACTACTTGCCACAACCCCCCCCCCCATATTTGGGTGCCGCATGCAACAGACCATGGCAAGCTGTGAGTAACGCACTATTTAGTGCGGATTGTTATAAATTGTTACATATATCTGACATAGTTTTCGCTTCTGCTGAGGCCAGACACACTTAGACTAGTCCATTGATTATTTCGTTATTATTTTTTTTTACTATTTCGCAGCACTGGTTACATCCACTAATTGCATGTACAATGTATGTATACCTTGTCTACACTGTACACCTACTACATATATACAGTACCGTGACCTGTCTGAAAATCATGTTTAAAGATTCCCCGGTGACACACTCACTTTGGTTATATGGAAATAAATGTGCTGAAATGTGTTGTATTCCTGGACCTGTATATCAAATCACAGTATCTGACTTTAGTTTTGCGTATTCATGAACAATTGTGTAATTCTTTGTTAAAGAAATAAAAAAGTCGAAAAGGGTTAATAACTCCGTAAAAAAAAATATTCTGTCATCTATATACATGTTGCACATCTCCAATATGTGGGTAACAATACTCTGAAGTTTAAAATATCTACGATCAAAACTGTTATGTAGGAGGAGTTGATTACACCATGAAGGTACCCTCATACAGAAAATTATAAAAAATGTTTTTCAAAGTCGAAAGGCCCATAACTCTGGGAAAAAATCATTGGATCAAACTCAAATTCGAACTCAACCTGTATCTTGATATTATTGATCCACATAAAAACGGTATTTGCAATTAAAGGATCCAAACTTGAGATATCATCCGGAAACCGAAAAAGTGAGAAATTTTCTTAGTAAAAAAAAAGTTGAACAAAATGGAAATAACTCCATAAAACAACATCGGATCAAACCCAGAATTGCAGAGCACCTGTGTTCTTGGTTGAGACACCTTCATACCAAGTTTCAATCAAATCGGATGATCATTACTAGAGTTATAACTCCAGACGGACGGACGCGGCTGATTACAATAGTCCTCCGAAAATATCGGGGGAAAATAAATAGGCGCGCTATCGACCTGTCCATACATTTACGATTATTATTATTATTTGCACCTTCTGGAAGAGTTATATATACATTTGTTCGCAAATAAATTGGTTGAGGCAGGTCGGGGGGCGTCATTGTTGTGTTCTCTTATGCTGTATATATAACAGTTTGAGAATAAAATATCAGATCAGATCAGATAAATAGAGCATGGGTGCATGGGTTTAGTACGACGCGAAGGCACTATATACTCGGGTAGTTAACGACAAGACATGATCTAGTTATTATATTCACCGAACAATTCAAACGTCGTGCACAATGCATAATTAATAATAAAAACTATCACACCAAAACAAACTGCTGGGGCCTGTTTCACGAAGCAAGGTCATAAGATTATCTTAAGATGGACTTAATCTAAGATCTAAGGTGGATCTTATGATGTAACTTTTCCGTTTCAAGAACGCGTTTCACAAAACAAGATTAAGTCCTACTTAAGCAGTAAGTAAAGTTCCCGCTCATTTAGACTGGTTATCGACAATTTTCTACAGTCCGGAACGAAAAAATGTGGGCTTGTGCAATCTTTATGTACGGCATTGAGAGGTTATCGAGAAAGAGCCGAGACATTATTGTGTGACAGGGATGCTGGATAGCGGCTGGGGTGGGGTGGGCGAATCAGCGCATGTATCTTAGTGTCTATAGTCAATGCATGGCCTTATATTCGCATATGGATCTTAGACTTGTATGAGTTCCACGATGTGAATTCGAACATGAGTACATCGCAGGCTTTTAAAATGACGAGCTTTGCGTTTACTGACGAGTGGCGGTGTCATAAATAAGACAATATAATTATATGGATCGATGCATGACTGCGACCATGCATTCACGCCGAGTTAATCAACTGAGAGCAATGATCAGGCGGCGATTTTTTTTATGTGAGCCGACATAACTCGTATATTATCGACCACTACGTGTAGCAATAATAAAAATAATTCGGCGATGTCATCAGGACACACATAGGTCATTTTTCGATTCAAAGGGAAATGAAAAATATTTGTTAGAGTAACTTTTTAATTATTTTTATGCAGATGTTTCATGTGGTTGTCATACCATGGATATATATATAAAACTACGTTTTCGTTAGCACACTCGTATTAAGGGGTGTCATCGTTACGGGTGTGTATATCATATATACAGTATGCTGTACAACGGTTATCCCACGTCATCATCCATCATTCGCAGTCGGACCTCCAGAGAGCTTGGATCGCCACCTCTCAGGATGAACTCGCCACCGCTAATTCCAATTAGTGTCACCAGCATGCTGGAAGCCGTGCATGTCACGCCTTGTCTGAGCTGGTCATTCCACGCTCACAAAGGCGGATACCAGCTGATTCTGGACTTCCAGTCCGACCCGGCAAAGCTCTTTTCAGGGCTCCCTACCGGGAAGGGCTCGGATATTACCGAATCAGCACGGAAGCCTCGTCAGAAGATGAGAAAGAAGAAAAAGAAAACACCATCGATGAAAAAGAGAGATGCCGAAAGACTCGCTGCATGGAAAGCGAAGAAATCGACCGGAACTTCACCAGTCGACCTCGCCCATCCAGCCGAAAACCCGTCCCAGTCTGTCGTCCAGGAGATGGAATCACCATCACCACCACCATCACGGCCAGACGAGGTTATTACAAACGAAGACGAGAACCCCTCTGACTTCGTCCCGAAGACTCCGGAATACCCCGAGCCGGAGACTTCGCACTCACCAAAAGCAGAAGCCGCCGGATCCCTGAGAGATAGCGACCCAGACTGGGAAGAAGACGAAGACGAGCCTATCAGACGTTTTAATAGCACAATTGAAGAAATTTTCGCAATATCAGAATCAGAATCATCATCCTATGAGTCATCACCACCAAAAAAGAAACGAAAGCAATCCAACAACAAAAAGAAAAACAAAAACAAAAAGAAAAAATCTCTTAACAGCTAGAACCCCACTTCACCTGATCCTCCTGAGCCACGACCTAGACATATTACCTACATATCCAAGAAAATTCAAGACAGGGCGTAAGGGCGACCTCCGGGTGAGCCCACACCGTCCTCGTGCCGCCATGCGGGCGGGCACGCAAATCCTTTCTCTGCTGCTGGTTATCCCACCCCTGCAAAAAAGAACATGACAAAAATTTGGACAGCCTTGAAAATCACGACATATGGGCGTGGGCATAAACTCAATAAAAATAATATTCTCTATAGAAAATTGTCACTATTTCTAAAACATATTTTGATAAAGAGCGTTTGTTACCTTTCCTATATGACATATCTGCTTTGTAAACAGCCGACGGAAATTTGGAAAGAGGAAAGAATCAACACATTAATTGATCTCATTTTACCCCATCTCCCACACACACATGGAATAACATAGAGGAGATTGTGAGCTTTGAGCTAGGCCATAATTCTTTTCAAAAGTTTAATTCGTGGGTAATACAATTTTATAATATATATTGTCTATAGGTCACATACACAGCTGATAATTGACTATATCCTACATTCGACGAGGCTAGGGGTGGCTAGTTGGTCTCTGTGGGGAGGGGGTACATCGTGCAATTTCCAACTGCATCCGCCCCTTAATTGAACCGGGCCAACATCCATGTTCGCGAAAAGCCATGTCCACCACACACGTTTGATTTAAACTTTCCAATTGGTATCTCAAATATTCCAAAAGTTCGAAATTTCTAACCTGACGCCCTAAAGTTGGTGATTTTCGGTTGCTGCTGTTTGTCTAAAACAACACATTCCTTTAGTTAGAAATTCAAACAATTGAAACCTATATATAGTGTACGATTAATGTTCTTGTCAGGCATGAAATTTCCAATTGCTAAACATTTTGACCAAAGTGTGTGTGTGTGGTGGTGGGGGGGGGGGGGGTAGACAACACACAAACCCCATTCGCACGTCCCTGATGATAAGTCTGTACTCTGAATTGTTTTTACCAAATTAACTCTATGGTTATACGGTGGGAGGGGGGTTGCCCTCTCCAAACTTTGGTTTTGGAATGTTTGAGGTACCAGTTGGAATGTTTACACCCAAAGAGAATTTGGTGTTGTTTAAGGGGGTGTAGTTGGACATTTCGAGGCGAACACCCCCTCTCACTCTGTAGCCACGACCCTGTATACCAGACGACGAATTGCCCACCCAGACAAAGTACAGATATCTCCGTAATTGCAAATAACATAGGCCGCCATACGTGTGATCGATATGCCACTTATCACGTGGGTCTTAACTTTAAGATTATCTTATGACACCTCACAGCAGTCATAAAGTTAAGACCAAAGTTAAGGCCATCTTAAGTTTAGACCTTGTTCGTGAAACGCACTTATGACTGAAGTTTGAACTTATGACCATCTTAAGTCCCAACTATGTCATAAGTTGCTTTCATGAAACAGGGCCCTGGACTGCATGTCCAAAGTCCTTCCCGAGAAGTAATTAGAAATCAAGTACAACTCGTTTTACTGAGAAAAACTATTACTATCAACTTACCGACAAACGCTTTTAAGAGAAATATAATAATCGCATGAATGTCTTGGACTCGAGTTCAATAAACCGAAACGTGTAGAATTTAAGTTTTATTTTGAATGAATGAAAACCCGAAACTGTACGCAAGGTGAAATCAAAATAATGTTGCCACTTCGCAAGCTGACTTAGTTGTGAACAAAAGTGTTCACAGTATAATGATTGAGTTTCATTTGGACACGCCTTAGTGGAGACATTTCGGTATATATTTTCTCGAGAATGTTGTCTCTGTTCATTTATTTTTCTGCGTGCGAGTTTGGTATAGTAGTGTGCTAAATTTAGCACAACACTGTGCCATATATATAGTGCACGGCTCTCGACCAATCAGAAGTCTCCATTTCTGTGTGAGGTGAAATATATGTATATAGTATGTATCGCGGATTAGGTTTGGGATGAGAGAGCCTTGATTCCATAATTCTTCAAGATTAACCATTCCAAAAGCAACCGAATTAAACTGGATATGTTGTGTTCGTAGGTTCTTTGCCATTTTATAATATCAATGGAAGTATGTATGTGATCTTAACATGTGATTAGTAAGAATTCCGGGCTATAAAATAACATTGGATAAAAAAAAAACTTCAGTCAACAGATGATTCAGTAATTTTCCCACAGAATAAGACAAAACACGAATATTTCGCTTTTATCATAAGAATGCATGGTGGTATATTATAAACGCACTTTATCAAAACTCAAAGGAGTACAATAGACTATCTTCAAAATATTTTAAACTTGACCAATATTGTTTACATACTCTGTGGCGGAGACTATGTTTATTTATGCAAATTATATTTGGTTATATTCATCAAAGCCAGTTATACGTGAAAAGTACTACCATTTCTGAAACCGCATCATCGCGTTTACCCCTTATATATACCTAATGTTACATATAGTTGTTGCACACAAAACCACAAATAGCAACATTTCGTTAATGTTCAACGCTGAAATAACAGCTTTAAACAAGATCACCTGCTATTGAGCACAATTACGTGGGGGTATTAGCAAGATATTTTCAAACAAAACGATACTGAAAACTAATATTGTGCATTGTGTGGTAGTGTATTCCAGTTAACAAGACAACAATTGACAACAATTGCCAGTGGTTTCAAATAATTTAATTTAGATAGTGATCCGTTCGTGATCTTCTGTTGGAGATGTGTCTTTTAACCAATTATTTACTAAATACTCATTGACGCAGGGGGGGGGTCGAAAAAAAAATTCCAGGCACGTATGATCATTTTAATTTTTTCCGGCCTCGGTCCACCCACCCACCCAATTTCTTCCGTTTCCGGCCTTTTTTACCAGGCAATTTTGGACACCCACCCTTTTTTTTCCGTTTCAGGATTCTTTTTCCGGTCAGTTTTGGACACCCACCCCCTAAATAGTTTATTGCGCGAGATTTTAATAGAACAGTGCATAATGAAGATAACGATACTATTTAAATTTATCATATAAGTGTCATTAATAAAGAAATGTGTCAACATAATCACATTTCTAGGGATAGGCAGAGTACCAAAGTTTTTATCAACATTCATTTTCATAATATATAGTCACATGATCTAGTCACATAATCACATTTGAGTATTCTACAAACTACATGGTACAACACATTTCAGATTATATGATATTTTGATATTTGCTATGTGATATATTGCTTGAACCAAATTGTTTATCAAAACATGTGGAAATACAACTGTTCATCCCAGTTCATCCCAGTTTGAAGAATAATGCTAATACCAAACATAACCATGATATACCCACATGACTCTTCTTGTGGCGTCTCAGAAACCAGAACTGAGGAAACATGTTATAGCGTGTAATGGCAGGCTGGTAATCACTGCCTGAAGTAATAGGCTTCGTAATAATTGGGAATAACATATGGATGGATAGCCCAATCTCACTTTTTTTTGCTCACGATATCAGTGACGATGAAATCTTTGTTACTGTGATTAACATTACAAGCTGATCCACATTAACTTGGAAAACAATTTGAAATTGTTCAAGCTGGCCCGGCTGGCCTTCAATTTATATGTTAAGATTTTATGTTTTACGTTGTCAAAAGTCTATTTTATTCCATTATTTTTTATATCTTTATTTCCATGTCACATATGGTCAAGTGTGCTTTCATTTTATTGCTTATTTTCAGCTGAGTTCTGCATAGTTATTCTTATTTTGTTGTATCAGTAGATGGAATCCTGATTAAATTTTATTTTTCCAATAGCGCAGTTTCTTGTTCTATCAAGTTGAATTTGGGTTATTGTTGGCCATTGTGCAACTGATCCAACTTCTGATAACCTCTCTATATAGTATAGCATTGCTATTAACTATATATGACCTGTTTCTGTTCAAAATACATCAAAATAAGACTTAATAGCAGAAATGGAAAAAAAATTTGGCACATGGAAAAAACTGCTTTTCGGACCCGAGAGACACCCATCCACCCCATCATACGTGCCTGGAATTTTTTTCCGACCCCCCCCCCTGATTGACGAGTAATTTCCTTTGGACATGTTCAGATAGTGAGATCAACAAAATTTTGTTCAACTTTTTATCTAAAGAATATAAATGATTCAGCATTTGTATTATCTTTTAATCATACTGCTTATTTTTCCCGAACACCAATCCAAATGAATAATAAGACAATTCCAATGTGTAAATTTATAATTGAGTGGGAGAATCAATTTATAGATAGTTAAACGCTTTCACGTGACACTGCTGTTGGATGTGTTGTCCGGGAAGAGTATCGCATCAATATTAAAGACTATATATTTTTTAAATTATATGCGCTATCGAATATCGCCACCTACTGGGCTCAGCAACTATATTGGAATACATCATGCCCTTAATCGTGGGTAGGTTCTAACAAATTTCAACGGATGTCTGAAAAATATGTATATGCTAGTCTGCTAGACGCTGGGTCGCAAAAGCTGGGATGTTTTTTTCCTTGGGAATAAATATCACCAGTGACTTTTAGCGTATCCGCAAATGTATCGTAGATTCACTAAATCAGAGATTAATTAAACACCCGCAGAGACTACCTATGGCTCCCAGCTCATCTGGGCACTGACAAACCGCTGAATGAGACAGAACATGGAGATACGTGACAGATAGTAAGCAAAATTTGAATGCAAATAACATTTGTGAACATAAATGATTTGAGAAAAGTTATTTTCTATTCACACCAACGATCGACACCATAAACCACACTGTGTACGTTTAATGTTCTGTCCCTTAACCCTTTACCCATCAGAACGGCCCTGTGCCAATGCATTCTCTTATATATGCGAGTCGACCATAGGTCGCCTCGCATATATAAGAGAATGCATTGGCTTAACACATTAAAAATTAAAAAATTGTTAAAGAATGTAAGAAAAAATGGTAAAAAGTGGGCCAATGCATTCTCTTATATATGCGAGGCGACCTATGGTCGACTCGCATATATAAGAGAATGCATTGGCACAGGGCATAACTGTAACCATCACAATGTGGTCAAGGAGCCGGTTCCAATGATATCCATATTTGTATGGTTCTATTGAGACAGACCGAAGATATTTTAGGCTGTTGAAGCTTTATTTGGCCGGTTTTGGCCGGTTTGTTGGGTAAAGGGTTAACATAATTAGATCGTGACGTTGAGATCATTGATATATATGATGTTCTGGTAGCCAGATATCGACTACTAGTATCAAAAAGGGGGAAATTTTATCATATTTTGTATTTTTTCAGCCCAGCAAACATTCCAATAATATGACAAAGAACGTCAGTCTTAACTCGTTTAGGACGGGAAACGGATATATCCGTTTCCCAAAACATTACCTACAGGACGGGAAACGGATATATCCGTTTCCCACTTAATACACTTACTATCAGCGAATGATTCTTTTATAATTAAATGGTTTGCGCATAGTAACATGTATTCAATATAGGCCGATCACTCAGTGAGGGGTCCAGGAAGATGTAACCTATTTTTGGCGTCACGTGGGGGTCGCGTGCCGTGATTGGTGACGTCATTGTTCCAAAATGACGGCGCTCAGTACTGTAGCCTAAGCCATTGACGCGTAGACAAGTTTTCGGTTGGCAATCACCATGGCAGGTGAATGTTGACCCCCCTCAGCGGAAGGAACAAGAAGCGGGGGCAATTTAAGTATATTCATGGATCCTATTTCTTTGGAAAATAATTACATTTGATTCAAAATGTCACATTCAGAATCTCGTATTGCGAAATTACAGCCCCCTAACGCATAATTTTCCGAAAATCGGTTGCCATGTCAACCGGTCGCAATTTGGTGGTATCTACATAAACAAATTGGAAGATTTATAGAATACGAATGATCACCCATATATATATTATTAGTTGTCACATGGAGAATTATGTCATGACCAATGGTCTGACCCAGGTTTAAGTTAACGCATACATTGGTATAAAATGATATTTTAACGTTAGAAAACGGGGCTTTGGCGGCCATTTTGAATGGCGCCCTCTGTCGGTGTTGGGTGATTTTCGAGCAAGGCTAGTTCCAGATGTTGGCAAAATATTCCTGGATCATTTAACTTCGAAATGATTTATATTTAATTCAAAATGTCGCAAACATATCGTCATATAGCGAAATTACAGCCCCCAAACGCATACATTTCCGAAAATAGGTTGCTATGGCAACCGATCGCAATTTGGTGATATCTACCCAAAATTTCTAGAAGATTTATAGACTACCGATGATTACCCATATAGTATGAGTTGTCACACGGAGAATTCAGCCATGGCAAATGGTCTGACCCAACATTGAATAAAACGCATAAATTGCTATAAAATTATATAAAAGTAAGCATTTCTGCAAACAATCTCGTCTGTGAGTAATGTTTTCTCAAAAGAATCACGTCCCAAACGAGTTAATCGTTTCCAAAAAGAAGTAGCTTCGTTTAAAGACCGTACACACGGTGGGGAATCACGTGGTTTCGAGTTGATGAGTACCACGCATTCAAAATCGAAACCACGTGATGCATGGATTGGTGTATTCCACGAACCTCCGACTGGCAACTTTGGTCAGAAAACTACTGAGTATTTCCGAACAAATATGGTATCAACTTGTTTTAAAAATAAACTAGCATATGCTCGTAACAGTAACAATGCTGTTTTGTCATTTCCTCATATATTATGTTTTTGGGCCTCTGCACTCGCTTCGCCATTTTGAATGCGCGGTACTCACCAACCTCGAAACCACGTGATTCCCCACCGTGGTACAGATCTTTTTAAATAGTGTGATGCGCCGTCCTCGATCTTACAACATGCATGCTCCTACGTGTGCGATCTCATAGCGCCCGCGTCGCTGTTTACAATGAATATTTACTTTACACAATTCCACCATCATGATTGTTTGTTGGACGTGTAGCGATGACGGCTATGTTGCGTTCTGGAATTCTAACAAAATGTGACCTCCAAGGCGGAGATTATACGCGAATGGGAATTCCTCGTGTATCTAAAGCTTAGGAACATTAGTCGAATACCCACCTCCATAATCAGTCTGAATGTCTGTCCGCAATTTCTTTCCATTTCTAGTTCTATAGTCGAATGAGATGGATTTCGGTTTGTGAGTTAACAGCCGCTAAATACACTTCGAATTAGGTCGATAAATATATTAAATAGGTCGATATAATATATTTTGTATACTCTAAAAAAAAACCTTCATATATACCTTAAGCAAAAAATATGTTATGCTAACAGGTAGCCTTATATTGATACCAGCGGCATCCGCTATGCCCGCACGGACATACCATATACACATAATAGCGCTAACAATACCTCTAACTGAAGTTTCTCAGAAATGATCCAGAAATGGGTCTCTTGTGTTGTCCATAAATAGACATACACGTTATTCCATAAAACTTAAGTTTCTCAAATACACTTGATTGATTGATTTTTTTGTTTGCAGAGTCACATATATATATATCAGTGAAACAAACAAAACTTATATCGTATATATACGTATGTACAACAAATTCGGATATAACGTTCGCCATTGGTTAGTTCGTATACGTATACGTATACGTATACGTACATATATCTATGAGTATATACATCTGTAATTAAATTAGATTACACATTAATAGACGATAAACTTAAAGATGCATAATCCGAATTAACGCTCCCAACTTACAATTTCTTTGGCTTCGGTGGTCAAAAATATTTTATTCGAATCGTGGAACCTACCCATAAAAGCTCAGAGTGATCAGATATCGATTTTTGAAATTTGTTATATCCTGAGATGTGTAATTTTTGGCGGCCTGGCAAAAATTCGTGAAGCCGACGGTCTCGGACCAAATTGCGGATGAAGATGGATAACTCTAAAATCAAGTGGCTTTGGGTGTTAGATATTTGACAATCCGTTGAACAAAATGTTGATAAATAACACGTTTTGGGCAATTTTATACTATAGTTAGTGGTTAGCATAATTTTTGGGCAATTAATCGATTCTGCTAACTGAAGAGGCATTTCAAAATATGCTGTTGTTGGAATCTGATGATATGGGGACCATCGAATAGGATTGAGTACCTTTAACAATTAGGATAATTACATGTGTTAACCCATAACAATAAATATAAATTTCTGATTCCTGCAAATCATATTTTATGTGCTCGTCTATCGTCTTGTTTCTATAATTAGGAGCTAAATATGCACATGTGCGTCCCAATTATAATTCAGATATGTTTTATCTTATAAAATCTTTTGCACAGCTTTGAAAATTAGTTTTCTTCTCTTCTTCTCTGGTGAGCAGCTTGCAGTCATCTGCTGACTATTATAAGCCGGATCTCCGAAGAGTAATATTTTACCAAGCTGGTGTTGGATGACAAAATCTTGATATGTAAGTTATACGATATATTGTGGTATAGGAATTACGCAGTTATACAATTATGTGTGAAATTAGAGTGCGAATATAGTGACAGGGACAGAAAATAATACAATCGCGGCCATGAAATGGTTATCAAAATGGCCACAACTCCAAGACATACCACGATGAAATCAACATATTGGATAACCACATACGAGTGGAAATACGTAATATTAATGTACAAGTATGTTTTTAGCATCTTTAAAGGTACTCAGATAATTAATACAGATCCATCTGAAGGATTTATCGGTCACTGAAACGCAAATCAAACCCAATGGTTTACGTCTTTAAAGTTCGGGTGTTCTGCTTATCCAACATCCAACTGTCCGGCCAAAATATAATGATTTTGGTAATGCAACGCACGTAGCGCATGGTAGTTTCTTTTGGCATTGTGATTAACGTAAACTGAAGTGGATACCATTGTGGTATAAAAATAAGTTACATTTATGGAATTTTCTACACTCTGCATGCGTGATAAAATACCATACACATATGTCCCAATGCTTATCATACTGCAAAGAAACACTCACCTCTTCAATTGATTAGCGCCATATCTCGCCAGTCAAAGAGATGGTACATCTTATAGTTTACGTAAGACTTATTTTCACGCTGCTACCAAACCGGTTTATTAGTAGACAATTTTGTTCAAATTACTTCAGTCTCCATTTTACAACTGGAATATACTACCACGTAATGCACAATATTAGTCTTCAGTATCGTTTGTTAGAAAAATATCTTGCCAATACCACCGACGTAATTGTGCTCCATAGCAGGTGATCATAAGTTAAAGCTGTTTTTCCCAGCGTTGAACATTCGCGAAATGTTGCTTTTTGTGACAACAGCTATATGTAACATTAGGTATACGGGGTAAATGCGGTGATGCGGTTTCAGAAATCGTAGTATTTTTCGCGTATATATGGCTTTGGTGAATAAAACCAAATATAATTTGGTGCTATAAACATAGTAAACTGTAAACAATATTGGTCAAGTATAGAATTTATTGAAGTGAAGATAGTCTATGGTACTCCTTTGTGTTTTGATAACTTGCGTCCATAATACACCGCCATGCATTTTTCTGATAAAAGCGAAATATATGTGTTTTGTCACCTGCTGGAAGGCAACTATGATTACTATTTTGGGACATGGACAATGGGATCTTCACATTTTACCCAGTGCTATATGCATATTGGTCTATAACAGTGCATTTTGAAAGGTTTGATCAAAATAAATGATGATCGGTCACATTCGTGAGATTACTCTGAGTACATATAATTCTGCTTCTAGAAAAGATCACAGAATCAATACACCCATATTAAATTGCATTTAACTGTTTAATTACACATATAACCACACGATTCAACATAAAAGTACATAAAAACTGCTTTATTTTTCCGTCTCGGGCGCTTAGAGAATCCTTACATCTCTAATCAAAGGTTTCTCTTATACTCTGCAATGATTATTCCTCGAATAATTCGAACATTTCTTCACTCTTATATGGCTAGCTATTAAATTCTGCACAAAGTGTAAATTTAATCAGTTTTCAGTTTTGTCCATTTTTGGCGGCCATTTTGGGAAAAAACATTCTACAAATATGGTTTACGACGAAGCATTGTTGTCAATATTTAAATTTATTCCGAATTTGGCATTAATTATTGCACCTACCGCCAAAAATTCAACAATTTCCGATACTAACAACCATATTGGGCGCCATCTTGAATCGAGAATTTTCCCCAAGGTAGAGTTTAGATATGTTGATCCCCAGATTCTGCCCGACAAAAACAGCTTGTTGAGAATGTTTTCTTGGTCCAATGCTTCAACGACCAGACTAAACAGGACTTCTTGCATGTATATTCGGAATAATACATGGTATAATGCACCAAGAGAAAATTTACAAAAAGCCTGGGCTCCTGCTCCTAGTAGATTTCGAGAAAGCAATTGACTCAGAGTCAAAGTCGTTCATACATAAATGCCTCAATTTCTTCAATTTTTGTGATTTCATAAAAAATAGACGGCCAATCTTTATGAAGACGCTAGCTCAGTCAATCTTAATTAATGGACACATATCACAAAGCTAACATTAGGGCGTGGCTGTCGACAGGGTGAAATATTCCTCTACAATATTGTTGGTAAGACATAATGATAACATTAAAATAGTCCTCTGTGGTTCAGAATATAAAATATCACAGTACACGGATAAATGAGGGTGACGACCCCCCTCCCCCTGGCATCCGGCATCCGGCTTAAAATGGACCCCGGCATCCGGAATACGCCATAACAGAGAGACGGCATCCGGAATACTATTTAATTAAATTTATTGAAAACAGACTCAGGAACGAAGTAAACGTTGGCACGAGGTATTGGAATTAGTCTCCGTATTGGCTAGTAATGATTTGATTTAGCAGCTTTACGGAAAGATTAAACTTTTTACTAAAGGTATGATCTACTATCACACATATATACATATATACATATATACGCCCTGTCTAACTTACTCGCGGCCATATTGGATCCACCAGGTCCGGTTCCGTGGTTTTAGTGCTACATGCAGAGGCGGACTGGGCCAAAAAACCGGCCCGGGAAATGAATATAACACCGGCCCATCTGCACCCCCCTTGAAATCAGAATCTGTTCGGGAAATTCCAACTGCACCCCACCCCCTTGAAGCAGAATCAGACCAAATACATGTTTTTGCATAATTCCATTTGCACCCCCTTGCACCTCAGTGCTCTGGTCTAATATCCTATATATTCGTAAACTATGGTTCTATATATTCCCGGTATGAGACCACTCAGATATATTTACCTGAAAAATTGCATAAATTATAATATCTAGCGGTCTAACTCCAGACAAATGCACACGGCTACGGACAAGAGACCAGGACACACCGGGCTGTCCATGGTTGTTCGGCCCGGGGTGAGAAAATTTAGAAAACTATACAAGAAAATCGCTAATTCTAGCATCTAGACTGACCTCAACTGAAGCATTCCTATTGTGTTGGAAATTTCAATTGGGGGAGTGTCCGGGAGGGGTGCGTCAGAATTTTTTTTTGGGGATTTACAGCTGGGAGTTATCGTTAAAATCTCGAGATTAACGGGGTCTTTACGTGGTGTTATATGATGCTGAAAAGTTCATTTAATGACAAAATTACGATTAGCCAATTAGGCTGGTTAAACAACACATATGGCAGCCCACGTCGGTTTCATCTGTGGCCCAACCACATATACCCCGCCCCCAAGGCCTCCGGCCCATCGGGAATTTTCCCGGTCTCCCGATCGGCCAGTCCGCCTCTGAGCCGTAATTTCGCTAAAATCCGGATTGAGAATCCAAGCCGATTACGGGGGGCGGAGCTAATTTCGGATTCTAGGTCAGATTTTGAAATCCACGTGGTCTCCGAAACTCTCTCCCAGCGTCAAACATGGCTCATGTATTTGACACAAGTATCATTTGTATCTTATATTTATAAAGTGCATGTTTGTTGTGAAAGTCATGATTTTCTTCTATGTGTATATACACGGCACATAATTTGCTGCCAATCCGATTTAATCGCATCTTTGTTTTCAAGTTAAAGTGTGTTTATTGATGATGGCAAGCATATCTAAACATGACAGCTCTAGGCCTCCTGAATCAAATTCCGAAGATGTTGTGAAGAACACACGAAACTTGTCAGTTGAACAGGGACGTGACGACATGGGTTGCATGGGTGTCTCGACCCCCACCCCGAACGTTGGTACAATTTGCTAAGCTGTGCAGTCATTCATACGTGAGGAAAATCAGGATTATTTTGACTAACTGTTTCAAATAATGATACGTACTAACCAACATACGCAACAAACAAACCCGATTTTAAATAAATACATATACAAACTTATGACTAACTCGGGAGAGGGGGGTGTCCAGTGAGCTGTATATATGTTCAACTTGTTTTGGTAGTCATGTTGCTTTAAATTGCCATTACTAATTATTTATTTTTTCAGTGTAATAACATATGGGAGAGGGGGTACCCTTCAGTGAGTCAGTACTTGTCCCACAATTCCTTTGTATGTATAAACAAATGTATGTGTTATATATCATGTGTTATCTAAATTTGACATATATATTTGAAATAAATATATCTAAACTAAACTTTGGTACATTCCAGCAGTCGGAAATTTCATGCATGACACAACATTAGTTGGACATTAATTTGACACCATATATAGGTTGGCATTGTTCTCATTGTTTTATTTTTTTCAACCAGTAAAAGTTGGTAATTTTCCAATCTTAGTGTTTGTCAGATTGGATATTTCCATGGGGAGCAAATTGAATTCTGCGAACCTGTGAGATTGATGTTTGGCTCAATGGGGGGGGGGGGGGGGGGGTGCAGTTGGCCGGAAATTTGAGGAAACTTCTAGCCACGTCCCTAGAACATGTGTCTGTTGTCTATACAGAGACTATTGTGCAAAACGACTGCATTTAACGAAACAAAACATGTTAAACATGAAATTGCTATAACTTTAAGACTAGATGATAGTACATACGTGTATCTGATAATCCATCGATACCATATAATCCTACTATTTCTTGAATAAGAAGAAACATTATAATAACACAGCGCAGAAGACATATCCACGAATTCCGTCAATGGTGACGTATCCGCCGAATTCGAAATCGACATGCGTTCGGGCGGTATTTTAAGGATGGAATTATGAAATGGACATATGAAAGTGACAATCAACAATGATTTGCAATTTCTTCGCCATCAACCGAAGTGCTCCCCCAGCGTTACTATCAATAGCGTTATTATTTGGCTAATTTCAGTAATATTCTCCTAGTTTACATTCAATAAAACAAATTTGTCTCCGCATTTAAAATTCCTTGATATAGATCGTTTATATTCTGCAATAATTTGTACACAAGAGACGGATTCTTATGTTTTATTGTGTTTTTAAACTCTGAGGTGGCGAAATCTCGGTTTGTTTACATTACGAACATTTGAGTCCGTAATCGGAATCCGAATCCCAATCGGATTACCACCAAATTAGGATTACGGTCTGTTCGTTTACTGATTCTGCAAATTTGTGGTCTGTTCTTTTGCCGAACCAAGTCGTACGGGGACCAATCTGTAATCTGGATCCAGAATCTGAAACGGATTTTAGCGAAATAACTCCTCAGAGCCGTAATTTCGCTAAAATCCGGATTGAGAATCCAAAGCCGATTACGGGGGGCGGAGCTAATTTCGGATTCTAGGTCAGATTTTGAAATCCACGTGGTCTCCGAAACTACGTTTAATGTTCTCCCAGCGTCAAACATGGCTCTTGTATTTGACACAAGTATCATTTGTATCTTATATTTATAAAGTTCATGTTTGTTGTGAAAGTCATGCTTTTCTTCTATGTGTATATACACGGCACATAATTTGCTGCCAATCCGATTTAATCGTATCTTATTTTTCAAGTTAAAGTGCGTTTATTGATGAGGGCAAGCATATCTAAACATGACAGCTCTAGGCCTCCTGAATCAAATTCCGAAGATGTTGTGAAGAACACAGGAAACTTGTCAGTTGAACAGGGACGTGACGACAGGGGTTGCTTGGGTGTCTCGACCCCCACCACGAACTTTGGTACAATTTGCTTAGCTGTGCAGTCATTCATACGTGAGGAAAATCAGGATTATTTTTACTAACTGTTCCAAATAATGACACTTACAAGCCAGCAAACGCAACAAACAAACCCGATTTTAAATAAATACATATACAAACTTATGACTAACTCGGGAGAGGGGTGTCCAGTGATCTGTATATATGTTCAACTTGTTTTGGTAGTCATGTTGCTTTGCCATTACTAATTATTTATTTTTTCAGTGTAATAATATATACTTACCCTTAAGTGAGTCAGCACTTGTCCCCCAATTTATTTGTATGTATAAACAAATGTATGTGTTATATATCATGTGTTATCTAAATTTGACATATATTTGAAATAAATATATCTAAACTAAACTTTGGTACATTCCAACGGTCGGAAATTTCATGTATGACACAACATTAGTTGGACATTAATTTGACACCATATATAGGTTGTCATTGTTTGATTTTTTTTTCAACCAGTAAAAGTTGGTAATTTTCCAATCTTGGTGTTTGTCAGGTTGGATATTTCCAAGGGGACCAAATGGAATTCTGCGAACCTGTGAGATTGATGTTTGGTTCAATGGGGGGGGGGGGTGTGCAGTTGGCCTGCAATTTGAGGAAACATCTAACCACGTCCCTAGAACATATGTCTGTGGTCTATACATAGACTATTGTGCAAAACGACTGCATTTAACGAAACAAAATATTTTCAAGATGAAACATGAAATTGCTATAAGACTAGATGATACGTGTATCTGATAATCCATCGATATCATATATATATATAATCCTACTATTTCTTGAATAAGAAGAAACATTATAATAACGAACACAGCAGAAGACAATCCATGCAGGTTCATATGAATTCGGTCAATGGTGACGTATCCGCCGAATTCGAAATCGACATGCGTTCGGGCGGTATTTATGGATGGAATTATGAAATGGACATATGAAAGTGACAATCAACAATGATTTACAATTGCTTCGCCATCAACCGAAGTGCTCCCCCAGCGTTACTATCAATAGCGTTATTATTTGGCTAATTTCAGTAATATTCTCCCAGTTTACATTCAATAAAACAAATTTGTCTCCGCATTTAAAATTCTTTGGTATAGATCGTTTATATTCTGCAATAATTTGTACACAAGAGACGGATTCTTATGTTTTATTGTGTTTTTAAACTCCGAGGTGGCGAAATCTCGGTTTGTTTACATTATGAACATTTGAGTCCGTAATCGGAATCCAAATCCCAATCGGATTACCACGAAATTAGGATTACGGTCTGTTCGTTTACTGATTCTGCAAATTTGTGGTCTGTTCTTTTGCCGAACCAAGTCGTAATCTGAATCCAGAATCTGAATCGGATTTTAGCGAAATAACGCCTCAGAGCCGTAATTTCGCTAAAATCCGGATTGAGAATCCAAAGCCGATTACGGGGGGCGGGGCTAATTTCGGATTCTAGGTCAGATTTTGAAATCCACGTGGTCTCCGAAAATCTCTCCCAGCGTCAAACATGGCTCATGTATTTGACAAAAGTATCATTTGTATCTTATATTTATAAAGTGCATGTTTGTTGTGAAATCATGCTTTTCGTCTATGTGTATATACACGGCACATAATTTGCTGCCAATCCGACTTAATCGCATCTTTTTTTCAAGTTAAAGTGTGTTTATTGATGTTGGCAAGCATATCTAAACATGACAGCTCTAGGCCTCCTGAATCAAATTCCAAAGATGTTGCGAAGAACACACGAAACTTGTCAGTTGAACAGGGACGTGACGACAGGGGTTGCTTGTGTGTCTCGACCCCCACCCCGATTTTTGGTACAATTTGCTAAGCTGTGCAGTCATTCATACGTGAGGAAAATCAGGATTATTTTGACTAACTGTTTCAAATAATGACTCGTACAAGCCAACAAACGCAACAAACAAACAAACCCGATTTTAAATAAATACATATACAAACTTATGACTAACTCGGGAGAGGGGGTGTCCAGTGATCTGTATATATGTTCAACTTGTTTTGGTAGTCATGTACGTTGCTTTGCCATTACTAATTATTTATTTTTTCAGTGTAATAACATTTGGGAGAGGGGGTACCCTTAAGTGAGTCAGTACTTGTCCCCCAATTCCTTTGTATGTATAAACAAATGTATGTGTTATATATCATGTGTTATCTAAATTTGACATATATTTGAAATAAATATATCTAAACTAAACTTTGGTACATTCCAGCAGTCGGAAATTTCATGCATGACACAACATTAGTTGGACATTAATTTGACACCATATATAGGTTGGCATTGTTCTCATTGTTTGATTTTTTTCAACCAGTAAAAGTTGGTAATTTTCCAATCTTAGTGTTTGTCAGATTGGATATTTCCAAGGGGAGCAAATTGAATT
The DNA here is from genome assembly GCA_032622095.1 of Siphonodentalium dalli. Lineage (NCBI taxonomy): Eukaryota > Metazoa > Mollusca > Scaphopoda > Gadilida > Siphonodentaliidae > Siphonodentalium > Siphonodentalium dalli. The sequence continues at coordinate 128,680,983 of CP136062.1, forward strand.
CTGCGAACCTGTGAGATTGATGTTTGGATCAAGGGGGGGGGGGGTGCAGTTGGCCGTAAATTTGAGGAAACTTCTAGCCACGTCCCTAGAACATGTGTCTGTTGTCTATACAGAGACTATTGTGCAAAACGACTGCATTTAACGAAACAAAACATGTTAAACATGAAATTGCTATAACATTAAGACTAGATGATAGTACATACGTGTATCTGATAATCCATCGATACCATATAATCCTACTATTTCTTGAATAAGAAGAAACATTATAATAACGAACACAGCAGAAGACATATCCATGCAGGTGCATATGAACTCGGTCAATGGTGACGTATCAGCCGAATTCGAAATCGACATGCGTTCGGGCGGTATTTTAAGGATGGAATTATGAAATGGACATATGAAAGTGACAATCAACAATGAATTGCAATTTCTTCGCCATCAACCGAAGTGCTCCCCCAGCGTTACTATCAATAGCGTTATTATTTGGCTAATTTCAGTAATATTCTCCCAGTTTACATTCAATAAAACAAATTTGTCTCCGCATTTAAAATTCTTTGATATAGATCGTTTATATTCTGCAATAATTTGTACACAAGAGACGGATTCTTATGTTTTATTGTGTTTTTAAACTCTGAGGTGGCGAAATCTCGGTTTGTTTACATTACGAACATTTGAGTCCGTAATCGTAATCCGAATCCCTATCGGATTCCCACGAAATTAGGATTACGGTCTGTTCGTTTACTGATTCTGGAAATTTGTGGTCTGTTCTTTTGCCGAACCAAGTCGTACGGGGACAAATCTGTAATCTGAATCCAGAATCCAAATCGGATTTTAGCGAAATAACGCCTCTGGCTACAGGTCAAAGTTTTGGAGTAGCATTTCCATATACATGTACGTATGACATGTATGGAAGTTATGAATATTCAAAAGCTCGATATATGATCATATATGGAAATGCTACTCCAGAACTTTGATTTGTAGCAATAAAACCACGGAACCGGGGCTGCATGGAGGAATCTCTTATATCACGGAACCGGAACTGGTGGAACTAATATGGCCGGGAGTTAATGACACGACAGGGCGTATTGGGTGGGGATGAAAGGCATAGACCATGTTCCAAATGACAGGAGTGGTAAAAATCTTCCATTTGGATACTCGGGATCTCTTGCTAGCCTCTTCAGTGCAAATATGAACCTGTAGTTCGAGACTCCGAGTGTCTTAACCCATTCGCCAAGTGCATATTCTTTTGTCAACACCGCCCTGATTGTACTTAGGATTGTCTACTTCGTTGAAGTTTAGTCCAAAACTGCGAGTTTCAGACATTTTAATGGTGTTATTAAATTGAAGTCGCATGCAGGCTTCTAAATACATTTTTTTTAAATTTAATAAAAGTTAATTACATATTGAATATATGATATTAAAAATTACTGTCAAGCAGACATCAGATGGGCGACAACTCTATCGGATAATATAACAAACCGATATCGCAGATCAGCATTGCGATTTATTTTAACAGTAGGCCTACCGTAGGTACTATATATTAATTATCACTATTTAGATATGTCAGAATTGATAACGAGACGTATAATTAGCTAAATTGTGGATAATATTGTGTCCGAGCAAATAACTATAAATTAGCGGACGTAATTTGGTTGTGTTTTTGCTGTTAACGTCAAGAAAGATTATCAATGGAAGCATCCGGCATCCGATATATGTGCCCAACGGCATCCGGCGTACAGTGGTCTGGCATCCGGAATACGCCATAACAGACCCGGCATCCGGCATCCGAAAAGGGGGGTCGTCACCCTCATAAATGTCAGGCGGTGTAGATAGGATAAAGAACAAACTATGAATCAAACATGTGCCAAAATTAAAAACAAAATTACTCAAAAACCTTCAACTTTTTTTTGCATTAATTTCGACACTGATCATACAAAAAATATATTTAGCTTCGTTAGTAAATATATAAAACGATATAGAACGACTAACCAACATATGGAACTAGAATGCACTCAGAGAGATGCCAACGTGCGCAAAAATGTAATAAAAAATAATTTTAAAAAAAATTCACTTTTTTTTACTTAATTTATTTAATTTAATTTAATGTTAGCAAAAAAAGACAATTACCATTTCTCATTTCATCACGGATAAAAGGCAAATTACTATATTAATCATTTAAGTAATTAAAACCAATTCCATGTTGCCGAAAGGATGAGACTTTAAAGGCACATGAGGCCTTAGTTGTCGAAAATATTCATATTTGTTCCAATCACCGTAAACAGAAAAAACAGTAAAACGCATACAGTTTCGTTCATATGTACCATGACTATCGCGTAAACAGCATGTTATCATAAAGACCTACTATATTTTACCTAAGCAAGAGCCTGATTGTGTTACAGAAGACAGCACAATGCTACTGGCTAATCACACACAAATGGCATAAACGCTCTTTATTAGTTCCATATCAGGAATTCACCCACAAAGAACGCTCTTTATGTTTACCATCATAATATAAACAAACACCAGAAAAGTTACTTTTTTATGCTTTTGTTTACATAACAATGGTCAACCATATGGCAATAACATACTGTTTATGCGATATTTCTTATTTGTATACGGACAAAGTCTGTCTACATTTTGATGTTCTTTCTGTTTGTGGCGGTTTTTGACGGTTGGAAATATTTTCACAGGATACCCACCGCCAAGGCCAACCGTACCTTTAATATCGATTACATTTTTTTCAGCGGCATATTTTCATTTTCATTTTCCGATATTCAAAGTTGACCAAAGGAGCAATTATAAGAAATAATTAATACCATTTGTGTAAATATTGATAGCAGCCAATATGCAACAATAAATATCAATAATTAATCAATAATTAACCAATAACGATAATTTTATGTAATAATAAACTCTTCAAACGGTGTTTGTGTCAACAAATGCGTTTTGTTTTGTGTTACGTCATTTGTCGTATTTGACCCGGAACTCGCCTGAAGGTTAGGCTATTCAGCCTATTGCGTCGAATTACGAAATCGCGTTTTGAATGTCTCTCTTTCCCCGCACGATAAAAAGAGGTCTTCGCACAAACCAAAAATGATAAAACTTCCAATTATAAGTAAAAATACCCAAATGAAGGAGTCTATGTAGGTCCCGAAGGAGTCTATAGACTCTTTGATGTAGAGTTCTGATGGAGAAAATGTAGGTCGATCTATTTTTGTCATAACTCTGACGTATTTTAAGTTGACCTGGGAGAAAAAATCGAAATCGAGGCTCACTACGAGCATGCCAGTTTTAAATATAGAAACAGGGAATCCCGACAAATGGCGATATCGACGACAAACAAATAATCGAAAACAACACATAAAATAAACATAGCAAAAACGCGACACAGTAAAAAATGTCAGAACGCCACGAGGTTTTACGTCGTTTTTGGTGACGTCATGGAGTGAAAAGGAGCAGAGTGACACCAACCTACGAATCTGTCTGATCGCCATACTGTTGCGCGAGCGCACGTAATTACAGGCTATTAACCCCAAATTGAAGAATAAATGTAAGCGAAGACACTTATTCTTCCAAAGCTAACCCACATATTCATGTCTCACCCTAATCCAGACCCCCATGTGGGGGCGGGGTAGAATAGGCCTACCGCCCCACTGCGAGGGGTAAGAATTCCCTAATATGGTACTATATTTGTCGTGGGGAGTGGTGTAAGAGCCCATGAGGTACTAGGGCGACCGTATCACGTGCAGCATCGACCTGCGGATAAGGCTTAGCGCATGGTCCTCTTCGCTCCCACATCTCTTCACGATGGGTTGTTGAGTTGACCCCGCTCAATCAATCGGCTAGTCACGCCTCTCCACAGTGTTTCAGATTACATTTCTGCCATCTTTTGTACTTTGTTTCTGTTGTCTAGTTGTGTGTTCTGTTTTTCGTGTATGTTCACTATGTTGTTTCTTTCGTGTCATGTCTCTTTCGTCTTCAGGACTGTTAAATGTTTCAATCTTGTAAATGTTCACGACTGTCTCAACGTGGGGAGGTACCGGGAGGCTGATATATGCAATAGCTAAACGGGCCACCGCTTCAGCTATGTACCAGTTTTTGGTCCGACCATAATTCGAAGGGTAGTCCGAGGCGGCTGCTGGGCTAGTTGTCTATTATCTGCTTTGCATATGACAACTCAAAACAAACACGTAAGAATGACCACTCGCTAAGTTCTACTGATGCTGATGTCTATATCCTCAGTACTTGGTTTAGATCCGAATGCAAAGAGACCTTCTGTATTGATAAAACAAAGCATAGTCGGACAATAAAAATATGTCACACCGATCAGGACTGGGCCATTAAGTCTCTTCTAATCGAAAGTTAATGAAAAATTCAAGCTGACGCTCCTATGCAATTAGCGTTTATAGCACAAACACCAGTGTTGATTAATCCGCACAAGACATTGAACAGTAGAAGAACTATATTGAGAACCCGCGATATAGTTGGTTCTTCTGAATCAGAAAACTGTTCAAACTGCCAAGGTTCACATACTGCAATGGATCGTTCATGTCCCATATCATCCATATGGGACTATGAATTCAACAATCAACGAGATATAGAGGCTAAGAAAATAGCTGGTCCTCGGCCATCCATTCCACAGGTCACATACTCAGCTATCGTGTCTACACAAAATTGTGTTGATGCCAGCACTCAGACATAGAGTCAAACCAAACTCGTCAGTATATAACTAGCAACACAAGTTGAGGAGACCGATATTATTTCTGTTCTTGAACCTGTAGCACAGGTAATGTATACCGTTTCTGCCATTGAAACATTCCCTCCGAAGCAATGTATGCAAGTTAATCCTATTGTTCCAAAACAAAAACAAAAATCTCCCATATCTGTCAAATCTTTTGACTCTCAGGAACAGATGTTTATCTTTGAGTTTTCAAATTTCGATACGATGATGCTTCGAGAGAAACAGTCAACTTTGAGGGAAAGGGAAACCATGTATGATGTTGTGTGAGTAGGCTGGACGTTGTGCGAAAAATCACCTACTGAATCAACTTGATGAATCGATTAAGACTCACGCCAGATTCATGAAATATTATAGATATCTTATCAATCATTCAGGAGGCGTGTTTGCCAGCTACTTCACATATTTAGATATGCCGCTGCCTTGTTAAATTAAATTATTTATATTTGCTGATTACATTTCATGCAGGTTTTATAGTTTTTGTGTTCTCAAAAGTATTTCTATCTGTTTTGATATTCTGTTTTATTTGTGTTTGCGCAATGGTCAGTTTCTTAATGGTTCTAGCCCAAATCGAGCACTATCGCTCTGATTTTGGGAGTTTTTATTTGTATATGTTTTGTTTCGTAATAGTCTAATTCACGGTTACGTCTATTCACAGTTGCTTCACTTAATCTTGAATCAGTTTCTAGCAGTCGCGATGTGGCCTTACGGGTAAAAGCGGGTAAAAGGACGAAAACCCGTAACTAAACAAACAAACAAACCCTAGTCCATGCAGATGATGCTTTCGTTAAAAAGGAAGTTAAACACGATTTTATTCAGTTATATTTGGAACTCGAAACAAGACAGAGTACAACGGAAGCAGTTATGTCTTGACTAAAGCTAGGACTGAACATATTTTAACGACCCAAACAAAATCTCATAGCTAAGACGTCTAATATGTAAACAACCAAAATAGGCCCTGTCCTAAAAGACACCATCCTAATCGATGATTCTCTGTACCTAACATACGACGCTAAGTTCCTGACGAAACAAACTCCAAAACATCCTAACCCATTTTGGAGAGATTATCTCAGTTCTTGGTGCAAATTCATAAGCATGGATGGTAACAATGGCAACAACATTGCAGCGACCATAGCAATGATTGTAATATTACATTGGAAGGAAGCAAATTAATTTCAATTCAGTGATAAAACATATGTGGTTTAAATACGCCACATTGATGCCGTTTGGATGACATGGGGGATCTAAATATTGATACGAAATTATTTAGTCGCCGAATTTCACTAATTTTGTATAAAAAGTCAACATCATAACAAGTCTAATTGTGTGGTTTAAAGATGTCAAAACTGGCGCCGCTTGAGTCAGAGATAGTGAGGGGATGGTCACCAAAACTGGTACAAAATATGTCTAATGCCAATTTCCACCAAATTCATACACATTCTCCAATGATACGAGGAATAATATCGTGTGGTTTAAAGACGCCACATTTGGTGCCTATATTTTTCAATGTCTCTGTGTTCTATATAACTTCACGTGGACCATCTAGACGGCACCAACGGGATCTAGCAGTGGTATCTGTTTACGAGGAAGATAATGGTGAGGGCTAAAACTTGTCTAAGGTGACGATGTTGGTGCCAGGGTAGAAAAGGGGAGGGACAACAAAAAAATTATGAAAATTTTTGTCGCCGACTTCCACTTATATACATACTCATGATATAGCCCCATTCGAATCAGGGGTGCACGGAGTGAAGATGGACGACACAATTGATTAAAAAAAAACTATTTAGCGCCGATTTCCGCCAAATTGATAATATGATTCTCCACGATACGAGGAATCTAATCGTGTGATTTAAAGACGCCCAAATTGGTGCCGTTTGGTGACATATGGGGGTACTAAATCTTACAAGAATTAGTTTAGTTGCCGATTACCAACATACTTATACATAATCATCTCCATGGTATTAGAAGTCTAACGGACATGGTTTAAATATATCAAAAGTGGCGCCTTTCGAGTCATGAACGGGGTGGTAGGGGCACAAAAACTGATACAAATATGTTTAGCAATAATTTCCACCAAATTCATACACGTTCTTCTCCAATGATACAAGTAATCAACTCATGTGCCATTTGGGTCAATGATGAGCGAGGAGGGCCCTAACATTGATAATAATGTTTTAGTCGCCGATGTCCACCAAAGCTATATATACATGTAGTCATCTCCATAATTCGTTCCAAATTGTGTTTGGCGTTCAAATTTCACAACCTCGACAAATGGTGACCAAATTAAATCACTTAAACAATTATATCTTCTCAATTGTCATATTTATATGGGGACGGGAATCAGGGCATTCATATCGTGAGCTAGCAAAACAGAAAATGGAAGAAAGCATTAAACGTATATTTATCATTCTACTTAAGAGATACATATATGTTGAGGGACCTTGAACCTTCAGAGGCCATGTTCGAATGGCTCATGTATTATAACATAATTGAGTCTGTCTGTCAATGTGTCAAGAGAGACGGAAATGTATAGAAGGCCTATAGAAAAATAGTGGTGACAGTGTGCAGTCAAATATAGTTTCTTCTAAGATAAAAGTAAAGACAGCCAGTAGCACATGTTTCTCAACTCGATCATCCATTAGCCGAGCATGAATGTGTACGTGTCAAATTAAGCTACTGTTATAACTTTATAACATGGCATGTTTCTTTTAAAAGCACAATGCAGTGTCACCCAACTTCAGTGGAATAACAATCTGCTTATCTCTTCAAAAATGGTATCACATGTAATATATGCTACATGTATGATTTTCTTCATGGTGCCAGTGAGAGAGTGGCCCAAGTGAGATTCTACGTCACTTGAGATTGTGCAAATGCGAGTGCAAGTACAGTAATGCCCTAAGTAATCAACCCCTCAAACGCAGCAGAATTATGGGTAACTTTTCAGGATTTAGTCGGAAATATGGCTTGTTGCCATTCATCGGAAAGCTCTCACCATTTCCGACTAAATCCTGAAAAGTTACCAATAATTCTGCTGTTGTTAAGGGGTCGATTACTTAGGGCATTACTGTATATTCAATGTAACTTTATTCTGATGTGTGTCTATTACTTCTGTCTGTCTCATGTTCTCTGTATTTCTTCAATAAAAAAAATTAAATGAAACCAACTGATATGCATAAACCCGAAGGCCATGAGGCCGAAAATCTCTTGGAAGGAGATTGTAAAAATTCTTCCATTACAGAAAATCTCCCTTTGGATCACAAGGAAACTAATTTAATCTTATACTGTAGTCGTGAACACTCATTGGTTTATTAGTTCCAGTAGATTCATTTTGATATGAAAAATTGGTTTTGTCTTGAAAACCATGAAATGTCGTTTTTTTGAAGTTCGCCAAATCGTACAAACCGTGTATTATCTAAGGAAATAAATAAATGCTTATAATAGTTAACTGCACTAGCTTACAATGAATCAATCAATTTGGAGATGTAGCTTTGTTTATTTGGGAATTAGTTTTTTTTAATTTCTCCATAGCAACCAAGGCGGAAACCAACCATTTCTGCCCCACCTTATAATTAATATACACTTTCTATAGACTCACGTGGATTTTCCGACTCAGTTAAAATTATATAATGGAATGATCTATTATTCATCTGGATGGGTTTTTGAGGGCTATATTAATCAGACTACAAATAACAACAGTAGCGTTACATAAGGAGTCCTATTTATTGGATGGAAATGTTCAGATAATAATTTAACGGAAGTATTTTGGGGCCACAGTCTAAAATAAAATTCCGAAAATTATCCCTTAATTAATACTTACGTATCTCTTAATTAAGTCTTACAATCTCTTAATAAATATTTAATATCTTAATTAGGATTTACTTATCTCTTAATTAAGACTTATGTATCTCTTAAAGGCACGTGAGGCCTTAGTTGTCGAAAATATTCATATTTGTTCCAATCACCGTAAACTGAAAAAACAGTAAAACGCATACAGTTTCGTTCATATGTACCATGACCATCGCGTAAACAGCATGTTATCATAAAGACCTACTATATTTTACCTAAGCAAGAGCCTGATTGTGTTACAGAAGACAGCACAATGCTACTGGCTAATCACACACAAATGGCATAAACGCTCTTTATTAGTTCCATATCAGGAATTCACCCACAAAGAACGCTCTTTATGTTTACCATCATAATATAAACAAACACCAGAAAAGTTACTTTTTTATGCTTTTGTTTACATAACAATGGTCAACCATATGACAATAACATACTGTTTATGCGATATTTCTTATTTGTATACGGACAAAGTCTGTCTACATTTTGATGTTCTTTCTGTTTGTGGCGGTTTTTGACGGTTGGAAATATTTTCACAGGATACCCACCGCCAAGGCCAACCGTACCTTTAATTAAAACTTATATATTTCTTAATTAAGACTCTCTCAATTAAGACTTACGAATCTGTTAGTGTAAACATATTTTTATTTCCATATCCAACATAAAATAATATACAGATGATACAAATATGCAAACATAAGAGATAAGAGATAATGTATGGAATGATGATCAGACAACAAGCCCGAGGGCTTATATGAAGTCTTCTCCTCTTTGGCGACATGCACCTTCCCTAATAAGCGAGGGAGGGGTATCGATCAGACGGGAAGGGATTGAAATAATGTTTACGAATCTGTTAATTAAGTCTTACGTATCTCTTAATTAAGACTTAACAAAGGTAAAACAAAGGGTGTTGTAGGGTGGCCCCCAAGCCAATCTAAATATACACCCACCCCGATTTAAAATGGCCGCCGTCCAGAGGGGTTCAAATAGGGCACCCATGCCATTTGTCGGCCCATTGACCGATGTGGGTCAAACAAAGGGTGTTGTAGGGTGTGGTGATTATTTAGAATGCATTGGGGCCACCTTACAACACCCATTGTTTGACCTTTGTTAAGTCTTAATTATGAGATAAGTAGGTCTTCATTAAGAGATATGTAAGTCTCGATTAAGATATAAATCTTAATTAAGAGATACGTAAGTCATACTAACAGATACGTAAGTCTTAATTAAGAGAGCGTAAGTCTTAATAAGAGATATGTAAGTCTTAATTAAGAAATATGTATGTCTTAATTAAGAGATATGTAGGTCTTAATTAAGCGACATTAAGTCTTAAATGAGAGATTGTAAGTCTTAGTTTAGAAATAATAAGTCTTAATTAAGTGATACGTAAGTCATAATAACAGATACGTAAGTCTTAATTAAGAAAGCGTAAGTCTTAATAAGAGATATGTAAGTCTTAATTAAGAAATATGTATGTCTTAATTAAGAGATATGTAGGTCTTAATTAAGCGACAGTAAGTCTTAACTGAGAGATTGTAAGTCTTAGTTTAGAAATAATAAGTCTTAATTAAGTGATACGTAAGTCTTAATTAAGAGATATGTAAGTCATAATTAAGAGATAATTGCGGAATTGTGTTTTCGACTGGCCCAAATACGCTTCTGTATAATTTAGACGGTGTTGAACTTATTACCTGGACTTTTCCTAAGGGATAACTAATCGCCAATCTCTTAAGACTTACCTATCTCTTAATTAGAATTACTTATCTCTTAATTAAGACTTATGTATCTCTTAACTAAGACTATTATCTCCTAATAAGACTTTCTTATCTCTTAATTGAGACTTACTATCTCTTAATTAAGAATTGCCTATCTTTTAATTAAGATTGAACAAAGGTCAAACAAAATGTGTTGTAGAGTGGCCTGAGGGCCAATCTAAATACTCACCTCACACACCCCGAGCCAAAATGGCCGACTTCCAGCGGGATTCCTATTCCATTTATGGGGTCCTTGACCGATTTAGGTCAAACAAAGTGTGTTGTAGGGGGCCCCAAGCCAATCTATATATTGACCCAACACACCCCACCCGATCAAAAATGCCGCCGTCCAGAGGGATTCGTTTTGGATCGGGTGGGTATGTTGAAAGTGTCTTGGGCCCACCATACAACGCCCTTTGTTTGACCTAAATCGGCCAAGGAGCGAGAAATGACAAGGGTGCCCTATTTGAACGCCTCTGGGCAGCGGCCATTTTTTTTATAGAAGTGGTGTGAATATTTAGAGTGGCTTGGAGGCCACCTTACAACACCCTTTGATAAGTCTTAATTAAGAGATAAGTAAATCTTAGTTAAGATACGTAAGTCTTAATTAAGAGATAGTAAGTCTTCATTAAGAGATAACTAAGTCTTAATTAAGAGATACGCAAGTCTTAATTAAGAGATAATTACGACAAAATTAAGATAACAAGTATTTATTTACGAGATAAGTAAGTCTTAATTAAGAGATACGTAAGTCCTAATTAAGATATAGTAAGTCTTAATTATGAGATAAGTGCTAATTAAGAAATAGTAAGTCTTAATTAAGAGATGCGTAAGTCTTAATCAAGAGATATGCAAGTCTTAATTAAGATATTTATCAGTCTTAATGAAGAGATACCAAATCCCAAACCCCATATAATAAATAAATATATAATACGTAAGCCTTTATTCAGAGATAATTGCGGTCAGGAAAAAAATTACGGATACAAGGTGGAAATTTTTTGTTTTTCAGTTTTGGGGACCCACCACCCCGGGAGCGTAAGTTTTTTCCACCCAGGTCTGGGACACCCACCCCTAAAATTGATTAAAATCTTGTAAATTCTACTAAATAATGTGTTGTTGGCAGGGTAAGGGTCTCTCATTGTGTCTGCACCGGAACTGAGAGAACACTGATCAAGTAAACCCACAAAAAATAAACAATGGCTAAATGGCTAAAAAATATGCCAACAAAACCAGTGACAAAACCTTTAAAAATCTAAATATTTATGGTTATAAGTTGGTATATTTGAAATAAAGTTATCTGATAATATTGATAATGTTAATCGGAATCAGTTCGATTTTGAATTAATTCCTCGATCTATTTTAGTAAATAGCGCATATAATAAAAAGAAAACCTACGTGTTTTGAGTGAATACCGGAATTACCTCATTCGTGGTCACAGTGGGATACTGGAATCATCACGTGATGATTCCAGTATCTCATTGTGACCACTCGTGAGATACTTCCGGTATTCACTCAAAACACGCAGGTATCTTCTATGTATAATAAGTTAAAAAAAAGCCATGATAAACTATGAGAAAAGATGAGAATGGATTTTTTTTCATTGCAATTTTTTTCCTCGACCAAAACCGGACCCACCCCATGGTTTCAACTGTTAAAGGGAGAAATTGTGGACAAAACATTAAAATATAGAGCCCCCTCACTTGTATAAGGCTATAGCATGCACTACTATATGAATCTGATTGTTTCAATTCATTTTGCTGTAATTTGTCTTAGAATGATTTTGGAAAAAAATTGCATGACATCAGAAAAAATCTGCATTCGGGGCTCGGGGACACCCACCACCCGGTGTTTCCGACCCCCCCCCCCCGACCGTGGCCCCAATACGCTTCCGTAAGTCTAAGCAGCATTTCTTCGATGAAATATGAACAAATAATGATGCGCTTGTAAGATTGAAAGACAAGAACAAGTTTTTATTATTAATGACAAATAATGAACCAGAAACATGCAACATAATCCGCAATATGGTCCGGACAGTTTTCAAAGAAAGGTTGAATGTACCAGAGAAATGACATACAGTAATGCCCAAAGTAATTTACCACTTAACCACAGCAGAATTATGGGTAATTTTTCAGGATTTAGTCGTAAATATGACTTGTTGCCATTTATCGGAAAGCTCTCGACGAGAGCTTTACGATGAATGGCAACAAGCCATATTTCCGACTAAATCCTAAAAAATTACCCATAATTCTGTTGTGGTTAAGTGGTCAATTACTTTGGGAATTACTGTACACGACTGTGCATATTAAATTGTTAGTATTGTGTTATATACATATTTATTTGTAGGGACCTGGCTGGAGGGACTCAGTTGGAGGTATCCACCTTCGAATTTCCAAACACATCCCCTTGAGCCAGACCAAATTCATTGGGCTCTGATTTTCCCAACTGGTACATCACAAGCCTGGGTAGTAGTCTAATCTAAATTGACCAGTAGTCTTTGACTGGCCACCGGCCATGGGAGGAGCAGGATCCATTGGGTCAACCATGGGAGAACAATTTGAGATATAAACCTGAAAATTGTAAAATCTGCTGTGGCCTAACTCCAGGCAAATTCAGACCCCAATTTGTTTTTCTAATTGGCAGTTTTTATTAACCACGGTGTGAGAATATTTGTTAAATCAGAACCTGAAAATTGAAAAATCCTAGCATCTAGACTGGTTTCAAGCTTACCAAGTAATGGAACTTTCCAACATGACACCACCCCCAATAAGGTTGGTAAATTTCCAACTGATGGCCATTTCAGTCCAAAAGTTTGACCTAAACTAGGAAAATATGAAATTGTTGGTCTAAAAAACAACAAAATTCCCCACTAATAAATTGTTCGAAAATCAAACTACGAGAAAAATTTCATCATATTTTTGTGCCAGATATGAAATTTCCAACTTGAAATTTGTAATCAAAGTTGGGGAATGTCTGCTTATTTGTTAATTTATGACATCGGTCTCGTATTGGCGTTTATTGTCATTAAACTATTCTATTCTATATGCTTCCATCGTTGTCATAACGATCCTATTCTCCACACTTCTCGACATCTAACTATCATACAATTTCAATAGTCAGTCACTTTTACCCAAACAAATAGCAAATACCAGATACACGATATTTGTCCCATGCCGCTTTAGTGAGGTTTTCACGAGACGGCATGCTCCCACGATCTTGTATACATAGTAGACCATATTTAAAATAGTGGGTATCATCTTCTTAAGTGGGCGGAACAAGCTTCTAGATTACACTGTCGTCTCAGTTTCCATCCGATTTAACAAACCAGAAAATCGCCGATAAGTTACATCAACAATTTATATCCGCAAAACTCAATAAGTTATGCCTTATCTGCATGTATTGTCTTTGTATTGGAATAAAGTATGTTTAAACTAAAAAGACCATATGAACCCACTTCTGGACCTCAGCCCACAAATACAACCTTGGAGTACAATGAAATCGGTATTATACAAATAGGTGCGATTTTTTTTACTGCGTTGTTTGAGGGAAGAGAGGTGCCAACAAGTCAGGAATTGAGACAGAAAATAAACTGAACAAGAATATTTTCTATCGAAAAGATGACAACGCTTTCCTAAGATAAACACGGAGACGCGCAATTCGTATTTACAGAGGACACAGATCAACATCGGTCGATTCTAGGATTATCTCCGTTACCTAAGGTTATAGAGTTGGTTGGAAATGCAACTTGTCTAGATAGAGCTCTCCAGCAAACAAGAGGAGTCGTGTTTCCTCTTCCGCGTTTAGTTGTTTTTCATTCACCATCTTCACACTTAGCTGCAGTTGAGGTCGATGGAACATAGATTAACATAGATTCGCGTAGTTCGATCATTTTATAATATCAGTTATATATCAGCTCGTGAACCACGCACGATATATCACTTCAACAAATCACGATCTAGAGAAATGAACCATATTTTACTAGTTGCAATAGCATGCGCCCTACTGCAGTCCATGACCAGAGGCGAGTTCGTTCCATCAAATACGCGTGTTTTCTTTATCGCAGCTGTTGAAGAAGACTGGGATTATGCACCAAGTGGACGAAATTTAATTAGCAAGTAAGAATGTTGTTGACCAATTCGATAAGCTGAGTATTTTCCATTTATCTCATGCGTCACTGGTAAGCCATTTGAGCCAGATTCCATGAACGATGGTACACAGGGACAGTGGATTTGGCCAAAATTGTCATTATTTGCACATTTCATGCCTGACACATCAGTTTTCGGACCAAAAATATATTTAAATTGTCATGGTAATTTGATATTCCAACTGGTATTTAGTGTGAATTTGTTGCTTTTTAGACAATAATGCGAACAATGCATATTACTCCCCCATTTTCGAGTTGACTACAGTAATACAAAAACTGCAATACATCTCTCTCTCTCTCTCTCTCTCTCTCTCTCTCTCTCTCTCTCTCTCTCTCTCTCTCTCTCTCTCTCTCCTCTCTCTCTCTCTCTCTGACGCACTTGTCATCCCATCCCTTTTGCCTTTGTATATGTTTATATTATGCAATGAGCAAATAAAATATGTAAAAACTATGTGAAAACTGAGCCACGGTATCAATCTTCCCATATTCGCAGTATGTGTTCCCTCTAACGTCATTCCTGTACAAGTCGTAATATAAATTAATACACCCAAGGCGGAGCCGACAACGGTGTATTGGCTAAATCATGTAAGTGCTAATTCAAGTACTATAGAATGCAGAATTAATCTTGACGCACTTGCAGAGAATTTGGCGACTGACCCTGTTGCAGCCGTTGCGCTGGAAATAATTGTCACTAGGTAGAAGTATTGAAGGTGGATGATTAATATGGATGTGGCATTCCGAAGACGAGATCCCAGGAACAGTGTTGTTGGTATATATTTGGCTGTTTGTGGCTGATATTTTATTTCGACCAACCCGAATGAAAGGACTGAGATGCGTACATAAAATACTTAAAACTGTTCAACGAAAATAGACGGAAATTTAGAACAGGTTCAATACTATAAACGGATATTCTAGTAATTACTCAACAAAATATCCGGTTTACTCCGGTGCAACTACCCCCCACATGGAAATCCTGCTGAAATTCATTTCATTCATTGAGGATTCAACAATTCTGACAATAGGAGAAGACGCGAGTTCAAACCTTTGTGCAACTTAGAAGAAACTCAAGGGGAAATTGCTGATAATTTATTAAAATTCGAAAAACAAATGTGAAACGTTGTATATAGAACCAGTAGGCCTATTGATCTCTTGAAAGTTGCAATTTAGCTGATTTAAATGATAAAAATACACGATCACGATTTATAAGGGAACATGACCAATTTGGTCAATTTGCGAAAAAGTGAAGTTTACAATAATTACCGATTGAAAGGAACGACAATGCGAATTACGAGAGAATTTGATTGGCTGTCGTGATACGCTTTTAAGTTGCGTGCATTTACCACCACGTATTTCTTTCAACCGGATCCAGAAGAATTCAGGGCTGACTTCATATTGTGGAGGTCTTTTTTCAAAATACAACGAAAATACATTGTAACCTAATTACCAGAGACTAAACCAACACGAGGCTATTAAATATTCTCTGCTTGAGATAGACTGGTTTCTGTGCAAATTTTAGTAAAACAAAAACATGTTATACATGCATCTTTATGTTTCTCTCAATAGCTACGACCCCGGAGTGTATCTCAACCAATCGTGGAACCGGATTGGTCATATATACAAGAAGGCTATATATAGACAATACACAGACGACACATATCACACTGAAATACCCAAACCAGCTCATATCGGGATTCTGGGACCGATCCTGAGAGCGGAAGTCGGTGAGAGGATTATTGTAAAATTCAAAAATCTAGCCTCGGTCCCATATACAGTTCATCCCCATGGAGCGCAATACGAGAAAGGCCACGAAGGTATGTATTAATTGTATGTTACATATTCGTAATGATACTGTCCCGGTATCAATTGTTTTATAGACCAGGCTGTGGCAGAGGTATATGTGCCACCGGGGGGGGGGGGGGGGGTTGCGACTGGTATTCCTGATAGGTATTCGTTGCTGGCATTAGAAAACTGGAGGTGATCAGCTGAGGCATAGAGATACCACAGCATACTTTTTCTCAAAATTTTCCGAAAAAATATTTTCACTAAACAATTGATATACATTTTAATATTATGCTTGGAAATATCTGTCAATCATTTTTGTTGTAGAATGTATGTTCAAAAAGTCTAGCAAAGAGAAGTTAAGTTTGTTTCAGATAAAATATATTTCATTCTAAACAATCCTTATTTTTAGGAAAAAAACATTTCATACATTTAAAATTTTCGTCCACACATATCAACCATTTAGTTGAGATATTTGATGTTTCCACTATCCCAAAATTCCTGATATTGAAATTAGTTTAAAAAAATTTAACTAAAACGTATTTTTCCGGAATATGTTACCATCTAGGTATGTTTTAATCAATGTGTGTTTGCCATTAGCCATATCTGAGTAGAACCAGGACAGAAAATGCAAACGTTTGACACATATATCCCTAATTTGTTTGAAAAAAATTCATTTTAAAAAATGGCCCCTTATAGCCCAAGAAATTTCTTTTTGCTATCGAAATTTTGTGTAGGATATTTTTCTCCCAAATTCTTTTAAGGGTATTAGAATACAATATATTTTATCTGAAATAAACTTAACTGGTCTTTGTTAGACTTATAGGACATACATTCTACAACATAATAATTGATTGACATATATTTCCAATTATAATATATAAATTTATATGAATTGTTTTGTAAATTTAAATATTTTCAGTGAGCAAGCCTGGGCTTATCACTTTGATTAAGCTACACTGTCATTGACACTTTCATTTTCTTTCTGGGGTGATTGTTTCTGTGATTTAAAGATGCCCTGTCAGATCTGCGACCAAATTTGACAAAATGCCAATTTTCAGCTTAAAATGCAAAAGAAAAACATTTGAATAATCAGCATTCGCTTGGCACACGTTTCTCGATAGAGGTTTACACTGTCCGTTGTTGGTTTTCAAACGATATGGCTCATTTGAGTGGTATATATAGGTCGATGGATACACGGATTGCCATTCTACCGTCTTTAGATATTACTCGTCAGCGTCATCGCCATTTTCTAGCTCAGTTCCCAAATAAGTGAGACAATGCTCATTATCTTCACCATATAATGAATAGAATTAACAATCCGTTAGGAACGTTCTTTGTAAAATTGTTCCATGGTGAAGAAAAATCAGGACCCGTCTTTTCTAAATTCTATGACTTGCACATCGGTACGATGATGATGATACTGACGATGATGACGATGATGATGATTGTGACAACGACGATGACGATGATGGTGATGACGACGACGATGACCATGATGGTGATGGTTCTGACGATTATGACGTTTGGGAAATCACTGTATATATTGTACATAAATGCTTTTCATCATTCTGTCCATCTTTATAGTATGTGTACCAAAAATACAGGATAATCTCAGACTTCAAACAGCCGCGGGGTCTTTTCAAAATACATTCATGCAGTTTTATATTAAATTATATTATATTATATTATATTGTTATATTATATTATATTATATTATATTATATGTGTGAAGTTACTTTTCCAATCGCCCAAGCCTTCCGTAATTGTGATATTGTATACATATATCTGATAATCTTATACATTGTCAGGTGCATTATATATGGACAGCACGCATGGAAAAGATACTGACGACGATTATGTCCAGCCCGGGCACAGATTCGATTATGAATGGGACGTGACTACAAATATGGCTCCCGCAAATGGGGATCCTAACTGCATCCCTTACTTATATCACAGTCATCTCAACACGCCCATCGAGACAAACAGTGGGCTTATTGGTCCACTCATCGTATGCAAGAAAGGTCTGTATTTATTCTATATATCTCTTCGTGGCACTACCAACATACATGCAGTGCAACACCAAGCATGGTCTATCGTATAAGCTCAGGTTAGATCATGGAGAATAGTAAATGGTTGTATGGAGGAAAATCAATCAATATAACCCGTCGGATGAGTGTATGCTTTCACTCATATTGGTATACATGTATCACTATACCAAAAGATACTGAAATAAAACTGTTAGTACTTGATATGTGAGTAGCAGTTTTAAATGTGCGAAAAAATAGCTTCTCCTTCCAAGTCCAATAACTCTAACAAATATAAGTTTTAGAAAAGTTCAGCGAGGACCACAACCCCGTTATAATGAATAAACGAACCCCATAGTAAGTGGGTATTCTTTTCTCCAAATTGAGCTATCAAGATACGAAAGCACAACCAAATTGGAGTTACATAATGCAGGCAAAGTTCGTACAGACACAAATCCACAACTTCCCATGTCCAACAAGGGCCTTAACTCCGATAAAAACAAAGACGAACCCTTAATATGTGGGTATCCTTTCTCCCAAAACACTGCCCGGACAAAAGTACCAGACAAAAGTACCCGTCGAAATGCATCCGGTTTTACCCGATTTGACCTTGAATTGATAAATTTTGAAGGCCAAGGTCAGGTCGGGGTCACGATTTGACCCGTTCAAAACACTCAGTGGACAAAAGTAACCCTATGTATAAAATTTCGTCGAAATCCCATAAAAATTCGCGATTTGACCTTGAATTGACCCGATTTCAAGGTCAAGGTCACGTCGCACGGGCAAATTAATAGGCTTATGAGACTCCCCATACGAAAGTATCCCTTGACACTAATTTTCATCGAAATCCCGTGATACTCGGGTGTTTGACCTTGAAATGACCCGATTTCAAGGTCAAGGTCACGTCACACGGGCAAATTAATAGGCCCATGCCACTCCCCGGCCGAAAGTATCCCCACAGACCAAGTTTCGTACCCGACAAAAGTACTCGTCGAAATCCATCCGGTTTTACCCGATTTGACATCGAATTGATTATTTTGAAGGTCAGGTCGGGGTCACGATTTGACCCCGGTCCCGTCCAGAACACTGCCCAGACAAAAGTACCCGACAAAAGTACCCGTCGAAATCCATCCGGTTTTACCCGATTTGATCTCGAATTGATCATTTTGAAGGTCGGGGTCACGACTCAACCCGTCCAAAACACTCAGTGGACAAAAGTAACCCCACGTATCAAATATCGTCGAAATCTTATAAAAATTCGCGATTTGACCTTGAATTGACCCGATTTCAAGGTCACGTCGCACGGGCAAACGAATAGGATTACGACAGTATCCCCAGACACTAATTTTCATCGAAATCCCGTGATACTCGGGCGTTCGACCTTGAAATGACCCGATTTCAAGGTCAAGGTCACGTCACACGGGCAAATTAATAGGCCCGTGCCACTCCCCGGCCGAAAGTACCCCCACATACCAAGTTTCATCGAAATCGGCTCGGCTGTTCTCGAGTCCATCGCAAACAGACAGACACACACACACACAGACAGACAGATTTCCCAAAATATATAATAGAATACATAAAGTTCATGGAAGATATGCTCCATCTTCAAAATGATGTGAAACACTTCGCTGGAGTGCTCAGATGCCCAGAGCCAACAACCATGTCCAACGTGATTATTATTATTTTTTTATTTTTTTTTTTACAAATGTCGTACTTGACCAACTCTGAGTAAATTATTTCATTGGATGTTGATTTCGTGGTTGGGTCAAACCATGAAATCAACGAATAATAGAACGCCACGAATAAACAGGATTTTACAGTATATTGCATCAGATATAATTTTTATATATTTGCCGTGATGTTTATTGAGGAATTACCTAAACATTTCTGTCGACCTCAGAGATCGCATTTTCTGATATCGTACAATATCGTCGTCCTTGCATATTTTTAGTTCCAATTTTACTAGAATCAAAAATAATAAAACATTATAATTGTTCACATTTTAGTAAATTTCCCTTACATTGTGTGTGGGGAAACATAAAATCAGATACTTTAGCCAGTATATGGCCATATACCCAGGGGGGGGGGGGTCGGAAAAAAATTCCAGGCACGTATGATCATTTTAATTTGTTCCGGCCACAGGGTCCACCCACCCAATTTCTTCTGTTTCCGGCCTTTTTTTCCGGTCAGTTTTGGACACCCACCCCCCCCCCCCCCTTAAATTTGAGAACAATTATCAATTGAGTAACCATATAGCTGATTATCCTGCATTATCATAATTTATTGCGCTATATTTGAATAGAACAGTGCATAATGAGATAACTATACTATTTGAATTTATCATATAAGTGTCATTAATCAAGAAATGTGTCAACATAATCACATTTCTAGGGATATATAGGCAGAGTGCCAAGGTTTTTATTAACATTCATTTTCATAATATATAGTCACATGATCTAGTCACATAATCACATTTGAGTATTCTACAAAATACATGGTACCGTTACAACAAATTTAAGTTTATTTGATATTTTGATATTTGCTATGTGATATACAGTAATGCCCTAATTAATCGACTCCATAACCACAGCAGAATAATGGGTAATTTAATTTTAATTTCCGACTAAATCCTGAAAAATTACCCATTATTCTGCTGCGGTTATGGAGTCGTTTAATTAGGGCATTACTGTATTGCTGGAATCAAATTGTTTATCAAAACATGTGGAAATACAACTGTTCATCCCAGTTCATCCCAGTTTGAAGAATAATGCTAATACCAAACATAACCATGATATACATGCGTGACTCTTCTTGTGGCATCTCAGAAACCAGAACTGAGGAAACATGTTATAGCGTGTAATGGCAGGCTGGTAGCCACTGCCTGAAGTAATAGACTTCGTAATAATTGGGAATAATATGGATGGATTTCCCAATTTCACTTCTTTTTTGCTCACGATATCAGTGACGATAAAATCTTCGTTACTGTGATTAACATTACAAGCTGATCCACATTAACATGGAAAACAATGTGAAATTGTTCAAGCTGGCCCGGCTGGTCTTCAATTTATTTGTTAAGATTTTGTTTTACGTTGTCAAAAGTCTATTTTATTCCATTATTTATTATATCTTTATTTCCAAGTCGCATATGGTCAAGTGTGCTTTCATTTTATTGCTTATTTTCAGCTGAGTTCTGCATAGTTATTCTTATTTTGTTGTACCAATAGATGAAATCCTGATTAAATTTTATTTTTCCAACAGCGCAGTGTCTAGTTCTATCAAGTTGAATTTGGGTTATTGTTGGCCATTGTGCAACTGATCCAACTTCTGATAACCTCTATATGTAGTATAGCATTAGTTTAACTATATATATATGACCTGTTTCTGTTCAAAACACATCAAAATAAGACTCAATAGCAGGAATGGAAAAAACATTTAGTAGTGATCCAATCATGGCGGGTGCCGTCGTGGAGTGATTTGTATTGGCGGAAGATTGCCGTAAACATGTAGCAGGAAAATGTGTCATATTTGTGATATTATACAGGTATACTTAACGACAACGGAGAACGCCGAGACGTTGACAAGGACGTACCAATAATGTTGAAGATTTTTGACGAAAACCAAAGCAATTATATTCTGGCCAACGCAAAGCGATGTGGACATCCAACGAAGTGCGCCGGACTGGCTGGCCATGAAGATAGAGCCTTCGTTGAAAGCAACAGCATGCACGCGATCAACGGTTACGTTTACGGTAACATGCCGCCGGTGGAGATGTGTGAGGGTGGTAACATCGCTATATACGTGTATGGAATGGGATCAGAAGCTGACGTACATACGTTACATTTTCATGGTCAAACGTTAGTTGCTGAACACCAGAGGTTGGTGACTTATTTTGATTACACTGTTTACACAGTATCCCTTAAACATATAGACAAAATTTAAGAACTACATCAATTTCAAAAACACTCACTAAAATTAGGGTTGGATGTTTTATATTGGTAGGACGTGACAACTGCGTTGCTGACAAATTTAAAGGTACTCAATCCGATTCGATGGTTCCCTTATAACCAGATTCCAACAACAACATTTTTATTAGAATCGATTAATTGCCCAAAAATAATGCTAACCACTGTCAACTATAGTAAAAATTTGCCCGAAACGTGTTATTTATCAACATGTTGTACGACGAAATTTGGCCCTAGTATCCACAGAAAGCCTCTTGATTTTAGAGTTATCCATCTTCATCCGTAATTTGGTCCGAAACATCGACTCGTCGGCTGTTCACTGGGCTACAGATAATTCTCGATGGTGAAAACTAATTGATTTCAAAAATCGATATCCAATCACTCTGAGCTTTGATGGGTTCGTGATGGGTTCCTCGACTCGAATCAAATATTTTTTACCCCGAATCCAAATAAATAGTAATTGAGGGGCGCTTAATCGGATTATGCATCTTTAAATAACAAAGCAAACTAAAGGAGTATCTTTTTCCTGCTATTTCAGCGTCGAATCGATCGTATATGCCTACTAACTATCTTGATCAGCGTAGAATCGACCCTATATGCCTACTAACTATCTTGTTCAGCGTCGAATCGATCGTATATGCCTACTATCTTGTTCAGCGTCGAATCGACCCTATATGCCTACTAGATCTTGTTCGGTCGAATCGACCGTATATGCCTACTAACTATCTTGTTCAGCGTCGAATCGACCCTATATATGCCTACTAACTATCTTGTTCAGCGTCGAATCGATCGTATATGCCTACTATCTTGTTCAGCGTCGAATCGATCGTATATGCCTACTACATGTATATATTGTTCGGTCGAATCGACCGTATATGCCTACTAATTATCTTGTTCAGCGTCGAATCGATCGTATATGCCTACTATATCTTGTTCGGTCGAATCGACCGTATATGCCTACTAACTATCTTGTTCAGCGTCGAATCGATCGTATATGCCTGCTATATCTTGTTCGGTCGAATCGACCGTATATGCCTACTTACTATCTTGTTCAGCGTCGAATCGATCGTATATGCCTACTAACTATATTGAAACATTTACCTATATAACCGCCATATTCATATGCCAAAGTAGCATGTCTAAGTTCTCACCGGAAAAAAAAGTCAAAACGAGTCAGTAACGTAGCTCTTATTCAGTAGAACATCACGAATTGAAGGTTTTAAGATTAATTGCGTTTGACTTTTTGTAAATCATCTACAATGCATAGCTGAAAAACCTCACACAATATAACACATAATAAATAATTAATTGTTTCACATATGTTTGAGCCGGAATAGTTTTTACATCAACAAAAACACAACAAGATACCAACCGTGGTATAACTCTGGACTAGTTAACCTTCTTCGATGGCCCGCAACGTGTGACATATATAATTGACTCCAACGTATCAGTCCCTATCAAAGTATATCTAAAATACTTTCCGGTGGCGTCATTATGTTACATTTAGTCAGCAGCAAATTTGACACTGGATTCCCGATACAATATGAAATTAACCTTTTTGTATCATGTTTTTTCTGAGACCTCGAGAAAATGGGATTATTGTTAGATCAAATTGTCATCAATCATTTCCTAAGCATTTCAATTAGAACATTGGATAGTCGTCTGAAACTATACTTTCGGACTTGTTTTAAATGTTTTAAATAGCTTCTGACTTTTTTCAGCACAGCAGCTGTTGTCGTGTTTTCTGCCATATTCGTTGCTGCGTCCATGAAACCTGCTAATCCAGGTCGATGGGTGATGTCGTGCGGAGTTCTTAACCACATCGATGGTGCGTATGGTATTCAGGGTTCATGCTGGCATAGGCCAAATTGGCCAATGGCAATTTTTTTTTTTTTTTCGAAAATGGCCAACAAAAATATTCTTTTTGTCAAACTTTTGGTGAATTTTTTTTTTACCCCAAAATCCAAATTGATTTGGATTATGTAACGGGAGAGACATGATAATCAAATTTATATTAGCATCATATGCTAATTGCTTAGGTGACACAGCTTAATGGATTAAAAAAAAACACTCATGGAAGTGCACTATCAAACAAATGTAATACAATGGGGATGAACGCTAATGAATCATTTGGGCTGAATGGTAGATGGTGGGTAGTGGTATACTGTCAACTAACAATGGTGGGATTAAAGAAGTCTCGGCGCGGCATTAGAAGGTATGGCCATAATTATATACAAGTATTCTGCTCAAACATATCATCTGTGCTATTCTATCTGCTCGTTTACGACCATTTACGGTGGGATGTTTTCGTGTGAGTTCAACATCATCTTTTGTAAATAGTTTCTTCTGTATCTCAATGTTCTCATGGAACGAGAGAAATAAACAATTGAGCTGAATCTTGGAGGGCGCAGGTTTCCTATTTGCTTCTCGAAATGGTTTACCTTTTAAATGGTGCAGCACCCCCTCCCCGGCCCCGGTTGTTTGAGCTTGAACTTGTTGCGCGGACTTTAGTCCATCTAACGTTAGTCGTCTGACACCATGGATGTATGTAAAACAGGATGCGGAATCTATATGTCACTAATATAATTATCCCTAAACTGTTAGGATAGCTGCTATCTGGAACTTATGTAGTGGATGCGCTAGATACATGTTGCAGGGGTTATTGTACCCACGAGTGAAAGTGATTATGTGCATTCTCAGATGGTTGATGTGTTTGATGTCAAAAATCGGGGCACAATCCATACACATTTTCCTTGTTAATTTCAGTATCATGAGTTTTAAAGATTGCTGATTTTTAGCCCAACTTTACTTTGTAAAGTTTGAGCTATTGTCATGGTTTGGTATCCGTCGTCCTTGTGCGTGTGTGCGTCTGAACAATTTTCTTTAGCACAGGTCGTACCTTTGGTAGGATCATTATGAAATTTGTCATAGCTGTTGACTTTGACATGTAGATGGGAACGATTCATTTCGGGGTGATTTGGCTAAAAACATGGCCGCCAGCGGCCATCTTGGATTTCCAAATTCAATCCATTAGCACGGGCTACAGGTCGTACTGTTCGTCTGATCATCATGAAATTTTTTATGAATGTTAATATTGACATGTAGATGGGAACGAGTCATTTTGGGATAATTCGGCCATAAAACATGACTAAATCCTTTGGCACAACCCTACAGTCCATTTCCCTTATCCGATCATCACCAAATTTCATAATGATCTGGATATTGATCTACTAGATGGGAGCTATCAAATTGTTTTGATATTCATTGGAAAACATAGCCGCCAGCGGCCATCTTGGATTCTATTTTGTATATATCTCTTCATGTTGATAATCTAGTGTTACTTAGACATTTCAATTTTCCACATCCTAATTGCTCCATTGACTGTAACACATGAAATTATTTTCTTTCAAAGTTGAGCTCATTGACACTTTCATTGAATATGTATTGTGAATTTCCACAGCTCGTACATGTAATAGTTTATTCCGTCGGACAAAAGTTGATATGTTTTAAACAAATTTCAAATAAAAAAGAGTTGATTAAAGATTTGTTGATGATGTAGGTTCTTGACCATGTAAAGCACCGTTTGACATGTTCGTGTTGTATTTCCAGCTGGCATGGAGGCATTCTTTGATGTGAAACAGTGTGGACATAGCTACAAAAACGCCCCATACAGCCTACACCACACATCGGCTTCTCGTCCAGCCCGATACTTCCATCTTGGGATCGACTTTGTTGAGTGGGACTACGCCCCATCCGGGAGAAATAAGCTCGATGGTAGCAGCCTGGCTCGCGGAGTAGGGTAATGTTACATGTTGTCAATGTGTAATACACCTTGTCACTGAGTCGGGGCCATATTGGATCCATCCAGCTCCGTTTCGCTTGTTAGTGCTACAGGTCATAGTTATGGAGAAGCACTCCATATATGGAATTCATGAGTTCCATATATTGAATGCTACTCCATAACTTTGAACTGTAGCACTAACGGGGCTGGATTGGTCCGATATGGCCGCGACTCGGTGACAAGGCGTATTAGGTAGTACTCGGTCAGGGGTGTGGCTTGAGTGTATCCGTTGGGGTGTCCAACTTGGAATTTCCAATTGCATGCACCCACCACTTTGAGGCACACCAAAAGTCCAGGAAATTCCACGTGCGACCCTTGGTTTTGGAATTTGTCTCACTGGTACTGTATCTCAAACTCTCCCAACTGTTGGAACTTCTAACCTGATATTCCTTATGGTTTGACATATTCCAACTGATCACTGAACCGATGACCATGATTCCAGTCAAAACATTTGACCGAAAGTAGCAAAATATTAACAACTAACTGAAACAGAGTAGTCGGAGGGGCCTGGGCCCCTTACTGCGTTAGGGCATGCGGCCCCTGTGTGTGGTATGCGCACATTTTGACCTTAGACAGAGGGGGCCCCTTTGTGCGCTTCTAGTACAATTCGATCATTTGAACAGTTTAAAAAAAAAAAAAAAATTTTGTTTAATCAAAATTTTGAAAAAACTAACGCTGTTATAACCTCCACCAGGGTTCCCGAAGTCACCGCATCAAATATGGTTGAAATCGGTCTAAGTGTAAAGTGAACATGATTTTCTTTTGCGTCCTATTATGGGTCGGCAACATCCAGATTCTCAATAGTTCCGTCTCAAGGAAATTATGGTCGCATAAATTCGCCTCCAGCATGTGGCGCCTATATAGAGGATATGAAATTCGTGTTTCTCTCATATGATATTTATGAAACTCGTCACGAATTTTCAGTTTTCAAGAGTATATGTATCTCTTGTATAAAAGTATACATATATTAAGTATATTTAGACTAGAGCTGTTGTTCATCAATCCAAGTATATAGAGGATATGAAATGAGTGTTTCTCTCATATGATATTTATGAAACGAGTCTAAGAATTTTCAGTTTTCTCGAGCCTCCGGCGAGAGGAAAACTGAAAAATCGTGACGAGTTTCATAAATATCATATGAGAGAAACACGAAATACATATTATATTTATCATATGACACCTATAAATTGATTATGATCTCCAAAACGCACACAAATCACTAAATAGATATATGACATCGGCAGCAAAAGGTTAATGTGACGTCACTTCATTGCACCGGAAGCCCAATTACGCCTGTTGAACTAGCAGAAATAATATGCACGCGAATATATAGTGCGCTATTCTGTTCTCAGTTTGTGACATTATATCGTATGTTTATTAGATAAATACGAATTACATATTCTATTTATCGTATAACAATGTCCAAAACTATATATTTCAAGATTATAATTGCGAGTATTTCGGCATCGCGTTGATTAACGCGCACGAATTTGACCTGCATTTAGTTAGAGATACGGCTCGGCCCCGGCTGCCATTCAGCCAATCAGAACACACTTTTTGTCAACAAACCAATCAAATTATCGGAAGGTGATATGAACTAGTAGTTCATATGAAATTGATTTATGACATACTTTCCAAAGTAAATAATGATTGAGTCATGTGATAAAAGCTATTATGACATGCTGTGCATTTTATTCCCCAACAGAGTGTCGACCTTTTTCTTCAAACGACAGAAGGACAGGATTGGAGGTGTCTACAAAAAAGTTAGATTCAATGAATACCACGACGAGAGTTTCACCTCGAAGGAGGATGCTTCCAATCACATGGGTATTCTGGGCCCAGTCATAGCAGCCGAAGTTGGAGAAACTATCGAGGTCACCATAAAGAACAACGCCGACCGAAACTATGCATTCATGGTTGATGGTGTTGAGTACGACATTCAATACAATGGTAAGATGGTCGTTCGGTTGTAACGGTTGCAATTAGTCTGCAAACGGATTGGTCTTTTCGCCTAACTTAAAAGTCCATTTAATTTTCGAGTCACCGAATATTTTTTTATAGTGCCTTGATAACAAATACCAAACTATGACATAACAAATGATTAAAATACCATAATTCATCACCATTTGGAACAACTGTGTCTCAGAAGGTGCCCATATAGTAATAGAAAATAGCTGGAAATCACAGAAACATTTCCCCAGGTTCGCTCCCAGAATGCTATATAATTTAAACTGATATATAGAGTTATTCCCCTTCCATTAAAAATAATAGACTTTGCAGTACAGTCCAGATGAAACTAAGCACAGCAAACAAGTCGGTATCTCAACAAAAACATGTTCACCGTTTATTGCACCGGCTAAGTTTATAATACAATGTTTTGGATCTTCCTCTTTCAAAATGGCATATAATATATGGCATACGTTTTATATAAAGTAATATGGGGTTCGAAAACAAAGAGGGCCTTTTGCAATTTCGTTTTTTTTATATTTGACCATCTTCAATGGTTTTGATCACCGCTCATCACCGTATGTGATGATGGATCAAACATCGGTTATGGCATAATGCTTACAAAGTTCGTCTTATCTGTATGACTACTCCAAGATCAAGGAAGTATACGTTTTATGAGAATGAAGCGCTTGTAGTTGAGCTAACGTATAGCCTTATTTTAGAATATCAGGAAGAACATATAGACATTTTATCTGAAAGCGGAAAATGTGCATTCCTAGGTTACCAAAACAAAGCGTCATTATCACCTATTCAGTAACAGTTTTCTCTGTAATACAATGTTTGGTTGTCAAGACATTTTGATAACCATGAACTGATGTAATCGTGGAATTTTTGCTTGCATACACTACATTTATATGTTTAACAATTCATTTACTATAAATTAGTTCTCGACTCAGTTATACAACTGTACATTGGAATTGTCTGTCATTCGCCTGTGGGTATTCGGCAGATATCAGTATAGACGACAGACGAACATATAGTTATAGTAAAAGTGCAGAAGGATTTGTATTAATTGGTGGGAAATGTTAAGATAATAGTCAGGTTCAGCCACACGTACGTGTAAGTTGTAATGTGTGTTACCATATATGGTACTAGCAGGTTAGCCCGCCAATGGCGGCAATCGTCAGAAACATGACAATTCTTAATTGTTTTAATTAATTTTTTTAATTAATTTTTTTAATTAATTTTTTTAATACAAAATTTTATTTAATTTTTTGTTTTTCAATGAGTGAATTAATTGTGCCTTTTTAATTTACTGGCTTTTTTAATAAAAATTTTTAATTTAATTTTTGTTTTCAATGAGTTAATTGTTCCTTTTTAATTGTTTAATTTAAAAAAAAAATTCAATTTGACCCGATTTGACCTTGAATTGATCATTTTCAAAGTCAAGGTCAGGTCGGGGTTACAATTTAACCCGTCCATGACACTTCCCGTAGGTAGCAAGTTTGAGCTCAATCGGTTCGAGTCTATAAAGGACACACACACATATATATAATTTGTGGGTACCTGTTTCAAGGTGAAGATCACCTCGGGCGGAAAAACTGACCCGATAAAAATCTCCCCCGTTCCTTGGAACCCCTAAGTACGAAATTAAGTTCGAAATTTTGTCTCGAGATGGTCAATGGAGCCGTATTTTACTCGTCGTGTATATAGACGCTCTTTATCAACGACACTGTAGATACGAACGCTCTTTAACTATCAACGCGATTAAACCCGCAGTGCCGTTTTTGTGACTGAGAGTGAGAGAACGGGTGCTCTGAGCTTCTCCAAAACGCCGCGACGACCATTCACGTGTGTTTTTACCCTTAGATGGGAAGTTTGAGCCCAATCGGTGCAGCCGTTTTCGATTATATAGAGTACAAACATATATATATATATATATATAGGGAAGTCTCAACATATATGAGCCCGACGTTGTCCGGGCTATTCAAAAACCAAATTTCAAGTCGATAGCTCCACCCGTTTCCGAGATCTGGTCTGCGCATGCGTGAAGCTGGCGTCGCACGGGCTCGGCGACCCGATAAAATTCGTATCCGGGGCAAGATACATTCATATACCAAATTTCAAGTCGATAGCTCCACCCGTTTCCGAGATCTCGTCTGCGCATGCGCTGCACGGGCTCGCCAATACGACAACGACGACCACCTGGTCAAACTACACACACGTACCAAGTTTCGTCCCGATCGTTCGATGTGTTGGTATCTGATGCAAAAGACGAAATTGTGAGTGTTGGTTTGTAATCGGGATTTCCGAGAAGCATTATGCCTATAGCCACACTAACTACCCCCCCCCCCCCCCTTAAGCCCTGACCTAAGTGTCATACATACTATAACAATGATGTTGTAAGAGTACTATGGCATCCAATAAATCTCCCCGCATAGGAAACCACTCAAAAGTATTGTTCCCGTATATCTCTATGCAGATGCTAATAACGTTGAATGGTAAACAAACTCTCTTTATAGCGATGCGTCAAATACAAACGCTCATTAAATTAACACTTGATTAACCACCACAGTGCCGATTTTTGTGACTGAGAGTGGAGAATGGGTGCTCTGGGCTTCTCCAAAATGCGACGTCGACGATTCCCGTGAGATTTTACCTTTGGATAGGAAGTTTGGTCTCGATCGGTCAACCCGTTTTCGATTCTATAAAGGACATACAGACAGACAGACAGATCGAGGTCTTCAAAAATATATATGAGATAGAATAGATATATGGCTCTACACTAGGTGGGAAAAGTCATGTGATTTTACGGAACCAAACCAATACACGTCTTTAAATATCACCCCAACTTATAGCAGAACATGTAACCGGTTGTTGAGGCAAGCTGTCCATAGTGCAACAACCGACATGCTTAATTGTTTGGCTTAATTTGAAACAGAATATTTCAAGGCAGTCACATTATATTATCATGTCTCAATAGCGTTGACTGCGCACTATAGAACACATTAATATTGGATTATATCACTTTGCTATACATTTCGTAAGGCAAAACGTTTGACACAAACTTCTAAATGGTTTGACCGTGTACGTGTAGGCGGAATGGTCACGTGAGTCAGGTGATGTTCGTTGGTCATGAAAACACGTGTTACAAGTTACATGTACGTGAGCTGAATCTGGTTATTACGTTCAATGGCCGTTTTTATTTTTATTTATGACCTGAACATTTCCTCATTTCCTAAGGGAAGTTGAGAACTATTCTTTAATGAGTATTTGGTAAAGACAGGGTTAAACAATAGATCTATGTTTCTAGCCCCAGGATATTTCGTTGCTCCGGGACAAGCGAAAACATACATCATGACAATCCCAGATACAATGTTGACGAGTGAGGACCCAGACTGCGTGGTCAGAATATACCAATCGGACATGGATCCCATACGTGACACCAATTCCGGTTTGATTGGACCTATGCTGATTTGCAAGAAACACAAACTTGTATTTGGCAATCAGCAGGTGAGAAAGTATAGCCTATTCGTGTTTTCTTATTCTTCTGGTGGGAGGAATATTTGTTTAACCATTTACCCAACAAAACGGCCCTGTGCCAATGCATTCTCTTATATATGCGAGTCGACCATAGAGAATGCATTGGCTTAACACATATTAAAAATGATAAAATTGTCAAAGAATGTTAGGCCAATGCATTCTCTTATATATGTGAGGCGACCTATGGTCGACTCGCATATATAACAGAATGCATTGGCACAGGGCATAGCTGTAACTATCACAATGTGGTCAATGAGCCGGTTCCAATGATATCCATAGTTGTATGGTTCTATTGAGACAGACCCAAGATAATTTAGGCTGTTGCAGCTTCATTTTGGGCTATTTTTCTGGGCGTTTTGTTGGGTAAAGGGTTAAGGATTTATTTACCGGGCCACAATTACAACAACATAATTTTATAAATCACGATTTCAAGACAACAAATAGCTTTTTGTGAATAAAATACAGATAATACTGAAAATTGGTTATAATATTTATCTATAAATTCATAATAAAGTGGTTTAATCTGATGAAACCGAACGTAATTTGCGGTGAAATCTCTTATTGTCCTCTATTAACCCTATATATAGACTCTTAAATACATGATTATATCATTTAGGACACAATTAACTCCATGTGGGAGGTCTATATATGGTCTGAGGTTCCAATAGCGATACAAATGCAGGCATTGTGGCAAACATATCTCGAAGTTGCCAAGTTTGTGTTTGCTAAATCACTTGATAAAGTGCGTTTGCCTATAAAACAGAATCCAAACCTCCCGAAACAAAAAGGACTTAACATTTTTGCGTTATTCCGTTAGTGTATTACAACGATATAGTATCCTGGCCCGTTCTGACTTATTCTGATGTTCTAAACATGAATTCATTTACGTCTTCAGATGGGAGTAAACGAGCAGTTCTTCCTCCTTTTCAATACATTCGATGAGAACTTGTCTTGGTACCTGAGAGACAACATCAACAGCAAGTGTGGAGTTCCGTCGTCAGTCAACGTAACCGATCCCCGCTTTGTGGGTTCCAACAGGATGTCAGGTGGGTACAAGAAAACTAAAATGCATGCATCAGGTCGGCCGTGAACTATCTACCATAGAATTGTTGTAGCTATCGATTATACATTTTGGAACACCTGTCTGTATGTATGTGTGTATGCATGAGTGTATGTGTTATAGACTCTAACACTGCTCGACTGATCCGACTCGGATTTGGTATTTAACGTGTCAACTTGACCTCGCTCATAGGCATGTTTCTGGACCTTGGCCGATCCGACTAAAAATTGTATGTAGGACTACTTCGATCCCGGGAGCAATATGGACGGGTCCAATTTCACGTGGGACCATGTTCTCGAACGTGCTGATATAGGCATGTTTCTGGACCAATTGAACAATAGTTTGGCCAGACGCTGTATATACTGGGTACTGTCCAGATGGAGCCGATCACCAAAACAAATCCCTAAATAGCCCGAACGAAGTCGAGTACATCAGCTAGTTTAATATATATTTTGGACATTTGTCTGTCTGTTTGTCTGTTAGCTATGGCCGGGAAAACTGCCGGACATATTTGACGAAATTTTATACCTAGGGGAAATTATTTCCAGGCAGTATTTTGGACGGGTCAAATCTTGATTTTGACATTCAAAAAGATCAATTCAAGGTCAAATCTGGTAAAACGGAAGTATTTCAACGAAATATAATACCTACTGTTACTTTTGTCCCAGGAGTGTTTCGGGTGGGTCAAATCATGACCCTGACCTGATCTTGACATTCAAAATTGTCAATTCAAGGTCAAATCGGGTAAAGCCGGGCGGATTTCGACGGGTACTTTTGTCGTGACTTTTGTCCGGGGAGTGTTTTGGACGGGTCAAATCGTGACCCGACATGACGTTCACCTTTAAAATGGTCAATTCAAGGTTAAATCGCGCAATTCTCCGAAAATCAGATGGGAACATCCCGGACGAAGTAGGGTCCACCAGCTACTATTATATATTTCCAGATTTAGTTACAAACTAAATACCTGTATATTGTACAAAGAAATGTTTGACAAATATATCTGTATCAATATTACCATACCGGTCATTAAAATAGATACGACGAAACAAATTTTGAAGGGTGCATGTATCAGGTAAATTTTTATATTTCAAATGATGACAGGAATGCGGAAAGTTGAAGTACCTACGTAATACTGGCTATCCGAATGAAGAGATATACATGTATATAAAAACCAAAATAGAAGATGACTGCTGGCGACAATGTTTTCCAAAAAAATTCAAAGCAATCGATAGCTCCCATCTAGTTGTCAGCCCGAAGATCAATATAAAGTGTGGTGACTATCAGGTGAGGGATATGTCTGTACAGTTGCTAAACAATTCAGTCATGCAAAAGAGGATCAAACAGTAAGATACCAAATTGCTGCCTGTGATAATGTTTTTTAACGAAATTCGGGAAAATTAGATTACTCTCACCCTGGTTATCCAGAAGATCATTGTGGAATCTGGTGACGATCGGACAAGGGGTGTCGTCTGTAGAATCAACCAAATTATTTAGCCATAAAAATAGTAAAATTCAAGATCACCGCTGGCAGTGATGTCTTCACAAGGACAGTTTGAGAACAAAACATGGCTCACATCTAGCGGTGACCCAAACTATCCACATGAGAAAAAGTTCTCCAATAAAAGCTGGCTGCAGGGTGCGCCAATTGATTCAAATTCGAAATTTAGCAGGGTGTACTGCTTGTGGCCATGTTTTCCCCGCAAATTTGATAGACTGATGGACAAAACCACTGAATCCGTTGAATCAATATACATGTATACATGGATTAATTTATATGCATTGTTGTACACAGTACTGGTATATAAAGGTACTGAAAATAACAATATTACTAGTATACACAAAATAAACCATATATCATGGCTATTGGTTCTAATATCCGAATATGACAGCTGAGAACTTGGTGTGAATTGAAGAGTGGTGGTGTCTTAAGCATATCTAACCCTCCACGTTAGAAACATGCCATTAAATGTCATAAGTATAATCTAGCTTGAGGACAGAAGTTATCCATAAAACCCCCCTTAATTCAACCAGGTCCTCGCGCGATGTATGGTCGATCACATGATGATCTAGGGGGGATTAGAATTGTTGTATAAAAACAGCACTGCATGTAAATATAAAATAAAATAGGGCTACATCTTATTACAGATTATTGCCATATATAATCAGTGACTATACAGACAGTCTGACAAAATAAAGTTTCAATGACACTCTATCCGAAGAGGGGAATAATTCCATCTGTTACAGTCAATGGAGCAATTATGAATCTGGAAAGGTGAAATTTCTAAGTAATACTAGATATCGACATGACGCGATAACATATAACGTAAATGCAATATGGCCGCTGGCGACCATTTTTTCCTATAAAATTAAAAAAATATTTGATAGCTCTCATCTGATAGATCAATATCAAGATAAATATGAAGTTTGGTGATGATCGGATGAGTGAAGTGGACTGTGCTAAACGGTTTAGTAATGCTTAAAAAGATTCTTACCTTTATATTTTTATGTTCACTTTATAAACTTCACTGAGTCATCTTTGTCATGTATTGAGTTTGATATCTTTTGTTAACAGTTTATAAATCATGTATGTCTCATGTTTGTTATTTTAATTTATGTGTTTATTATCATTAAATAAAGTTGCATTCCTTAAAAAGATTCTTACCTCAATGTTTTTATGTTCACTTTATAAACTCCACTGAGTCATCTTTGTCATGTATTGAATTTGATATCTTTTGTTAATAGTTTATAAATTATGTATGTCTCATGTTCGTTATTATATTATATACACTTTATAGTGTGTTTCAGAACGAAAAAAAAATGAATAAAATCAACAAATTTGTAAATTTAAAAACAATTCAAACGTTGTTGTATTCCATGTCTCAGCCCGGACATATACACCAAATTTCAATAATATTCATTGAGAAACAACGGACCAAACGCCATATAACACCCCGTATACATCTTTTATTCCGAGTTGGCCTTTTATTCCGAGTTGGCACGCGTCGATTGTGGCGAGTTAGCCCTGGGGCGAGTACGCCGATTCCGGCACCTTCTCTATTTGCAGCAGGTATACGTTTACGCTGGTTTACGCGTAATTTAATTTACAAAGTTCCCCAATTGGTGTCGTAAATAGAGCGACCTTATTTGACAGAGAATGTCTCTGTTATTGATTATAAAGTTGCTATACATTAAAAACGACAAATTCGCATGCTCGTTCAAGCGCAGTAGTCTATTTTCCCCATGTTAAAGGACATCCACAAATACTAAATAACGCTAACCTACTGCCGAATGTTTTACACGACAACTGTTAACATATTTGGGCTGAATTCATCTGACGCGGTATTATTCCTCAAAATAAACAACAAAACCATCGTTACTTGGAAATGTAGTTTGGGCTAACATTTACATAAATCCTCCACATCATTATTCCGACACACACGTCAGATGAAAAGCAGCCATGAAGTAAACGGCCAAATTGGCCGAAATAATAGATGAACGGTCTTGGCCACCAAAGGGCTTATTTTTCGAGTTTACTTTTTTTGTCGGACACACGGAAAAATTATTATTTATCATATGAAAGTAGAAGTTTACGCCTTCATATATATTCCGCCCTGTTGTCAAAAATTTGAAAGTAGTGCGGTTACTCTGGCTGCATGCACGAAAGAGTCATTTTCACCATACGTTGGTGTGTTGGGTACCCAGCTTAACGAAAAGATGTTTTGGGTACCAAGCTTGACCTTTGCTGTGTTTCACACACATATTGTACCAAAATCTTGCATCGGATCACATGGCGCATGTGTAGTCATCTTTGCTAGACTTTAGAAACATTATTTCTGCCACAAATATGCTTTTTATCGGCGACATACCGTTAAGAAACGTGATAATTTACCAAAACACCTTTTCCCGAACCTGGGTACCACCAAGCAGACCAAAATGTGGCGACAATGATCCATTCAGCATTACTATAGAACGGCGTGTAAACAATTCTTACACATTCTGTGACTTGAATACGACTTTCTGTGACACACTGGCCGGATTCGTCATATACAGGTTAAACCTGGTCACCAGGGGTGCTATTCACCAAGCGAGACTATTTTATAAACCAGGTAGTTTATATGGTAGCGGCTGAACGCAAAGGTATCTTTGCTTTAGCGCAAACGACACACGCTGTCGATGGTGTGATTGATCCAATCTATCAGATTTGTCACCTGTCAATTGACGCCTTCTTACGACTAATTCATGAACACTCACCGGCCACAATCGGCATGTATAGCGGTATAATTTTTGGGTATAATTGTGTGGAGACTCATGCTTGCGTTTATATATCTGCAGAATGAGTTTCAATGATATTAATGAGGTTTTTTAATTAGCACAGTGTGAAAATGAAGAGCCAAGAAGATAACGTCTCAGAAGAATTTTGTTTGTGTTTTGGTTCTGTTTGGATATTTCCCTGCTATTTCCAAAGAAATTTCTTTCCATGCATCATTTTTCCGGCGCTGGTGAATGGTGCCGGTTTCTTTGTTCTTTAATATTTCGATTCTTCTCTCCACAATGCCCAAGAAAGTGTTACGCTCGTCGGCAGTGGGGGGGAGGGGGGGTCTGGAAAACAATTGCACATATAGGGGCCAAAAAGTTTTTTTCAGACCCCGAGGGACCCACCACCCCATTTATGCAAATTGGGTCCTCCAAGTGTTAGGGACCCACCCCCTTTCTCATGTTTTTATAAAAAATTCAGAGTTTTTTAGCCGTTCTTCAATAACTGTGTTAACTGCCTTTCAATCCCATTCCACTATCCTTTTTTGGTGCAAAGTGTGTAAAATTAAGACTCAAGCAATAACATCCTTAATCGGTAAAGCACAGGTAAGAAAAACGAAAAATAACTGTATTTCCAGGTGTTTCCTGGTGTTTCCAGTATCTAACAACAATAATAAAGCATTGTGTATGTACACTGTATGTCACAAATTGCCCTAGACCGCATTATAGCCTTAATATATTGAGCGTGTTTAGTCTGACAGAGAACACTGGCCAGTGTAAATAGTGGTAAACAGGTCAGGGGTTCTACAATTATTTGTGCATGATCAAAGAACTCTTTAGTCTTATCCACCGGGGTGGGTGATGAGGGGAATTGTTTTGGTTAGGTATACACATACATATATGGTTATTATACCCCCGATATTAGTCGGCGGGTATATAGTTGACGTCTCGAGCCGTCCGTGCGTCCGTCCGTACAAACATTTTGCATCATAACTCAAGAGTCGGTTGTCATATTTTGATGCTCTATGACATGTGACGGACCAGAAATGGGGAACGAATATGCATAATATCACGGATTGTGAGTACCAATGCCTACCAGAGTTATCCATGGGCCCTGTTTATGAAATTCAATCCGTACAAAGTTTTTGCCATATAAGTTGAAGTGTCGGTTGTCGAATTTTGGTTTGGTCGAAGTGGTTTGGTATGGTGATAGACCTGAATGATACGGGAAGGATGTATGCAGATATTACTGCATATCACAGGTTTTGCCTGTCGATGCATACCAGAGCTACCAACTTGGTTCCATCCGTAAACACATTTTGCATTATTATAACTCAACCATTTGTATGTATATTTGTGCACTAGAGTCTGCAGTATAGTCTCAGTCAGATTTTATTCTTGATTTTAGTTTGAACTTTGAAGACATTGAGGAATGTCATTTCTCAAAGCATCTGAATGCATCACATTATTTCAGTTCATCTATTTGCAAGCGATAACAGTATACAATTAGTATTGTAGTTTAGTCTTGTTGAGCAGTATTTAATTATATAAGCTTCAAGATGAAGTTCGCAAATTCAAGGAGAATAGCGTCACCTTCAGTTGGTATTGTCTGAACAATAAACAGTAACGACCATTCATCATAACCAATTCAGTTTTATTTGGATAAGTGCTGCAAATTAACATTACTTGCAATCATTAAAAAGATGAGAAATAACCAGAAGGAATGAATTTGATTGCATGCCAGAACAAGACAGTATTTCAGACATTAGAAATTTATGAGATATCCTTTTCAATTTCATGTTATGCAACAATCGGGTCAATGACATCTAGTCATCATTGAGTACTCACCATGTAGTATTTGTGATACAGTTTTTTTTATTTTATTACTATTATACGGGTAATACAACTGGCTAATACATTAATTTTTTTTACTAAATTACGGTTTTCCACTGAGAAGTGGGACGGGATCCTGTGAAATCCAGAATGTTGCTAAATCTGAGGCTAAATAGTCACTATAGCTGTCTATATAGCCATATGCCAACAAACATGATACTAACATGCTTACAAACAACATTACATGGTCAGTACTTGTAAATTGTTTGAAAAAAAACCATTTTTGAAAAAAAATTAAAAGCACGATTGTTTCGGCCTCTGCACCACCCACCCACCCCGGCCCTATATACGGATTTTTTTTGTAGACCCCTCATGTCGTCGGTGGTATATTTTGCCCCACGTTGCTCATTGTTGAAATGTGTACAAACGTGTACTGTTACACGCAGCATGTTTATGTGACCGGTGGTCAATCTATGATTGACGCCAATCACCTTGATTGGATAATCCTATATGGCGCGGCGATGTCTTCCCATCGATATGTCCAACGATAGCTTCGCATTGAGCGTCGCCTCGTAAAACTACCTGGACTATATTATAAACCCAGCCGGTGAATAGCACCCCTGAAGTCTTGGTTTAAATCGCCGTTTGACAGCTAAATCCATGGTTTAACCAGGGACCACATGTCTAAGTGGCGCAAGCATTATCTCCGGTTTAGACCTGGTCCATCTAAACCCATACCATCTATATCATCGAGATGAATAATCGTGCTTGACTAATGCGGACCGTCACCGTGTTCTATCGACAGCGAAAATCGATAATTAGGACAATAATATTATGATTGAAATTTATAAGAGTGCAACACTAACAAATGTAAAGGTGCCATCATTATGTGTGCTTTATAGCATTCTTTAAACCATATATCACTCGAAGGTTCAGGCTAAACCTGGTTTAGGGGAGTATTGACCTGAGATGACGAATCCGTCTTTTTCCGGACCGCGGTTTACATGGGTGGACCTGCACATAAAAATATCGATTGGCAGCGTGTCTATAATGTGAGAGTGACGGTTTGGTATTATCATGTCAAAATTGATTTATGCTCACGCGAGGGTTGTTATAAGTATTGGCTTGCATGTTCGCGTTAATTGGGTTGGTCAATAATCATTCTACCGGTCTACGTGCTGTCCACTTGTTAACAATTAGTTTTATTGCATGCGCACATCACCAAATGAGCCAGCCATGCATTGAACGATCACAAACGCACACTTATATGTCCCGGTTTAGATGGATCGTCAATGTAGGTTTAAACCAGGTTTAAGCCTTGGGTGTTTAAACTGAAGATGAAGAATCCGTCCACTAAGTCCATATACAAGTATTTAACGTATTTCTCACTCTTTATAACCGGAACCGACCGGGTGTATGGCAGCTGGACGGGCGGGCATAATTTCAGGCTTAAAAAGTGACGGGTCTTTTAGACAATGATGTCAATGTTATGGCAATATATTCGATCATTATCTCAACATG
This sequence comes from Siphonodentalium dalli, assembly GCA_032622095.1. Taxonomy (NCBI): domain Eukaryota; kingdom Metazoa; phylum Mollusca; class Scaphopoda; order Gadilida; family Siphonodentaliidae; genus Siphonodentalium; species Siphonodentalium dalli. Next base: position 128,721,223 of record CP136062.1, read on the forward strand.
ACTAATCAACGTATTTGGCCGGTATCATACCCACCCATATACACCACCCTCCTTGTAATTAAAATATATATGGTTATGGACTCAATCTTATAAAATTGAAAAAAATATTACCTAAGTTATTCTGTCCTGTGTTTGAGAACATCAGTTTGAATGAAGAGTTTGGTGCGTTTATCATTTCAAAATGCGCAACAATTCACGCGTGGAAGTACTATAAGTTGTGATATTTCCCAACAATAAAGGTGGGGGGGGGGGGGGGTTGAAACTTTTCATCATTACTTTGAAACTTGAACGATGAAGCAACCAGTCGGAAATTTCCTAATGTATAACCTTGATTGGGGGGTCAGTGGTGGTGCATGCAAGTTACAATATTCAGCGCATTATCCAGTTTCGCAATTCTCATACTAAATTGTACACTTCCAGGTATCAACGGACGCATGTACGGTAATCTCGGTGGTCTCGACATGTGCATTGCGGACACTGTAACGTGGCATATGTTTGCTTCTGGGTCTGAGACCGACGTTCACACAGCTTATTTCCATGGACAGTCATTCATATCCAGACACACACGAGGTGACACCGAGCTACTGGTTCCTGGCAAAACATCTGATCTGCTCATGGAACCAGATAACCCAGGTGAGGATATGTCTAAAGCCGGATTTACGCTGCCCTTTCCCAGCAAACCAAGAGCATCGTTTGGACGTGGCAAATATATACGCCCGTGGAAATTCTAACAAATGGCCATAACTCTGACGAAAATTGGATGTAACCCAAAATCTTGACCTGTATTTTGAGGTAGTAAACTAAAACATCAGATTTCATTCGATTCAGTTCAGACTTACTAAAGTTATCATCCGGAATCCAAAAGCGAACAGACGGGTGGATGGATGGACGGACGGACCAATAACATAATACGTCCCATTTTTTTCTAAATCACATTTGGCAAAACATTTTTTCATGGGGCGGATGTTCTCCATGGCCAGTCACTTTTATTCCCCAAGAAAGTTCAAAAATGTTGTCAGTTGTAGAATAACTAGTGGGTATACACAAACCTCACTCATTATAAACGATGCCCAGGGTATGTGCATTTCCATGTCCATATCTTCCCACACTACATGCAGTATGATGAATTTCCGGAACATGTGAACGTTACGCTTTATTTTTTGCCACTGAGCATACTTTGACAAGTTCTGAATTGTTATCTAATACAGGGACATGGATGCTAACAGATCATACAAACGTATTCTTTGAACATGGTGTAAGTGCATTGTTCACCGTGAGGACATGTGGACATCAAATGCCAGCGAGGGAACCTGATGAGGCAGTGCGTAAATATTACATACAGGCTGAGGAAATGGAATGGAACTACTCTCCTCGTCGCAGAAGTATTCTTACAGGGGCAGACCTAGATGATCCCAAACAGTGAGTAACATTTACAAAGAAACGCCCTTGTATTGTAGTCAAACAATGTGTACTAGCACCAGCGATGGTTTATTCGTAATCTGTATTTGTATGGGAGGCCAAATTCACATTTACTAATAAATTGTGCTCAAGCGCAACTGAGAGCACTTAAGCACAAATAATTGCACTTAAGCGAAAATACCACATATTGTGCTTTAGCAAAAATAGGGCATTTATCCTTAAGCATAATGAATTACGCTTAAGCGCAATTAATTGCACTTAAGGGTAATTGTAACTACTATCTAATCTACCCATAAACTATTGACATAACCCGGTGTATCATCTTGGAACACAAGAGGAGCATGGGGCTAATTTTAACCTATTTTAATTAGACTAGTACTCAAAGTCAACTGCGAGTATGTGTATAACAATCAAAGATAATCCTTAATTTCATATTATCAGCATCCCTATATATCCAAAGAATTGATGTCTCCTCCCCAGAACTCAAGTATATTGTTATATAATTTGTTTTAATGTATCTTTGCACAGATTTGAGCCATTACTATGGTCATATAGCATGAATGTGGTGTCACCTCGTGAGGGCTTGCTTATCTCATATGGTGTACTTATTGACTTAAATCATGGAAAAACACTATTTTCATATTATGAGCATCCCAAAAATTGGTATTTCGGTCCACGGGCTCAAGTATTTTTATTAAATCAGCATCTCCTGCACATATCTATAGTATTTCCATGGTCATATAACGCGAATGTGGTGTCACTGATGGCTTTCTTCCCTCATATGGTGTGCTGTATACTCAAACAATGAAGAAAATCAAAGCTGCCCCGACTAATACAGAAGGTAATGCTATCGCGAGTCGCCCAAAATAATACAGAAGATAATATAATTCTATCACGAGTCGCCCGACTGAAACAGAAGGTAATGCAATTGTGAGTCAGCCATTTTGATAAAGAAGTTAGGCTAGCTCCCTACCCATCCAAACCAATGAAAACAAGAGGTGATATCTCGATAGGAGTTCAGGTTGAGTTGTGGATAAACCAATTTAATCACCGGTTTAGATACAATATAACCATGAATTGCGCTCTTAAGTGACATTGATTGTGGTTTAGTGCAACTGATTGGCCTTCAGAGCAAATTATTAATCTTAAGTGCAAATAATTACACTTAAACGAAATTATTTGTGCTCAAGCCCAATTCATTATTAAATGTGAATTTGGTCTCCCATATATTTGTATCGTATTTGTAAAGATTACAAATATAAAGTAGTTGTATTGTATTAATGTTGTAGTTGTGAAGTTCAACGGCCGGCAAGCATCACCTGGGATCAGATTGAAGTTCCCCAGTTGAAGTTGGTGATGTTCAGCCAGTATATAGTCACCTCGATTATGCCATTTATCTTCTGCAATTAGGGGATACAAAAATTTAACAGAACGGGAAAAGTAACTAAAAACAATTTTAATTTGAGACCTTAGATACTTCCCAGAAGATGAGGCTCAAGCAGAATGATGTCCCCAGAGGGTTAAATTTGTTATACTAGCCCACTGTGCGGAGTAGCATCACTAAAGTAACCCCATAGGGACCTCATTCTGCAAATGTAAGACACACTAAGTTTTGGTTATGTTGAATTGCTTATGGAATACTACCATCAAAGAAAAACATGCACAGATGTCTCCATAAAGAGATCCAGTGTATGCATATATGGATCCCAAGAGCAAATATTAATCGAAACTGCAGCATATTAAATCACCGGGTATTAACAATGGACACATTTGACTCTAGTTTGGGATCTAGGTAGAGAGCAAATTACTTCTGAAATTTGATTAGCAAATAACCTCACATTGACATGATTAGATAGCATTGTTCTCTAAAAATCATATAAAATTCATACCAAATTGCATAGCTATTATCCAAATTTGGGTAGCAAATTGCGATGCGATACCAGTTAATTTGCTCCCTGGTATCATCATCAAGGTTTCAGTAACAACTTGTTTTTTTTTTCAGAGACGGCAATATATTCATTCGAGATGACAACATGTTCATAGGAAGCACTTACAAAAAGGCTGTATTCAGAGAATACACTGATGCCACTTTCACGCAACGAAAACAAAGAACATCTGACAATATACACCTCGGCATCAATGGTCCGATGATAAAAGCAGAAGTTGGAGATATGATCGAAATAATGTTCCATAACAACGCGAGCAGGTCATACACTATGCAGCCCCATGGAGCTTTCTACGATAAGGCAAACGAGGGCAGCTCGTATGATGACGGTGTGTTCTTCCTTGACAAGCAAGGGGTAGCTCCGGGTCAGTTGAAAATCTATAAGTGGAAGGTCAACGATAGAGTTGGTCCGGCCGATAACGACCCAAACTGCATCCCATGGATATATTACTCTGGGTTGGATCATGTTCGGGATCCTTATTCGGGTCTGTTCGGGCCACTCGTCGTATGTCGTCATGGTACGCTCGACCATTCTGGTAAACGAAAAGATGTCGATAGGGAGTTCGTTACAACATTTAGTGTGCTAGATGAGAACTCAAGTTGGTATCTCGGTGAAAACATTAAGAATCACGCACATGGTCGAATTGGAACCAACTATGCTGCTGACCCCGATTTTGAAGAATCAAATTTAATGCACAGCATCAATGGCTTCGTGAATGGAAATAACAAAGGTTTTACGATGGTTGATGGTGAGAATGTTGCTTGGTACATTCTCGGAATAGGTTCCGAAATTGATATTCATACGATTCATTTCCATGGCCATTCCTTCATACAGAAATACCGACTCAAGTTCCGTAATGACGTCGAAACGATTTTTCCTGGCGGTGCAGTTGCTGTCTCAATGAAGGTGGACAACCCTGGTACATTTCTGCTACATTGCCACGTTAATGATCATATCATAGCAGGAATGGAGACACTGTATGAAATTCGGCCAAAAGATGATAGACATGTGAGTAACAAGTTAAAGGTCCTTTATCCGATTCGACGTAGTCCCCATATAGTCAGATTCCGACTATGAAATGCCGCTTCAGCTATCAGAATTGATTAATTGCCCAAAAATAATGTTAACCACAGTCAACTATAGTATAAAATTGCACGAAACGTGTTATTTATCAACATGTTGTTCGGCGAAATTTGGCCTTAATATCAACACAAAGCCTCTTGATTTTAAAGTTATCCATCTTCACCCGCAATTTGGTCGAGACCGTCGGCTCATCGACTTTTTACTGGACCACTAAAAGTGTCAATGGTGAAAAACAATAGATTCCAAAAATTGATATTTAATAACTCAGAGTCTGATAGGTGGGTTCCTCCACTCGAATCAAATAGTTTTAACCCCGAAGCCAAAGAAATAGTAATTTGGGAGTGTTAATACGGAATATGCCTCTTTAACTTGACTACAGAATGGATATTCCCATTCAGTAATAATATTAGGTGATGAAACAGGGATGAAATTATATTTTCTTGTGTAGGGATTATCAGGTTGTAAAAGTACGGTAATGTAATGCAATATATATTTTTCTTGAGCAGGGATGTTCAGATCATGTAATTCAACGAGAGGCAGAAAACATTTTTATAATTCATTGATGTTGAGAAAGATAAGTTCTTTTATTTATTTTTAACTTTGGGTAAAAATAGGAAGAAAAACATATATCTATCACATAATTAGAGCTTCATTGGCTTAAAAATCAAAGTGAAAGAAATTTATAACCTGTAGAGTGCAGCCAGTGATTCATGTAAACTGAATCTAAAAGTTGCATGAAAAAAAAAAAACAGATTGGACATGAATGATAAATATATTCAAGCACCCCAGATTTGTATGATACTGTAAGGACCAAAATTGGTCACCACATCTTGTAACAAAACCGAAAGTAGGGTGCACCAAGATACCATTTTTTAAATCTGAAGTAAATAGAGAAACGTAATCACTAAAATACATTAAATTATTGTTCACAAATTATGTTTAGTTATTTTGGCAGAGTATCAACAAAATTATTTAAAATTAAATGCTCTCCCAAATTAAATATAGGGTATGAAACTTAACTCAAATAAGCTGTGTATAGTCGTATACGTACTTTTAACTATCAAATCCCATTCTATTTACAGGTTAAGAGAGATCAGTCTGGATAACTCACTTACATGTACTAACCGGAAGAAAAAAACATTCGCATGGTTAGCAGGCCAGGTCGACAGTGTGCTACTGGGCCAAGGCTTCTACTACCTCCCGCTCTTCTGAGATAAGCTCAGTTTCTTTATATGGGGACTATTTAAACCTGCGTTTGTGGTCAAGCCTGGATATAGTGTCTGACATTTTCAGAATGAGGTTCACAGAGGGCGAATTTAGTGATGCCATCCAAAACAGTGGGCTAGCATCACCCTCTGGGACCACATTATGCTTAGGACTCATCTTCTGGGAAGTATCTGTAATATCAAATTAACATTGTGTTTAGTTACTTTTTCACCTTCTGTTCAGTTTCTGTATCCCCTAAATTGCAGAAAATAAATTGCCTAATTGAGGTAACTGATGGGTGAACATCACCAACTTCAATCTGATCCTAGGTCTCCAGTAGCAGTTGAGGCCTAAGCAAAATGAGGTTCCCAAAGGGTGAATTTGGTAAAGTTAACCTGCTGTGCAGGATGTTACTAAATTCACTCTCTGGGAACCTCATTCTAAAAATGTTAGACACACTATACAGACTTGTTTGTGATCAATCGTGAGACTGAGAGGCAGGTTACCAGGCCATATCTGCACCCAATGATTCAAATTAGGGTGCTACCAATATTCAAGATCGTATCAATGCATATATTGGTCAAATTCAAGATTGGCATCAAATCGGTCCACTTATTGAGTTAATGAGTCGATACGATTTGGTGTTGTGGCCTGCTTTTGCATTTAAATAGCACACGATCAAACATATCTGGTCACATTCACAAAGGTGCCAACATGTATACATATTCTTAAATGCATGAATTTCAGAAAACAGTTGTGCAAAATTCCTTGCTTCACCAGTTGGCTTCACAAACCAAAAAAATTACAAACTAGTAACCTATGGGCCATGGCAAACAAAGACTCTGTTTTCAGTAGGGAAAATGCACACTTGAAATGGAATAAATGAACACCACCAAAATCAATTCAAGATTTCAGTTGATGATGATATCGGAATAGATAATCGATTTGAGGCAAAATTCTGATTCGCAGGACACCATTTCATCATACACCAAGAACAGATGCATGGATCCTGTTATTCACGAAGTCATATTCTGAGGAAAATATAAGAACTAGTGGAACTTTGGAGGGATATTATTACAGTTGATAGTTTTCACTATAGTAATAGTATATTGTGTACATATTCATTTGTCAGATATTCATTGTAATCGCACATCACTTGCTGCATTTGTGTATAATTATGTCAAAGAGTGATGCTTTTACTGACTAGAACTTTGAGCTTTTATCTCTAATGGAGAGTTTACTGTCTCATTTAAGTGTTCTCAGATTAAACTTGTTCTTTATATTAATTTGTATTGTGTAATTCCATTTGAGATCTCCCAGATGGGGTGACCCTTACTTTATTGCACACCCACTGCTTTATTTTTGAGAAATACAGCAGAATATTATACCAAAGGTTTTAAAATATTCAACAACAAAAATTTGTCCTGTCCTTAGACAACACAAACCGATTATGTTGACAATGTCCTTGACGGCAATGTTAACTGGAAACAAGAGCATCGCTAGGGCATGGCAAAATACGTCCATGGTAATTTTAGCATTGGGCCATAACTCAGGTGAAAATTGGCGGGTGGAACCCAAATTCAAACTTGACCTGTATTATGGGCTACTAAACTCACATACCAAATTTCATTCCATTCAATTCAGACTTATTAAAGTTATCTTCCAGAAACCAAAATTAAGTGCAAATTCCAACAAAAAGGGCTGCAACTCTGGTGAAAATTAGTGGACGGAACCCAAATTCGATCTGTATTTTGTGCTAGTAAACCCACATACCAAATTTCCGTCCATTTGGTTCAGATAAACGAGAGGCCGATCACGATCGGCAGATGTTAATCCATCCCTTGGCGATAGTAAATTACTATGATCAGAATCATAAATGAGAGTTTTGGTGTTGAATTATAGAGTATACTGTTATGTACTATTATAGACAAATGTACATAACACAAATTATTGGAATTTATGGGTCACTCGCATTTATATAAGAGAATGCATTGGTACAGGATCATTACAGGATAATGATGCACCACCACAGCCGTGGGTTAAATGTGAAAGGTGACCTATAGATCAAGATAAGCCACCTCATTGCTGACCCATTAATATCAATTATATAGCAGAGCTGTCAACAAATCACAGGAATTGTTTATGTAGAGTGATATCTTCAGCTGTGCAAGGCAGCCAAGATGTTCAAGTATTGTTGAATCTTTATTTTAAATTAGATACCATAGCTTTCTTTATCAGATTATCTGCACATTGGCATAAGAGACATCAGAAAATAATATAGCCTTGTTGAATCTTTATTTTAAATTAGATACCATAGCTTCTTTATCAGATTATCTGCACATTGGCATAAGAGACATCAGAAAATAATATAGCCTTGTTGAATCTTTATTTTAAATTAGATACCATAGATTTCTTTATCAGATTATCTACACATTGGCATAGGAGACATCAGAAAATAATATAGCCTTATCAATAGCTAAGTAGTCCAAAGGCATGGGATAAAATTGAAGAATTGGATTTAATGTCGCTCCAAACAAATTTACCAGTACATAACCCAAGATTTTGGACCGATTTAAACAAATTTGGTGTGGTGACTCGGGGTACCCTTGGCAGAGTTATAAGGGTGTTAGTTTTTTCAAATTATGTTAATTTTTTTTTTTTTTTTTTTTAATAATTATTTATAAAAATAAATATTTTATTATATATTTTTTTTCATTTATTTAATTATTTATTTATATTTATAAATTGAGCAAGGAATTCAATCTAATTTAAAAAAAATAAAAAATTTAAGAGTGAATATTTTTTCGAAAAAGGGCCATAACTCAGTTAAAAATATTCGAACTCGATCTGTCTTTTATGCTGAGAAATTCATATACAAAATATGGTTCCGATCAGATATAAAATGTTCGATTTATCGCACCATGCGTAAAGTGTCTACAGACAGACAGACAGACGGACAGAAGGACTAACGACGAGTGGTCAATCCGGACAACGACACTATGTTTACCATACTATGGTATGGGTAAACATAACGAGAGGCCGATCACGATCGGCAGATGTTAACCCATCCCTTGGCGATAAAATTTACTATGATCGGATAAATGAGAGTTTTGGTGTTGAATTATAGAGGATACTGTTATGTACTATTATAGACAAATGGACATAACACAAATTATTGGAATCTATGGGTCACTGGCATTTATATAAGAGAATGCATTGGTACACAATCTGTAATGCTAAACCACCACAGCCCAGTCCAATTTAAGTTTACAATAATAATGTGTCAAATTCTACCAACAATATAGTATACAGATAAGCCATTTTACTGATGACCCATTCATATCAATTATATAGCAGAGCTGTCAACAAATCACAGGAATTGTTTATGTTGAACACTGACCTCTCTATTAAACCAATAACACTTATAATGACCTCAGACCATCTGCAGCACAGATGTCCATGTCTACTGTTAATATCATGTGATGTTTATTGTTGAATCTTTATTTTAAATTAGATACCATAGCCTTCTTTGTCAGATTATTTGCACATTGGCATAAGAGACATCAGAAAATAATATAGCCTTATCAATAGCTAAGTAGTCCAAAGGCATGTGATGAAATTGATGAATTGGATTTAATGTTGCTCCAAACAGATTTACCAGTACATAACACAAGATTTTGGACCGATTTAAACAAATTTGGTGTGGTGATTCGGGGTACCTTTGGCAGAATTATAATGGTGTTAGTTTTTCAAATTTGTTTAACTTAAAATTTTTTTTTTTTAATTATTTAAAAAAATTAAAAGGACACATTGGGAACCTTTTTATCAACTTGTATCATAATCATCAATATCTAAATGAAAACAAATGAAATAGTCCATGACATTTTTTTTATTATTTAATATTATAAAAGTAAAAAATAAATTATAAAAAAAATCCAATTTTTCTCGAAAAAGGGTCATAACTCATTTAAAATAAATCGGATCAAACCCATATTCGAACTCGATCTGTATTTTGAGCTGCGAAACTCACATACCAAATTTGGTTCCAATCAGATAACAAATGTTTGAGTTATGGCAGAATGCGTAAATTATAAGTCGAAAAAGGGCCATAACTCTGTAACAAAAACTCGGATCAATCCCTAATTCGAACTTGATCTGTATTTTGAGCTGAGAAACCCATATACAAAATTTGGTTCCGATCGGATAGAAAATGTTTGAGTTATCGCATTACTCGTGAAGTGTCTACAGATAGACAGACAGACAGACGGACGAACGACGAGTGGTCAAACCGGACAACGACACTATGTTTACCATACTATGGTATGGGTAAACATAAAAATGTCTCCATTATTATAAGGTATAGTCAGCATAAATCACTAGCTTGTTCAATTAAATGAAGTAGTACTAGTATCTGGTAATGCCTAAATTTCAATATACGACAAGCTACATGTAGAGTCTTCAAGGTGTGCAATAAACATAGAACAGCAAAATGTTGTAAACATGTTAATGTTATTGCACTTGTTTGTCCTGCTATGGGGTGTAACTTGAACCTGACTGTTCTCGTTGTACCAAACTCGTGCAATATGTTAACCAGTTCACACACCTCTGTCGTTCTATTTCCTAAATCACATTGACAAGTAGTTCCCTAAGGAAAAGTTCAGATAATAAGTTCAACAAATTACCATACATTTTATAGATTCCAACTCTGTCGCCTGCTTATATTTACTGAACATCTCTTCAAATGAATGATAAGACAATTTCAATGTATACTCTTATAACTGATGGGAAAATCAAAGGAAGTATATCATTTTGAGTGCCCATTTATCTTTCACATAGCTAAAATTGAATTGATACTGAAAGTCAGTGCCTCCTCAGCTGGCCTCCTGGAAACAATTTTGATGGGAGCAAATTTTAGCACCTGTAAACTGATAATGTAATGTGTAATTCATGGACTCAAATTGCTTTGCCACAGCAGGATGACTTATGTTGACCTTATTCGTTATTCACCTTACCAGCTGAGTCATCGAGGGCCCCCTCATGTATAGATCCAATATCTCCTGCTCATCTATCAGCGCCCCATCATGTATAGACCCAATCTCTCATGCTCATCGATCAGCATACGCCAACCAACTTGGATTATTCACCACCTCGTTGCATGGTGAAATATTTGTACTGACTATTGATATCATGATATCATAAAAGTTTCTGACTTGCAAGCCCTAAACATTGACTACCAAGGTGGATTTCAAGTATAAACAGATTTTCTATTTTGTTGCAACATATTGAGGCATCGGAAAGCGTCAGATGGAATTTCTGATAGGAAATGTGTATGCAATTGGAAGTGACCCCAGCCAGCTAAAGACAATCTAACCACAATCATGCAACAATTAATTTTATTTTAAAATTCAAAACACTCAGGGAACAATACACAAAATTTATATACATATATTTGTCCCCTCTGTATTATTTTAAGCCTTCTTTGGCATCATTGTTCCTCTAGGGCCATACCATGCTGTATCCCTGTGTTATAAATTGATCCATTTACGTTAACCAAACAGGAAACAATTATTTTGTATTAGCCCACAAAAAATGCCATCGCTATATAGAGATGACAGGATTTACAAGGGTAATATCAATCACATAATCCCCTTGTAAAATTGATATTACCCTGCAAAAAAATGTTGTCAATATATAGAGAAGGCAGGTTTTACAAGGGTAATAACAATATCGTATCCCCCTTGTAAAATTGATATTACCATCCAAAATGATGTCACTATATAGAGAAGACAGGTTTTACAAGGGTAATAACAATCTCGTATCCTATATTACCCTTCAAAAAGTTTGATAGCCATGTTGATTCCTGGTGTGCTGGCTATCGTGATACTTTTGCCTCAGTTACTTAGGTTGTCCGATTCATTTACCATTACAATTGTGAAGTATATTGCTCTATTTTATATCCACTAAGTTGGCGCTAACAGTTTCCAAAAGTAAATAAAAGGTCGGCCGACCACAGTGTCCCCCGACAACGTGGCAAGTCGATGGCCGCTTTGTTAAAGAAAACAAAAATGTCGATGGCCGCTTTGTTAAAGAAATTAAAAAAAAAGTTGAAAGGGTTATTAAATAATGTGATTTTCAATTGAACAGTCCAAACTTGAGTTATCATCCGGAAACCTGTATCTTTATATGACTGATCCACACAAAAACTGTATTTGCAATTAAACAATCCAAACTTGAGATATCATCTGGAAACCGAAAAAGTTGAAAAAATGGAAATAACTCCATAAAAGAACATCGGATCAAACCCAGAATGTGTGCTTGGTTGAGACACCTACATACCAAGTTTCAATCAAATCGGATAATCATTACTGGAGTTATAACTCCGGACGCACGACGGACGGATGGACGGAGCTGATTACAATAGTCCCCCGAAAATAAATTTTACGGGGGACAATGAGACCAGCACGTATTTATCGAAAAATCATGAAAAACAGCTGTATATTCCCTTCATTGTACAATCAGTCTAACAAAAATAGAGCTACTTTTCTTGGCTTGTTTCCGAGCTTTATATCTGTGGGAATATCTTGTTAATAGAAAACAGGGATAAATATGTTACATGGCTAGTTGAGGGGGGATACGGTGTGGTATGCCCCAGTCGACTTTTGTATTGCATCTCGTATCCGAGCCTCTACTGGGGCATACTACACCGTATCACCCCTCAACAAGCCATGGAACTTATAATATATATTTAATTGCATTGATGTCAAAAATTGCACCAAACTCTCAAAAATGTCAGGAATCATCTGAGCAGAGTTCGCACTCCAACATGAGATGTGTACAGATGAACGGCGATCACTTCTTTGTGCTTTGCCCCACATAATGGACAGATGTTTTATTTCCTCTCATAGACTTCAAAATGGAAATTCAAGTCATTCTCTGTGAAATCACCTTCAGGCACTTCAGGGCTGAAAGAAATTAACACCTATATACATGTATATAGAAATAAATTAGTCACTATGCAGATTGAAAGCTATAAATAATAATCCAGTTTGAGAATGTTCTTGAGTTTCAGGAATTGCATGCAAAAATCTTATGAAATATGAAAAAAAGATAACTACTAATAAAAATTTTATCAAATCAGGTGAATTCTAATGGAAGTAACACGAGCATTACTTGGGCGTGGCAAAATACGCCCATGGTAATTCCAACAAAGAGTCATAATTGGTGGCCGGAACCAAATTCTAACTTGACATGGGCTAGTAACTCATATACCAATTTCATTCCATTCAGTTCAAACTTACTAAATTTATCATCCGGAAACGAAAATTGAGTGCAAATTCCAACAAAAAGGGTCATAAACTCTGGATAAAATTGGCAGGCGGAAGCCAATTTGAACTTGACCTGTATTTTGGGCTAGTAAGCTCACATATCAAATTTCATTCCATTCAGTTCAGACTTACGAATTGGAAATGAAAAAAGCCAACAGATGGCTGGACCAGTAACATAATAATACATCCCTTTTTTAAAAACAGGGGTATAAAAAGGAGCTATATTAAACTTAAGCAACAAGAGCATGCTAGGGTGTGGCATAATATATGCCAGTGGTAATTCCAACAAAGGGCCATAACTCTGGTGAAAATAGGCAAGCAGAACGCGAATTCGAACTAGCACCTGTATTTTGTGCTAGTAAAGCCACATACCAAATTTCATTCAATTCAGTTAAGACTATCTGAACCAAAAGCGGACGGACAGACAAACCAATAACATAATAACTCCCATTTTTTTTAAAGTGATGTGAAATGTAAATTGAACCTCACAATTGAGTTCCCTGCGTTATTCTGTGGAAAGACTGAATAAAATAACCCCCATACACGAAATGCCCCAACCAGATATCAGTTTGTACTAATTATACGGCCATGTAACTAACTATTTACTTTCCCTCAATCGGGACAAATAATTCCACTGTAAACGCGAAATAAATACACCAATGAGTTGTCTTGTGCAGTCGCGGAAACACGCGAACACTTCCGACTTGGTTGGGATTGAGTCGGCCTTCGTTCTCAGAAAATGGCTTCCATGGAGGGAGGCCGTTTGCTGGAATAACGTAACATCAGCTTAATAATACGAAAAACAAGCGGTAGTCAATTCGAATGGGAGGAATATAAAAGGAATTATTGCCTGAAATCACCAACGGAAGAACATTGACCGAGTTATGAAAGAATTATAATCAAAGTGGTCATGATCGAGCAATGAACAACGGTAACAGTTGAAAATGTTACTATTTATAGAAATTTGTAATCGTTGACCGAATTTATGATCGATCAACAGCAGGTACAGTCTCGTGCAGAAAGAGTTGTCTTACATGTGTAATTCAAACTGTTTAATTACCTGTGCAATGCTACATGTGTGCCATATTGCTATCCACTGTTCTAGTACAGACCGTATTTGTTTGGGACAGCGATGGTGATATTGATATCCATATGGAATTATGTTTTCTTCAATTTTTGAGTTTATATAGGCCCAAATAAATATACCATAAGATGGGCTCAATCATTGACAGTTAAAATTGGATGGAAGTAAAGAAGTGTTGTGTATTTGCACTAAGTAAGCGCAATTGCTTTATGCTTAAGCGCAAATATTTGTATGCAAATAAATAATAAATGTAAAAAAGACTCCCATGTGATTTGCTCTAAACTTAAATTAACTCAGGCCATAAAACATCACTCACACATAGGTGAGGACTCCACCCAGATCCCATACTAAGATGGATATTCAGACTGAGGAAACCAGTTGGAGTTAGGTACATGTATTTGCTTAAGCATAATTCATTTCAATTACGCTTCAGTGTAAATGAAATCCACTTAAGCGTAAATGAGTTACGCTTAACCGTAATTCATATACACTCCCATTGAACTCCACATACTCAAGCTGAAATGGATGCAACCACATTACTAATGCCAGTAAGTTAACATACATCAGATTATACCAATATACATATAAGGTAAGACAGCCGATGAAATTATTGCTCTTAATATAATTCCAATGTATTATGATAACGCGTAAGTCAATTACGCTTAAGCATAAATGATTACATTAAGCGTAACTGATTTATGCTTAAGCGAAAATTATTTACGCTTAAGTGCAATATCTATCAATATATTTGCGCTTAAGCGCAAATACCTAACACTCCCTTACTTCCATCTGATTGTGAATGATAGAGTCCATCTCATAGTATGTTATCATGGACCCATAGTAGTAGCCCCATATAATACTGAAACATTGAAGAAAAAACATTTCCATATGCATATATCAGCATCTCTGTCCCTGGTGTCCCAAGAATTGGTGCCTCACTCCCAGAGCTCTAGTATATTTTATTAAAGGGACATCTCCTACACAGATATATACCAATTCCTTATGCCTTATCTATATGCTATAGCGCGTATATCCTACAGGTCTGGGTGAACCACCGATCAATCAATAATAGCCCGATCGGGCTAAAATATACCGATCGGGCTAAAATAGACCGATCGGTCTTTCACAGCCAGCATGAATCTTGGATAAAGGGAGTAGGCCTACTAAATTGTTCTTTCAAGTTACAACCATTTTTTTGTAAACAAATTATTCTGATTTATTTTGAAACTAATGAAAGACAATGTATAATTTTTTGCTGGTATATTCATCATAAATTTGAACAAATCTTCAAGCAAACAAAATTTCAATATTCAAGAAATCTCTTACAATAGTGTCAGGAAGACCAATCGATCTAGCTCAGCACGATTGGTCTATTGTGATGTCAAATATTGCTTATAATTTACATTTACAGAAGTCAATAATTCGCATGCAGATAACTTCACCTTATATTCGGCCAAATATGTTGACGTTAGATTAGAAGGCAGAATTCCCAGATTTGTTTATTATTGGTGAACCTGGATAATTTCGGAGGTGTGCCCATCGTCTTTTGCACACTGAGAATACGTACTCATTCTCTCCTAAATTTGCAAAAATTCCATATATATATAAATATATATACAGAGTCTGAAAACTTTGTTAGTTGCCAATTAATTGTCGACATTTACTTAGAAAACTTGAATGCAAAAACTATGATAGGCCCCCTATTATTTAGGTTTTTTTTCTCTTTTTGTTGAATCTACTTTCGTTATCGACATGCCGGCTATTGTTTTGGCTGTTCTCCCAGTCGTGCGTGCCAACCGATCGTCGTTATTCGGGCGGTTCAGATTTCCTCCGAATATCATTCCATGACACTCCGCGCGCTGATTCGCTCCGAAAATGTGTTAGTATCTGAGAAGATTTCTTACTCTGATCGCAGTTTTCAACAATTTAATACAGAGCGAGTACCGCACTAATAATATGCCACATTGGGGTTTTCTTTCTAGTTTTTTATGACATTTCTTGTGGTATATCGGGCACAGTTCTGTCTGACATCAAATATATACCCACCGGGAGTGAAGCTAATGACTTTAAAAAGGCCGTATAAAAATGGACTGTACCTATTTTCGTACTTGACCTGTATTTTTGGCAGTGAAACATGGATACCAATTTTATTTCCGAGTAAATAACACGATCTAGAGTTATCAGTCAGAAACCAAAATTCTAATCATTGAACCAATGTCCAAATAATATCGCCATATTCTGACTTAACCTGTATTTTGGATTGAGAAACACGCATACCAACTTTGGTTCCGATCAAATAATCTAAACTGGAGTTAACAGTCAGAAACCAAAATTTATCAAATCATGTAATTTCAAAGTTGAAAAGGGCTGTGACCATGCAAAAATCATTGGACCGATTCCCGTATTCGAAGGTGACCTGTATTTTTGTCTAAGAAACATACATACTCACTTTGGTTCCATTCAAATATTACAAATAAGAGTTATCGGTCGCAATTCAAAATGTTAATGGATGGGTGCATAAAAATAACAAAAATAACTTGAATAGGTGCTATTTTTACATGTTTGAAGTTAGAAGTTTTCCATCTAAACCTATCTAATACTGGCATATGGGTTCGAAGCAGGGTCCTTCAATTATTGAGTCATGTCATTCTATATTTAAGGCATGATCTCCATTCACTGATTTTATTATGTTGTATAAACATATTAGAGCCAAATCAAGGTTGAAAAAGGTCTGTACTATGGTAAATATAGGCGAAAGGAACTCAAAATCAAACTTGACCTGTATTTTGTGATATTTACACCTACCTACGGAACCAAATTCCATTGAAATAAATTTGATAGAACTATCAGTCATGTTATCATCTGGTAATGAATAATAAATAAATGGACAAACCACAAACATACCGATTATGGCCTGTTTTAAAAACGAGTGTATAAAAAACTATGATTGTGATCAAGCCTTGAAATAGTGTATCTGTCATTTGCAGGCTAGCATCACCAAATTCACCCTCTGGGAACCTCATTCTGCTGAGGTGTAAGCAGAATGAGGTCCCCAGAGGGTGAATTTGGTGATGCTAGCCCACTATGCGGGGTAGCATCACTAAATTCACCCTCTGGGGACCTCATTCTGCAAATGACAGACAACACTATTTCAAGGCTTGATTGTGATAGTGATTTCTTACCTTTCAATTCTAACAAACTGCTCTTCATATTCTGGGAAGAATGTATCACACTTTATGTTGGCATCGACTTTGGTGGCATAAATTCTGCATGGGCATTCAGATTTGATGGCCATCTAGAGAAAAATGATGATATCAGCATTAGGCTACATGCATATCATCATTGAATAATGATCCATTATAAAGTTATCTCTGGCAACACAGGGGTACATGGAATTTGTTGCCATCGATTTTTTAAACTGGAGGCAACCTGAGAGGTTCAAAAAGAAACATCCCTTTTTTGGCCAGGGAGAATTGACTTCTCTCTGCTCTTTCAATATCTTTCAGTATGCATCAAGTCCGTAGGCAGCCACTGGCAAAGACAGTTCGTCATATATAATGAGGGCATTAGACAAGAGCTGCGAAGCGACGAGAGCTAGGGGGTTTCTCCCTATCGCATTGAGGGGGAGGGGGAGGGGTTTCTCCTCCAGGGGAAATTTTTGAAAAATACGATGCAAACGGCGTAATTTAGATCCGCCGTGACACAAAAAAATGTGCTTTGATTTTTCCAAGTTTTTGACTGGCATGGACTTGAATTGTATGAAAATAGCCTAGCTATTCTGAATGAACCAATTGTCTTGTGGGGGCTAACAAAATCCACTGGGCCGACCAGGGTTCGAACCAGTATCAGAGAAGTTTGTTACTTGAACCTGATAAATTGCTAAATCGTAATATCTAGAGTAGTCTATCTGCAGTGGGAATGCCCCACTGATTTGTTTCTCTCAAGTTAATTGTAAGTTTTAACTGACCATATGGGAGGGACCAGGACACACTGGGCCGACCATGGTTCGGCCCAGTGTGAGAAAATTTTGAAATCTGAACATACAAATTGCTAAATCCTAGCACCTATTGAGTAGCCTCAATGTTTCCAAGTGTTATAAACTTCAAACCTGACACACACTATAAGGTTGGAAAATTTCCAACTGATGGTCATTTCGGTCAAACATTTTGACCAAAAGTAGGCAAATATGCAACCCCAGTGATATAATTATGCATCGTTTGAAACGTTGCGCCTATATAACCCGATAGCCGCATCATGCATCAGCAACGCAGCTTTATACCGACATGGGTTGGCGGTAGACCCCAAAGCCACGACAAATAGTTTTCAGGGCTGGCTCAACCGATTTCGTGGCTGGTTAGCTAGCTAAGCCGGCTCAGTCACGACGTTCGTGGATGACGAAATATGGTGGCTCAGCCGGCTGAGATGTTATCATTCAGCGTATTTTCGTTTCCGAAATGTTCCTAATCCCCGGTTATGGACGCCGTTTTTTAGCGTTTGTGGTGAACCCGTAGAATTCCAGACCACACGCAATCTGTTGGGCTTTTCCATTATGGCGAAAATTCACGAAGGACTGGCATGGATATACTATGTAGTTTCCCATCTAATCGGTATATAAGTAGTTACACTGGGACTTCTGTCGACTTCAGACTGCTATCATCACTGCCATCTTGCGATATATGCATGCATCATTGAATGATGAACCCGATAGTAATGATATATAATATTTCAAACTATTTTCTATTCTTGTGTATATATTGACAAATGCCAGCGATGTCTGAGACTGGGTGTTGTCGATATAAACAATTTATATTTTAACCCTTTCAATACCGAATGGATGCGCCCATTCAGTTATATGAAAGCATGCATTGTGATAGTCTATTCCACATTAAGGGGCCCGGTGTTCTGATAATATAACAACCATGCCATGTCCATGCGAGTATGTCAATATTAGGCAAATATATAATGCGGTTTAGTTCTTTGCGATTCACAGTACAGTTGTGCTTGACATATAAGCCCATGCACACGGCTCAGCCATTTTACAATTCCGGCGGCGGAAATTTTTAAATGTGGCTGGCGTTAGAGATAATATGGCTGGCGGCGGTTTGTGACCAATATGGCTGGCGGCGGCGGCGTGCGATGGCGGCTTCGAGCTCTAGTTGGCGGTCTATATTTATTAAATTTGGGTGAACCAGTCTCTATGCAGACTAAGACTGCATGTAGTATATGACTATATTTATATACGTATATACGTCGTTCGTTCGAAGGGAGGTCCCGCTCAGCAATTGCTGTTTGGTCAACTGCTGCACATGACACGTTCATCTGAACGGCGAATGACAACCACCACCACCATCGGGCACATGCAGGAAAAGGGCCATTCGTTCGAAGGGTACGAACCCCTTGGCTACGGGCTTGTGCATACTCTCGTGTTCTAAATATTAAAACACACATGCACATCTGTTAATTGTATGGAACATTTTGATCATGTACATCACTTTTCTCGGTCTGCATGTTCATTTTATTAGCTCACTTCTCCAGAAACTTGATTATTTTATTGGCAAAGATTAAGTTATGGGGTACAAGCCATGACCATAAATGAGATTAATTAATATTATCGGATTAGCATTGGGATACCAACGTAGTCTGTTGTTATTAACCCTTTCATGATGGGAGTTGAGCTGGTGCAGCATTAAAGATCCTGTGCCAGTGCATTCTCTTATATATGCGGGTCTCCCATAGGGAGCCTTGCATATATAAGAGAATGCACTGGTTTACAAGGTTAAGGTAAATATTGTTAGGCCAATGTATTCTCTTATATATACGAGGCTTCCTATGGGAGACTCGGTTATATAAGAGAATGCATGGGCACAGGGTTTTCGCAAAATTACAGGAAGCTCCAACGGTTACCAACCCATGTACCTGTTAGGATTTTCGTTCTTACACATACACATATACCGTGAAACCTTCATACTGCAGAAATATTTCAGAAAAAAACAGAATAATAATTTCAGCTCTATAAATAAAAGAAGTACCAAAAGTGCCAAGTCCTTCAATAAAACACACTCAAGCTACATGTACATTCACTTCTTACTTATTCTACATTGCATTGCAATAATCAGAGTTTTATTGTACGGTTACTCAGAACATTATTAACTGTACCTGATAGAGTGAAGAACCACCAATGATGAATATCCTGTCAATTTCTTCACTCAGTTCTTTGCTTGTAACCTTTTCTAAAACTTGTTCAAAGCTTCTTGCCACATGGTTCCCAGCAGGTGCATCACTGTAAATGTTAAATTATAACAATAATTACCTTCCATGACTGGGGCTTCCTGAATTTTGCAACAACCCTATGCCAATGCATTCTCTTATATATTTGAGTCTCTCATATGGAGCCTCATATATGTAAGATAATACATTGGCCTAATAATATTTACCTTTGATGTTGTAAGCCAATGCATTCTCTTGTATATGCGAGGCTCCCTATGGGATACACGCATATAAGAGAATGCACTGGCACAGGGTCGTTAATGCTGCACGAGCGCAGCTCCCATCATGAAAGGGTTAAAAATCAATGAATTTGATAGTCTGAAACCAACAGCATGGAATCCCATTATTTTCAAAAAGTATTAAGTCAGTGTTAGCCAACAATCTTGGCAGGAGCCAATCAGAAGATAGTCGCATGGAATTTTAATGAGAAATGTGGGCGGTGATGTCATTCAACAAGGAAAACTGTATTAATCCCTTAAGAGTTCCAGTTAGTTGCAAATTATTGACAACACTTGGGGCAGTCTGCGCTATGTCTCAAGGAAATGCAATTACCTTTGGCGCATAACCCAGCAATTTCACCTTTTACCAAGTGCACTGCATATCCCCCACAAAGATGGCTTCTTGCTGAGGTTTATTAATTTCCTGAGGTGGCTTCTCACTGTCATAGGCCTTTTTTTTTCTTTTTCAAAAATGGCCAAAACATATTTGAAGTTTTTTTTTACATTAAAATCGGAAATCTAATTCAAAAACCCAAATTGATTTTGTAACGGAAGCGACATGAGAATCAAATTTTTAGTATGATCATCTGCTAATTGATTAGGTGATTAGGTTAAAGGGTAACAAAAGGTGCTCATGTCAGTGCACTATCAAGCAATGGGCCACCATGTAAATGCAATAAAAGGTCAGCTGACCACAGTGTCCCCCGAAAACGTGGCAAGTCGATGCCGCTTTGTCAATGTTGAAATTTTCTAAGTCGAAAAGGGTTTATATACATGTTGCACATCTCCAATATGTGGGTAACAATACTCTGAAGTTTCAAATATCTACAATCAAAACTGTAGGAGGAGTTGATTACACCATGAAGGTACCCTCATACTGAAAATTATAAACTCTTGTCAAAAAATAATTTTTCCGTCATCTATATACATGTTGCACATCTTCAATATATGGGCAACAATATTCTGAAGTTTCAAATCTCTGGGATGAAATCTGTAGGAGAAGATGATTACACCATGAAGGTACTCAAAAGTGTGACGGACGGACGAACGGACGGACGGACGAACGGACGGACCCCGTTTCTATAGTCCCCCGAAATAACACTAGTGAATCCTTTGTCAGTCATAAGGCTGAATGGTAGATGGTGGGTAGTGGTATATTGTCAAATAACAATGGTGGGAATAAAGAATACTAGACACGGTATTTGAAGCTATTGACATAAACATATAGAATGTTAGATGTTAAATAAAACAAAAATATTAATTAATTGTGAGACCAGAAAATGAGGCTTTATTTGGCCGAAGTATTTTTAATTTGGCCAAAACAAATTAGAATTGGCCAAAATATGTTTCGGCCCTGCGTGAACACTGTTCTTACCGGTAACCTGGCCTAAGAGCAAGATATATAAATATTAGAAGTTTCCATGAGATACATGTAGCGGTGAATGCATTTAACACTCAAAGTGTCATAATTCTAGAAAATATCAAATGACAAACCTGTTGACTGTGGATATCCTTGATTCTAATAGTTTGAATGCATGTAAGAAAATTAAAAATATATTAAAATATATTTACATAAATAAATACACATCAAACATAATGTATTCCCAATAAGTTGGTGCATAACTTCATGATGAAACCTTTCCAATACATGTAAATGTAAAATGTTTATATGTTTATTGCTTGCTTCTTTCTATTGTTTCAGTCGTTTCTTGTTTCCATGTTATGCAGTTATATCTCTATTCAATCAAATTTGATATGTTAATTTGAATTATTTCATTATTTATTCCTATGCGATCAAAATGGTGGGAAACTAACAATTGTAATCAGATGTAATCAAAAAGTAATCGATTACATTTACGAAAGTAATTGTAATCGTAATCAATTACATTGGAAAAAATTTAATCAGTAATCGTAATCATGTAAATCAAAAGTAATTGTAATCGTAATCGATTACATTGGCATGTAATCACCCCAACCCTGGATTCTATACAGTTTGGTTGATTACCAAAGACCAATGACACCTAAGATCTCTGAGATACAGCGACAGATGTATTTTTCACTCATAAAGTCCATAATTTCAGATGAAAAAATGGACAAAACCTGTTTCATGTGAATATTGTTCCCACAGTGATGCCTAAAAATCATTCAAACTATAATGAGATCCTATAATCCATGGTTGTGATACTCAGGCGGATAGACAAAACCATTATTTCTACGATGGATGACTCTAGTACAAAAATTCAAAAAAATGTCATTGAACACTCCTTTGAAAGCACACCCAATGGTGAATCCTATACCAATTTCTTTCAGAGTTGTTACAGATGGATGGAGGGACAGAACATTGACAAAAGGATGACAACCATTTCCATATCCCAAACTGTCTTTGCGGGGAATAAAAATACATGCATTGATTCAACAACCCCAAAATTTGAAAGACAACAATATTATTTCGCATGCCATTTGTAAAATGGGTGTATAAAATGGGACTGCTGAGCTGGAATGGTATACAATGGCTACACCACTATTAATAAAACAAATCAGATCCTTGGTGTCATAAACAGGACTTTCACCGAACTAAATTCAGATACTTTCACGAGACTCTACTCTTCAATGGTGCGGCCAATAATAGATTACGGTCACTGCATATGGAGCCCTCACCTGCTTAAACATTCGAGGGCATTAGAAAGTGTACAGAGACGCGCAACCCGCATGATTACGTGGCTGCGGAAATATCCATATGAACACCGGCTCATTATTCTAGATCTCATGTCCCTAAAATACAGGAGACTTCGTGGCGACCTGATAGAGGTGTACAAGATAAAAATGGGACATTATAATATCGACCACGATATGCTATTTCCTGCTGCGACTTATACATCAACGAGGGGACATGATCAAAAACTTATGATCGACCGCAGTAGCAGAGACATAAGAAAGTACTTTTTCACCCAGAGAATCCGACCTGTGTGGAATGCTCTTCCTAGCCAAATAGTTAATGCCAAATCATTGGACCAATTTAAGGAATTAGTGGACTATCATTTCACCAGTATAAAATATCAAACAGACTTCACATGAACATGTAAATCAATTGTTATTGTATAATATGTAAGCACCGGAACTAAGAGTCGGTCAGACTCGTTCCGTGAAATATATGATGATGATGATGACAACCAATTGCATTTGCAACTTTGTCAGGGTCAAAATATATTGCATGTATTGTTGAACCTTACTTCATGTTTCTGCTGAGAATAATATTTATCCTGTCCTTCAGTGGGCGGAATTTGGATGGTATGGAATCCCAGGTCTTTCTTCCCATTATGACAACATTCTTTTTATCTGAAAGAAAACAGTAACAAACATTGTACGTAAATAACCTCTATTTACTATATGGATTCTCCAATCAGTTATAAAATGATACATTGAAATGGTCTATTATTCATCGGGAGGGATGTTCAGACTACAAATGGATTTCTAATCTTTAGTGGGAAATGTTCAGATAAAGTTCAACAAATGGCCGAGACAACAGCAATTTAATAGCTTGGTTTATAAACCCATCCTACAACTTTTTCCAATTTTGTGAAAAAAAAAACAAAGATGGCGCAGCAAAGATGGATTGGTCAAATTTGTATTTTTGCCCAAAAGAGTGAATCTATTTGACTGAGAATCACTAAAATTGGATGAGCTAAAGAATCATATCTCAGAACTAAGGGCCATAATTCAGGTAAATAAAATAAATTTGACAAACCTGGTTTATTTAACTCAATCAAAATATTGTTTGAAAGATCCATATACCCAATATGAATGGAATGGGTTGACGTTTGTTCAAGTTTTCGCACTAAACTAAATCTGGTTTTCGAATGTGTTCAAGATATTATTGTGAAAGATCCATATACCAAATATGGATGAAATTGGTTGATGTTTGTTCGAGTTATCACGCTAATGGACATAACATTTCCTAAAATTGCTAAAATTAGACAAATATGGGCTTTAACTCAGGTAAAAAGGATCGGACAAAGTTTGATCAAGATATCACGCTAATGGTCATATAATTGCTAAAAAAAATACAAACAATGAAGGCCATAACTCAGGTAAAAAAAATTGGATAAATCTGGTTTTTGAACTCCTTCGAGATATTGTTGTAAAAGATCCATATACCAAATATGATTGAAATTGGTTGACGTTTGTTCAAGTTATCATGCTAATGGACATGACACCAATATAGGGAGTGAAATTGATGGGTATGTTTTTTTCTTAAAACCCCCACAGAAGCAAAGATCACAAGCAATAACCAATTAACCATCTCCATAGGTGGGAAAACTGCACAACTACTTGCATGACTCCTTGGTGGAATGTTATTATGTTGTTTATATAAATCAGTATATTTCAATTTCTTGAAACAGGGACTGAACAACAAACTCGTCCAGACAAGACAACCTGAAAGATAGCAACCATTTCAATGGGACCTCAGAGGTTCAGACACTACATGTATGTGTTGATTTAATTTGAGTGTCATTGATGATCAAATTGACATTGAGTTGAGGGATCAAATTGAAAGCTCTGTAGGAACATGTATACTAGGGAAAATCATAACCGCCTACATTGCCGACAGCAGTGATGGGATTTGGTCTTTTTGTTATAGAGGTGCTTGTCATCCATGCATGGAGGAGTATACAGTAATGCCCTAAATAATGGACTCCTTAACCATAGCAGAATTTATATGGGTAACTTTTCAGGATTTAGTCGGAAATATGCCTTGTTGCCATTCATCGGATTATTTAGGGAATTACTGTACATGCATGGAGAAGTATAGAGTTTGCAATAAGGAACCAGGCTGGTCTTAGCATTTCACCTTTGTCAGCCTGGCATATGGCTGATGATCTGATGATTTGGTTTGTCAGGATTATCAAATCTCTCGATCGATATTGATTATAATGAACAAAATGGTACGGTAAGGAAAGAACTGTTCTGATTATTCCTTCGAAGATCATAACCATATGTTTGACATGTATAACAGTTTTCTAACTGCTTTTAATCAGTTATACAGAAAATATAATGGCAATTATATGATATGACACCGTCTCTGCTATAAGTTGGCAATGATAGATTAGGGCCTGGAGTAGTCACAATCAATATTTTATGGTCAACTATTGAAAATTGTGGCCAGCCATCTCGATAATCAACAAATTAATCGACTGTAGACTTAATCATGACAGTGACACCAATAATATGGTGTAAGTAGAGATACATGTGCAGGCAAAGTTTTGCAAACATAAACAAACCTGGGTCATCAGACTTCATTGTGATGCTTTTGAAGAAGTCCATATCTTTCCTGAATATAAAAAAGATCACAGTCTAAGTGGTAACTGAAAACTTCACATATATTACAGCCAGACAATCTGATGTCAGAGTGACTATCAACTCCACAGCCACTTCCCACTTGAGTTACCGGTACAACAACCATCATCTTAACAACTTTTTGTTTCATTTGATTGACAATATCATATTTAGACCATACAGAAAGAACAATAAGGTAGCAGTTACGTGAATTTTAAATGATAAATATACCAAGCTACAGTAATGCCCTATATAATCAACTCCTTAACTACAGAAGAATTATGGGTAACTTTTCAGGATTTAGTCGGAAATATGGCTTGTTGCCATTCATCGGAAAGCTCTCAGTGAGAGCTTTCCGATGAATCGCATCAAGCCATATTTCCGACTAAATCCTGAAAAGTTACCCATAATTCTGCTGTGGTTAAGGAGTCGATTATTTAGGACATTACTGTATATACTTTTATATTAGTACGGACACCACAGGTAGGATTACTCAAGTCAAAACATTTAGAAAAGTCAGGTCCCAATTTCTTTTTCAGCATCGAACAACAAAGTGCATGCCTTGTTAGTCTACCATATTCCTGATAAAAGCTGGCTTCAGAGTCTGAATAAGTGAGTCCATCTCAAATTATCGGTGGAGTCTCCGCTTCTAACAATTGACGGTTGACACCAGTGTCAGTAGGGCTAAGTTTGATTGATGTCTCCATGAGCTAAGTCAATATGAGTTTAGGAAGAATAACTGTATATTAGTTCTATTTGTGCTTCAACCTAAATGATTTGCTTCACTAAGGTTCAGTGTAAATGATTGCACTTCAGCACAAGTGATTTGCACTTCAGTACAATTATTTGAGCTTCAGCCCATATAACCCCTATTATTTACGCTTCAGCACAAATATTTAGGCTTCATCTCAAATAAGGAATAAATGTGAGAATGCCTCCCATAAACACCAACTGCTCTTTGCTCAGAGTCTGAATAAGTGAGGCCATCTCATAGTATGTGTTGAGTGTCTGCTTCTAACACTTCATGCTTGACACCAACATCAGTAGGCTTATGTTTCAGTGATGTCTCCATGGCCTGAGTCAAGTTGAGTTCAGGGCGTATCACTTTTGGAAGGCCTTTTTCATATTTATTCCCCATTTGAACTCCAGTGTAAATCATTTTCGCTGGAAAAATATCAAATTTATTTGTTCTTTGGTGGTAATTTGCACTGCATTGTAAACCATTTGGACTGAAGCGCAGATACCTAATCCCAACTGACTTCCCGCAGAATAAGTGACTCCATCTCATAACCAGTATGGGTGGAGTCTCTGCTTTTAGCAATTCATGCTTGATACCACCATCAGTAGGCAAATTTATGGAAAATGTTTAAGTGATTTCTTCACGGCCAGAGTTTAGGGGGACCACTGCACATTAATTTTTATTTGCTCTTCAGCGCAAATGAATTATGCTTCAGTGTAAAATTATGTATTTGCTCTTCAGCGCAAATGATCTGGCATTTGCGCTTCAATGCAAATAACCCCTATTATTTGCTTCAGCTTAAATGAGAGGCCTTTTTCATGTGTATTCCTTACTAGTACACTGCAGCGCAAATGATTTGTTCTGATCAAAGTGCAAACTTGATAATCATGTAATTGTGCTAATGATTTAAACTGAAGCACAAAATGATTTAATTGTGCTTTAGCTTAATTATTTGGACAAATAAACCATATTATTTTCGCTTCAACGCAATTTGATCTAATGAATTGCACTTCAATCTTGGCTTCAGGGGAAGTTCAGCTTAAATAAAGCTGTGAAAAATGTCTCCCATACATTCATACCAATATAATTTGTGAACATTCAGAAGACCACGATTCAATTGTAATTGGTGGAATCAGGCCCAACAAAATCATGGAAGTCTGTTGTTCACACGATTGCGATGTTGTCACACATATGTGGATATTGTAAGCCATGGTTAACCATGTGATTGACTACCCTACGATCTTTCCATCTACGATTTTTACATACACAAGAATGTGATTCTGTCACAAGTGGAGGTAACCAAGGATACACCACAATTTCGCAGCTGAAATCAAACAGTGCTCGATATTCATTTTATACTCACGATCTTGTCGTGAACATGCGCAGTCCAACTACTGGTTACTAACGGGCCACGACGGAAAACTTGCCACTTACGATTTAATCATTTTCATCTGAACATTCACTTAACATAGCCACGACATTGTCATTAGTCAAGATCGAGCTCAATGTGATTGTCATCATTTGACATTCACGTGACATTCACATTCTGACATTGTGACAAAAAATTTCTAAAGAGTAAAGTGTCAAACAGTATTATCAAATCACTCAAATTCTCAATCATTGGATGTCAGTTATGGCCATAGGGGAGACTGTGCATTAGTCAGAGGGTTCAATATTCCGAGATTTCAATAGTCCGAGGGTTCAGTAGTCCAATGGCTTAATAGTCCGAGGGTTCAAGAGTCCGAGGGTTCGATAGTCTGAGGATTAGTCTAAATCGGCACAGACCGAGGATTCAATAGTCCAAGGGTTCAATAGTCCGAGGGTTCATTAGTCCGAGGGTTCATTAGTCTCAGGGTTTGATAGTCCGAGGGTCCTACAGAAGTAGCAGCGGGGTATTATGTCACACTCCTAACTTTTGGCAACATTTTCAACAGCTGGAATCACAAAACTCAAATACAGATTGCACATATTCACATATGAAAGATCAAATACAGATTGCACGTATTCACATATGAAAGATCAAATACAGATTGCAGTGATCATTGCACCTGTATGAATGTGTGTATATGATAGGCTTGCCGCGATTTTGGGAATAATCGAACAATAGTCAGTGGTGCCGATTAATCGATTTTCATTTTGAAAATCGACTTTTTTAGTTCAAATAACAATGCATATTATACAATAACACAAGAATGCTGGCATACAGCGTATTTGCAAAGAACTTATCTCAACTTAAGAGGCAATATTTTGCACCGTATTTACAGCACTAATCTAACCCAGAAACCCACCCACGCAAACATTTGTGACATAATGTAACTTTCAGTTGCGGCGTCTTTTGAGGTCGGGCCGACAGAGTAATCTAGTTCCATCTTGGTTTCACGTCACGGCGGTTTTTAAAATTTTCATTTAATGTGCTGACGCATGTGTATACTCCGCGGACAAACTCGTATTCTTGAATAAGAATATTGACAATCGAATGAATTGAGAGATTCCCGACTTTGAATAAAGACACGATCCCGAACTTCAAATTCAATTAATGCACGATCCCAAATTCACGAACAGTCTCACGAAGCACGTGGCCCGACGAGAGTTGGGAGTATTTTTCTGATTTTTTCGTTCAATTTGTTTAATCAAAATGATTTCTGAATCTGCTTAGTGCCCTTACCAAAATGTCCTAACATAATTCTCATGAGAATCTCACGTTAGATTCTCACGTTAGAATCTCACGTTAGAATCTCACGTGAGGTTTTTAATATGAAAATTAGCAAGATCTAGTAAGAATTTTTTCTCACATGAGAAAGAATCTTTCCTCACGTAAGAAATATTTTTTCTCACATAAGAATTTTTTCTCACGTAAGAAAAAATCTTGCTAATTTGCATATTAAAAACCTCACGTGAGAAATAATTTTTTCTCACGTAAGAAAGAATCATTTCTCATGTAAGAAAGAATCATTTCTCACATAAGAAAGAATCATTTCTCACATAAGAAAGAATCATTTCTCACATGAGAAAGAACCATTTCTCACGTTCTCACGTGAGAAAGAATCATTTCTCTCGCGAGAAAAATCCTTTTTTCATGCATATAAGAACAAATTCCTGTTCTACCGTACTGACCCGTTTCAAAGCCCATGCCCGTGTTTAAGCCCACCCATATATTTTGGCCAAATTCCATGCACAGGAGTATATTCGTGTTTAAGCCCACCCCAAATTTTGTTCAATTTCAGCGGTAGTAAGTTGCAGCTTACATAAAGACTTTAAAGTTCATTAACTACGAGTAATTATTTTGTTTTTATTGTTTAATAGAGGGTAGAAACAGGTTAGAACAGCTTAGCATTATGTTAGTTTCGTATGTTAATCACCCCTGCTACATTAGCAGCATATTAGATCTAGTGTGCAAAATATTTCTAACATCATTGCTCACATTAGCATAGCTTAGTATTCATACTGGGTATAGATTTCTCCCAGTCTGCCCATGGTGTGTCCAAAAATGTAACTTCGACTAAGTTGGTGCAGGTTAGAGATTAGAAATTTAGTTCGGCCAATGCTTTCTTGACACAAATCCCCAGGCATGTATGGACCATTTAATGACTTTCACATCTGGGTTTTATCCCCAGTTCAGACCAGGACTCCTATGCTAAAGGATTTTATGGCCCTGATAAGAACTTCCCTGGAACCTAGTATTCTGTTCAATTCACTTGGAGTTTACAATTCCCAAGTTAAAGCTGCTTGTTTTCTGTGGGACTGATAGGATAATAAATTGTTCTTGTTTGGTGACTTAAAACCTCGTTGTTTTTTTTCATGGCAGGGTAAGTGACTGCATGCATTTAAAATAACAGTTAAGAATTTAAGACACGAGAAAATCGTGACTTTTGTCAATTTCCTTTCCAAAATTGAACCTTAAACATTTCATAATGATAGTATTATGGTTTTTACATTGAAATTAAGGGTCAATTTATAATTATTCAGTTATTCATTCATGTATAATAATATATAGAATCTTTTGTCAGTTTTCATATCTCATTCGCACATCATGGCAGTTTTAAGGGCATATGGTCTCTTGTGTGCCTTTACTGCGTGTTCTAATATCTAATTTATCAACCAGGTAGACTACATGTATATTAAAGTTGATTTAAATTTTATTTTCAAATACTATCAATCTTATTTTCTAGAATAAATAATGATGGACCATCACATCAAATAATCTAAATTCTGCTATTGTTAATGGATTCTAGTTAGTAATTAGACAGAACAAATGTGCGAATCTATTTACAAAATGAATGAATTGTAGGAAATAAACAATTTATGGCAGTTTTCATCGAAGTGATTTTTACAGTTATTTGGAATATTCCATGAAGAGCAGTTAACATGAACATTGCAGTGTATGTGATGTATATTTTATGTATTTATATAGTTTTTAAAAGCAATACCATATGGTATGATATATTGTTTGTGTGTGTTTTTTTTTCACCAATTGTTACCCAGCTGGATGTATGTATAATTACTTTAAAGTTAATTGGATAACCTGCCTGCACATGTGGCATTTTTATACATTCCTGATGTGAAATTTACTAACATAGAACTAACGTGCTAATTTGCTAACATAAAGCATATGTGCAATTTTACAGCCCTTAAGAGCTATAAAATTGCACATATGCTTTATGTTAGCAAATTTGAACGTTAGTTCTACGTTAGAAATTTGGTTGAGAATTTTCCAACGTATAACTAGTGTGCATATCCGCTACCTTACCACATGTGCAATATGTTAGTTTTTAAGCTCCACCCATCTCACTTTTGACAGTTAAATTACAACATTAGTTCTACATTAGTTCTACGTTGGCAATCAGATTAGAAATCTATGGGAGGCCAAATTCACATTTAATAATGAATTGCGCTTAAGCGCAATTGATTGCGCTTAAGCGCAAATAATTGCGCTTAAGCGCAAATACCACATATTAAGCGTAATTGTGACTACTATGTAACCTACCCATAAACTATTAGCATGACCTGGTGTATCACCTAGCAACACAAGATGAGCATTGGGCTAATTTTGACCTGTACTCAATAGTCAAACTGTGAGTATGTGTTCAACAAGGAGAATCCCCTAATTACATATTATCAGCATCCCTCTATCAAAAGAATTGATGTCGCCTTCCCGGAACTCTAGTAATGTTTTGTATGATGTTTTTAATGTATTTTTGCACAGATTTTAGCCTTTACTATGGTAATATCCTATATATATATACATGCATGCGGTGTCACTGCATGAGGGCTTTCTTACCTCATACAGTAATGCTCTATTTAATCGACTTCTTAACCACAGCAGAATTATGGGTAACTTTTCAGGATTTAGTCGGAAATATGGCTTGTTGCCATTCATCGAAAAGCTCTCGAGAGCTTTCCGATGAATGGCAACAAGCCATATTTCCGACTAAATCCTGAAAAGTTATCCATAATTCTGCTGTGGTTAAGGAGTCGATTAATTAGAGCATTACTGTATGGTTTACTTATTGACTTAAATCAGGGGGAAAAAACCCTATTTTCATATTATCAGCATCCCTGTCCAAAAAATGGTGTGTAATTACTGGAGCTTTGGTGTCTGAGTCCTGAAGCTCTAGTTTTTCTTATTAAATCAGCAGCTCTTGCACAAATCTATAGTATTTCCATGATCATATAGTGTGAATGTGGTGTCACCGAGGGCTTGCTTCCCTCATATGGTGGGCCTGTATACTCGAAAATTGAAGAAAATCAATGTCGCCCCGACTAATACAGAAAGTAATGCTATTGCAAGTAGCCCCAACTAATATATACCGAAGATAATATAATGCTATCACGAATCGCTCCAACTAAAACAGAAGGTGATACTATTGCGAGTCAGCCATTTTGATAAAGAAGTTGGGCTAGCTCCCTACCCATCCAAACCATTAATGAAACCAAGAAGTGACATGTCAATAGGAGTTAATGCTAAGTTATGGAGAAACCTATTTATTCACCAGGGGTGTTTTGTTACATATAACCATGAATTGCGCTTAAGCGCAATTAATTAGCGCAATTGATTGCGCTTAAGCGCAAAATAATTACGCTTATGCTTAATTAATTGCGCCTTAAGCGTAATTATTTGCGCTTAAGCGCAATCATTGTGCTTAAGCACAATTAATTATTAATGTGAATTTGGCCTCCCATAGAATTAGAAATCCGCTTAGATCTAATGTGGTTTTAGGTTAGCAGTTTTTGGTAAGGGCTGTGCCAATGCTGAATGCATTCTCTTGTCAATACGAGTCTCTCACAAGGAGCCTCGCATATAAAAAGACAATATATTGGCCTAAAAATATTCACCTTGACAAGTTTATTAAAATGTGCCAATTCTTTTTTTAAATTGACCAGAAAATAGACAGAATACAGGTTTCGACAAAGTTCCGGACCGACGTACGGACGCACGCACGACCGTGGGGACGAGGGTCATTACTAGTACTACAGTCCTCCGACGGAATGTCGGGGGGGGGGGAATGATGAAATACCGTAGACCGCCATGGCAATGAGCCATTTATCCCAATTCCCTCGATTCTGACAGTGAGCAACTACCAAATTCAATTTCACGTGTTTCATTGTTGTTGTTTTTGGTTCAAATTTGCGCGAAAAACTCACAAATATGGAAAAATTGAAACGGATAATCATTGTTAATTTCCGGACAATTTTACTCTATACCAATTTAACATGATTAACAGCGCTCGGTCCTATAGGCCTAAGCAGCCCGAGGCTCTTGTGAATGCGTTTTAATCTAAAATAAAAAAGATATTGAGAGATAGGAGTAGTGAGAAGATATTATATACTAAATATTCGAAAATGTTGCAGTAGGCCTATATACCGTACACATACAATATACATGTATATAATCATAACCGTCTTAATTCATCATCACATTATCGTCTTCGTCGTCGTCACCATCATCATCATCTTCATCATTATCATCATCAATCATCTTCATCATTATCATCGTCATCATTATCATCGTCATCATCATCAGAAATTATCATTTGAACATCCCCAAACAACAACAAAACTGCAGATTATTAAATATTATTTAACTTAGGACTTATATCTAGTGCTACGTAGGCAATCCACATCTTCTGCCAAATTCAGAATGCTATCAAAAAATATCAATAGTTGCATATTCTATGTTGGTATATTTTGGCCTCACCGAAACATTCACATTCTAGTAAATAATGCAGAACGTTCATGTGTCTTTAGTGTACACCCGGCAGACGGAATTGGCAAAGAGTTATTATGTTCATATTGTAACCAAATATTCCGAAGCATATCATATTTTGAAATTTGTATCATGTTTGAATAATTTGTAAGTACCGGTAGTGCATCGACTAGAGTTTTCAATATTGGATAATCAGATGCCACGGAATTGAATTTTCTTACTACATTTGAAATAAAGTGCCATTAGTAAGTTCTGAACATGTAATATATCCCACATTTAACAAATTAATCTGCCCAGATTTTGTTAGAATATCTTCACTTTCTCTGCATGGGGACTGTTTTTCCGCTATCACCCAAAACCCCATTAAACATTGATATCTTATATAGAGGTCGGCACGGTACCTTTTACTTGATGTTAAAAGCCAAGTCCAGTTTTCCCAGCACTGCAGCTGAGTCATATATTGTATAATTATGTTGCCAGCGCTGGCTTTTTCGTCTGTGGTCCAACAATTATAGCATGGTACAAATGGTCAAATAACCTGCCCGACTACCCATAAAAGATTCCAGTGACAACTGATATCGATAGTTCCCAGCTAATATCCCACCCATGTGACCTGCATGGGATTAGATCCAGGGCCACATCACATTGGAGATTAATCCCAACTCTACTGAACCAGGTCAGTAAAAACTGATTGCTTGCTCAGATCTAGGCATAATCACCAGGCCAAGCCAATTTGCCCCTGTTTTGTGACCACATTGAGACTGGACGTTATAATAGCTTATTCTGCTGGGAAGAATTGGTCCTATATATAGGGACACTTGCAATGGTGTAGTTGCATGAGGCCATACTAAATATAATATGTCCTACTTAATTTGCACAGGGGTCCGGGAACATTTTTTTTTTATTATATTAAATTATTTGTAGAAGGGTCACAGTTGGATTTTCGAGGAAATAACACCAAGTTTGGGGGGGGGGGAATGGCTTCAAAACACTATTTTCAAAATTTTAAATGTGTTGATCAACAGCACTACCCGCATTCTTTAGATGTTTAGTCTTCACCCACTAACATCCATAAAATCGATTTTTAATGCATACCCCCCCCCCCCCCCCGCAAAATCAACATTTTTCAAAAAATCTATCACGTTTCCAATTTGGGTTTAGATTTTTCAAACTTGTTTCATTTTATCATATTTTATTGATATTAGTGATCAACAAGACTAATATTTAAGAAAGAAGTACCGGTACCGGTAGTACTTGTCAATACATTTGATATTTGGGGGGGGGTCAGTATTTTTGAAGCCATTTTCACCAAACTTGGTTTTATTTCCTCGAAAATCCATTGTTGTTCCAGACCCTGGGCTAGTTTGTTCCTCGATCCTACCGATGCCCACACAAAAAAATCTTCTTTACTTAAAATTATTTTATCGACCTCTTTAAGTTTTTCTTCATTTTGGTCATGTTTTAATACTAAAAACATCCCAAAACATCCAGTATTTTTATGTGCCCTTTAAGACATGCAACACAATATAAACATTTCAAACCCAACATAGACCTAGCCGGTAAGTGGAACAACGAACGAACGTGTATCTAGCACTGCCTGCTATGGCTGCAAGTGGTGTGATAAGACGAGATGTGACGACATCAGGATCGGCACACTTATATGGTGCTGAGTTGAGAATACATGTGTCTAAATCAATATGTCCTCAAATATATGTTCAAGATTCTTTTTCTGTCAGTCTTTCAACATTCGTAAGAAAATATGAGTCAACAGCTATATATCAGGCAATATGAATATGTAATTAATTTTGGTAGATCCACGTACGTTCAGGTAAGTTTGTAGTGAAATTTTCATCACCATATATTATATACATATCAGAATCGGTGCCTGGGTTAGAATAGGTGACTTAAGATGTTTTGAGAACATTTTTAATTCAATATGTATTTTGTAAAAATGCACCTAAAAAAATGCAATTTGGTGTTAAATTTTCAAAGTACGTTAACTGATGAGTACTTTAGTATCTTGTACTCAAGTTTTTTAAATGTGTACATGGAAATTGAATGGCGAAATGCATAACCTCAAACAAATCAGGCCGAATCATGGGGGTGTCCATATTCCTCACAGTCTGTATAAAATTAACTAGATCAAGATTTCATTTCAATTTATATAAATGAGATGGAGTCTGGACATTTATTATATGACTATCGCCCCCCCCCCCCATACCACTAGTGTTGTCCAGAGCTTGTAGGCCTATAAATCACAAGCGTACGTGTCACATTGTGAACGTGTGACACTGAATTAACAACCTTACGAGTGCAGACCAAGTGTAGGCCTATATAAGCAAAGATATGTCTAAAACTATAATCATTTTATTTTAAGTGTCTACATAACTATGAATTAGGCCCCGTATCATCCAAACTGATGCGAGGTCTCCGGAATCGAAATGTGTTTTTCTCCGGTTGTCAATATTATATTTATCCGCCTCCCAATTTTAATAACCGGAAGTTAACATAATCCACGAAAGGGAAGTAATTTTTCAATAGCAATGGCCGGCTTGGAACTTTTGTCAGACCAAGGTTTTCGTGTCGACGGAAGAAAAGCAAGTGAATTGCGAAAAGTTAGTTGCAAACTCGGAGTTTTCAATCAAGCAGACGGATCGGCTTATATTGAGCAGGGAAACACAAAGGTTTTGGCTGCTGTTTACGGCCACACGAGGTAAGGATAAACTTTTGGTTGTTTTACTGATTTACTCTCGTCGTAGTCCTCGAGCTCCAAATTCCAATTAGTCCAAATAAACATGCAGGGGGAACTTTCATTGAAAATTAATAAACGTGCAGACCCAAATAATAGTGCAGGTGGGAATTTCCAGCAAATCTTTATAAAGTTAACAGTGAGGACGTGAAATTTTTATATTTATACATAACTCGGCAAGATTTTTTCTTCTCCGCAAGATTATATATTTTATTTTTTTTTGACAAAAAGTGTCCGCCATGTTTAAATTCTCACGGGGAAACAACAACAATTTTTACAGAAATTCCCTAAAGCAGTCCTTCGATTTTGAGGCGCGCAATTGCGCTTGCGCGCCTTGGCGCACACGGATCTAAAAACCAGCGAGTTATTAAATGCGCACGCCGAAAAATTTAAATGCGCGCGTCGGAATTTGCAGCCAGTGAACAAGATTTTTAACAAACAGCACATCAATGGTTAAACGCCGACAAGACTATTCACCGTGTATCTTTCTCAGTAGCGATGACGTTGATTACGAACATAATAACAAAGATCAAAGCGGCCGCCGGCGTCTTTCTCACTCAATGATTGGGGTACACCTCGTCACAACTGCTGCACGTGCGAGTTCCCGCAAAAAAGTGTCAATTCTAATTTTCTTTGGCAGCCTCGTTTGATGTTTCGGCATGCGGGATTCGCCGATTCATTTGAATATTATTGCCATAGATTAGGTTTTAAGTTTAACTATACTTCGAAGCTATACTTCGAAGCCAGTATCTCTCGACTCGGAGAAAGCGAAAAATGGACATTGGAGCCTCCTCAAATACCTACTCTATCAAAACGAAAGAGAGCCCCGGTTGATTCGTCGTATTCCGGTGAATCTGATTGCGTTAACGATTCCACTTCCGAGTTTGAAGTTTTAAGCGACTGCGAGTCTGGTGAGCATGCGCTCTCAGACGCGGAAGTGGACTCATTACCATGATTAGATTCACCTGGATTGCCAGATAATCGGATTATTGTGGACTAGATATTGTACTACAATATAAACATATGTTTTTATTTCTGTTTTCACTTTAAGTTGCCAAAGGCACACTTGGAATTACATGTGTGTATCATTATAATTGTGTTTGTCTTTATTCAGTAATCATTTCATCCTTGTTAATTTGAATTGTGCTCCCGCAAAAAAGGCGCGCGCAAATTCCAAAAGCTCCGAGCGATATATCGCGCACCTACGTTTTCCAAATTCGAAGGACTGCTAAAGACAGTGCGTAAAGAGGCCCCGATATTTTATTCTACATCCATTTTTAATTATAGACTAAGCTTCCCAACTATACACTTTCAATGATCCAAATATTTTATAAACCTCTCATAAAATTGTTGGATTATGGCAGTATTGAGTGTTTTATTGAGATCATTAAACGAAAATATCTGGTGCCTAAATGGAGCCCCACACTGCCACAGTAAAAATTCTGGTAAGCACGTGGTGCGTCCCCCCTAATAATGAGATAATCCTGATGAAAACGTGCGCAAACGTCAAGGATACATGGCTTAATCGGAAACCGATGGGTCCATTTTTAAAGGCATGCGGGGAGGGGAAATGTGTATTCTGGAAGAACATGGTGCGTCCCCCTGATAATGAGATAATCCTAACAATCACGTGCGCGAAAGTAATGGATACTCGGCTTACTAGTCGGATGCGACCACTTTCAAATGAATATGGGGAGGTAAACACCTGCATGGCTCACCCTGCTATTTTCATTTTTGGGAATTCCTCTCAAGCGAGTGACGTATTGACTATAATAACTGTCAAACTGTTTACCTAATTTTGAAGTGAAAACATGTTTTACGGTGGTATAACTTTCACTTTGTTGATGAATTTGACGGTTCACTTTTGGTACAAATTATTTTACTGAAAAATAAATAAACGTGCAGACCCAAATAAGCAGCGTACAGGGGGGAATTTTCCTCCTGAAATAATAAACGTGCATGCCCGTTTATTTGGAGCCCGAGAGTAGCCTTTAGGACATCCGAAATATTTTTTTTATCTCGTTATAACGACTTACTCATCTCATTATAACGAGAACCTATCTCGTTACAATATCAATGACATACGCATAGTCAGTGGCCGAGTGGATAGCGTACTGGTCTCTCGTGCTAAAGGTCCGGCGATCGATTCCCGATCGGGTATTCTGACAAAAATCCAAACTTGGTCAGATTACCACGTTGTAGGACTGAAAAGTCTCATTCGTGATCACACAATATATATCCGAATACAAAACTGACTTCCCTTCATGGCGACATCATGTCCAGGTATGTTGTCGTGAGTGCGGTACACTGTCGGATCGGGAGCCGACATAAATGGCTGACCCGTGTACATGGGTGACTATGTGCACAATGCACATTAAAGAACCCGGCTGTAGGTTAGAGTAGCCCATCAAAGCACCGACCACAGTCGAGACCTGGACCCTGTCTGTAACACCCGAAAGGGGAGTTGACAGGTAATTCTAGATAGATAGATAGCATCTCGTTATAACGAGAAACTAAGTCGTTATAAACGAGAAACTAAGTGAAGTCGTTATAACGAGAAACTAAGTCGTTATAACGAGAAACTAAGTCGTTATAACGAGATATCTGGTATATATATGGAACAGGTGTGTGAAGTTAGAAACCAGTACCCAGTTCAAAATGTAAACATAACATTGGAATATCTCATTACGATAGACGGGGGAGGTCGCGGATTTAGTTCGTTGTTTTTGCAGTAATTCTCAATCTGTCTGTTGGAGGGGGTGCAGGATTTGGGTTCTGGACCATTGGCGGCTCATCTATCCTAACCAATGTCAAATTACTTATAGAACTTATAGAACATTTTGGTTCTGGTCGATCCACAGATTCTCTACCCGACCTCCATTCTAAATCACTTATGACCCCCGAGAAGGTACCGATAGGCGTATTTCGAATTGGGCGTCAGATACCAGTTCGTTGTTGTCGCAGTAACTCCCAATCAGTCCGTGGGAGGGCTCGCCACAGTTGGCTGCTTATAGCCCCCGGAGAGGGACCGGGAAGGACGGTTTCTGAACAGTACGATATGCCAGACGCCTGTTCACAAATTCGCGTAATGGCCGTTATATGTTGTCATGTTGATCGGGGAGGAGCACGAAGGTTTTGCTGTTCCATTTGGGCGCAAACCTAACTGCGCCCTCTGTATAGAGCCTACTAGTATACTCCGCGGGATGGTCCGGGGAGTG
This sequence comes from Siphonodentalium dalli, assembly GCA_032622095.1. Taxonomy (NCBI): domain Eukaryota; kingdom Metazoa; phylum Mollusca; class Scaphopoda; order Gadilida; family Siphonodentaliidae; genus Siphonodentalium; species Siphonodentalium dalli. The sequence goes on from CP136062.1 coordinate 128,761,015, forward strand.
GCTGCAGGAGAGGGGCCACAGAGGTGTCGGAAGCTGAATGTGCCACTTGGTATGGGCACCAAAAACACACAGAAACACCACCCCGTTGAGAAAATTCCCCCCCCCCCAAAAATGAGAGGTACTACAAAGAGCGTTTCTGATTTTGAATAGGTTTCTGGAAAGCCAATTGGTAGCCAGAAACCAGTTAGTTGTTTCTTAATTACTCCCAACCTGATGGTGGCAGGGGGTGAAAAATTTGGGTTCTGGTCGATCCGCAGATTCTCTACCCAACCCCCATTCCAAATCACTTATGACCCCCGGGGAGGTACCAATAGGGGCGTATTTCGAATAGGCTTCTGGAACGCGATTTGGGCGTCAGAAACCAGTTCGTTGTTGTCGCAGTATTATACTCCCAATCTGTCCGTGGGAGGGGGTGGACAATTTGGGTTCCGGTCGATCCGCAGATTATCTACCCGATACCCACTTCAAATCACTTATAACCCCCGGGGATGCACCGATTGGGGCTGATTTCGAACAAGTTTCTGGAATGCGTTGTTGTTGTTACAGTAACTCTCAATCTGTCCGTGGGAGGGGGTGCAGGATTTAGGCTCGCAACAATTGGCTGCTTGCCTACCCGACCCCCACATCAAATGACTTTTACCCCGAGGAGAGGGAACTTTGGTTAGAAACGCCACCAAGTTGTTTACAACATACTGGTATATAGCGCTTGCTAATCCACGCCTCTCAAGATTTTGTTGTTGAGTGGGTTAATGTGAATCACTGTCCTAAAAAATTGCCACGATGTTGAGTGTTTTGCTTATCGCTCATTATTTACGTGCTGTATATAAACAAACGCACGGCTCAGTGTGTTTTGTGGATAATATCACATTCATGCTATCATTATACTATACTATTAGTATATTCTTGAGGAAATTTTTATAATTTGTCAACTGTTATTGCAAAATTATAACCTACATGTACATGTATAGCGAAGGCCACCTCCTGCCTTTAATTTTGGCGATACATCAGAATGTGACCAGATGTCTTCAAATACTATGCAACATTAATAATTCTGTCATGTTGTCAGTCATTTAGCGCTCTGCCACATAGATCATACCACAAATATCTTCTCTGGCTATGCCAGTATGTATCATTCACCTTTGAACGTTGAATATCCTCAAAATTATTTGTATTTTCACTGACAAAATTCTTCCCATTAACTCCAATACCACTGAGGTCTCAGATATGATATCTGCTTTCAATTTTGTCATTTAAAGATTAGGGGATCAAAGAGCAAAGCCCTACATGATGAAGTATTGGTGAATTGCCAGTACAGCATGACCACATTCAGTACCAGTGAAAGGAAACAACGGCCCAGAGGAGACAGGAAATCACAAGAAATGTCACAGCACCTACAGCAAACATTCAATGCGGCCATCATGACTAACCTCTACCCAAGATCCCAGATAGATATATTTGTTGAGGTGAGTAGTCCTTTTGTTTAATACTATCATGTGCCTAGAAGAATTTGACTGGTAAATAACCTGATAAGAACTTTTTAACACTTGTGATGTCTTGTATATCATCATATTTGTGTATTTTACACTGATGAGTTTGATACTTGCTAAACAGAATTACATATTGCATAGCATAGATGGATTTATGAAGAAGTTAAAGGTACTCAATCCGATTTGATGGTCCCCATGTCATCAGATTCCAACAACAACATTCAAAATTTCTTGAAATGCCACTTCAGTTATGAGAATTGATCAATTGCCAAAAGATGCCTACAAATGTCAACTATAGTATAAAATTGCCCCAAAAGTGTTATTTATAAACATTTTGTTCAAAGATAATTGGCCGGATTGTCAAATATCTAACACCCAAAGCCACTTGTTTTTAGATTTATCCATCTTTATCTGCAATTTGGTCTGAGACCGTCGGCTTGACGAATATTTGCCAGGCCACTAAAAATTACATATCTCGAGGAAGTAACAGATAATTACAGATTTTTAAATCGATATCTGTTCACCCTTGAGCTTTGATGGCTGGGTTCCTCGACTTGAATCCAATATGTTTTACCCCCGAAGCCAAAGAAATAGTAATTTAGGAGCATTTATTCAGATTATGCATCTTTAATGATTTTCTTGAACAAAATACTTACCTTGGCCTATAAATACTTCAACAATTGTTAGTCCGACTATTACCATACCTCTTGCATATATGGAGAATATTTTTAAAGAATGGATGATTATATGGCAATTTCACTCAAATTTCAAATTCCTGTGAATAATTGAATCTTCCAATATGATAGAATCATCCAATATGATAGAATAGAATCTTCCAATATGATAGAATGTTATATACTGATAAAAGTTCTGTATCTTTTTACCATTATCATTTTCAGGTTTTGCAGTCAGATGGAGGCAATTACTGTGCAAGTGTCAATGTTGCAACGTTAGCCCTTATCGATGCTGGCATTCCTATGAAGGACTATGTTTGTGCTAGCTCCGCTGGATTTATTAATGATACACCTGTTCTCGATATAAACTACCTAGAAGAGTCTGGAGGAGGGCCCGAGCTGATGGTTGCTGTTCTTCCAAAATCTGAGCAAATTGTCTTCTTGGAAATGAACTCACGTCTGCACGAGGACAACCTAAGTAAAGTACTTGATCAGGCGATGAAAGGGTGCGCTGACATCAGTCATGTCTTGGATGAGGTTGTACGAGATCACCTTGCTGAACTTTCAGCATCCAATGGATGAGGGTTATTTCGTAGTGTAATAAATATTTTTTATTATTTGCTTGTTTGTTGTAAATTCCTGGTTGCCTGGATCATTTAATTTTGTATGCCCAAATGGTTCTTCAGTGATTATTTTTCAAATCCATGAAATAGCAACATTCATCTATTATTAGCTCAACTTTACTTTGTAAAGTTTGAGCTATTGCCATGGCTTCCGCGTGTGTGTGCGTGATTCGTCAACAATTTCCTTAAGCACAGGCTACAGGTCGTACCTTTGGTCGGATCTTTATAAAATTTGTCACAGCTGTTGACATTGACATGTAGATGGGAACGAGTCATTTTGGGATCATTCGGGAAAAAAACATGGCCGCCAGTGGCCATCATGGATTTCAAAATTCAATCCATTAGCACGGGCTACATGTCCTACTGTTCTTCTGATCATCATGAAATTTGTCATGGATGTTAATATTGACATGTAGATGGGAACGAGTCATTTTGGGGTCGTTCGGCCAAAAAACATGGCCACCAGCAGCCATCTTGGATTTTACTCTTTGCATGACTAAATTGTTTGGCACGGGCTACAGGACATACTTTTGGTCGGATCATCATGAAATATATCATGGGCGTTGACAATGACATGTTGATGGGAAAGAGTCTCATTTTGGAGTCAATCGACCAAAAAACATGGCCACCAGCAGCTATCTTGGATTTTACTCTTTACATGATTAAATCCTTTGACACAGGCTACAGGTCGTATCTTTTGTCGGATCATCATGAAATTTGTGATGGATGTTAACAATGACATGTAAATGGGAACGAGTCCTTTTTGGGGTCATTCAGCAAAAAAACATGGCTGCCAGTGGCCATCTTGGATTTTACTCTTTGCATAACTACGGTAGGCCTTTCAACTTAACACATTCCTAATCACTCCCTTGACTGTAACACATGAAATTATTCCCTTTCCAAGTTGAGCTACAGTGTCATTGACACTTTCATTGTTAGTTTAATATAATTATAATAGTTCAAAATGTGCCTGGACTGTTTGTATGACATTCATGTATGTTCGTCTCTTTATTTATAGCCTTTGATCTTATACTGGTATCTCTATGTCCCATATATCTCCCGAAAACCATAAAATATACATACTTGGAAAACCGCTGGTTGTTGATTTATGATTATAATAAACCAGGTTTCTTTGACGACTATTATTGCTGTTGGCTAGGTAATTGATTCATTCGATCGGATGTTCAGTTTATAGGTTCAACTGTTTGTTGAATATCTAATAGCAGAACATCACTACAAATAAATACTTAGTATCTTTCTACTTACAATCTTCTGAACATTCCTAAATAGCTTAATTTTTTTGGCCATTTTCGACAAAAGATTGGCCAATGGCAGCATGAACCCTGACTTTGGGTCTGTTGAATGATTGACTTTTCAGTATGGAGTGATGCCTCTGATTGGTTATTCTACTCCTTTGACTGCCATTTTCATGGGTACTTGAAAATATGGCATTTAAAATGAAATATGGAAATATGTTGATAATTTAAAGGTACTCAATCCGTAAAGAGGGTCCCCATCTCAACAGATTCCAACAACAACAATCCGATCAGAGGGTCCTATAGTACTATTTCTTTGGCTTTGGGGGTAAAAAATATTTGATTCGAGTCGAGGAACCCATCAAACAAAGCTCAGAGTTATTAGATATTGATTTTTGAAATTTGTTAATTGCTCGAGATGAGTACTAATAATTGCCGTCAATTTGGTAACCTGCTCGAGATTTTACGCCAAATCTCTATTCATACAGACAAGGATGGATAACTCTATAATCAAGTGGTAATAATAACGAAATTTTGACTGTCTTCTGGGCCAGAAAGAATTCCCGATAATGAAAAATAATAGATTTCTAAAATCGATATCTAACAAATCTGAGGTTTGATGGGTGACTTCCTCGACTCGAATCAAATATTTTTGACCCCCGAAGCCATTGAAATAGTAATTGAGAGGAGTTTTATCGGATTGAGTACCTTTAAGTGCCTGGCTAAAGAAACATAACATTTACGAGTCTCAAACTAAATCTAATAAATGTTTGCTTTTGTCACATTACAGGAATGAGAAATATAAATATGATCAAGATATGAAATATGCGAATATGGTGGATCTATACATCGGAAGCTTAAAGATGCATAATCCGATTAAGCGCCCCTCAATTACTATTTATTTGGATTGGGAGGTAAAAAATATTTTATTCGAGCCGAGGAACCCACCTATCAAAGCTCAGAGTTATTAGTCCATTATTTTTCACCATCGAGAATTATCACTAGCTGACGGTCTCGGACCAAATTGCAGATGAAGATGGATAACTATAAAATCAAGAGGCTTTCTGTTGATAATAAAGCCAAATTTTGTCAAACACCACATTGATAAATAACACGCTTCAGGCAATTTTATACTGCAGTTGACACTGGTTAGCTTTATTTTTGGGCAATTAATCAATGCTGGGGGTTGAGAAATGACATGTTTCATTTAAGATTATGAAGCTGAAGTGATATAGAGCATTTGTTAATCCTTTCAGTGCCAAGTCCGATTTTTGTATCAACCCATATTTCCTTGATCATTTTTCAAATTTATTGATTATAATGTGATACATTGATGGAAAGAGCTAAAAGCTCTTTCCATCAATGTATCACATTATAATCAATAAATTTGAAAAATGATCAAAGAAATATGGGTTGATTAAAAAATTGGACTTGGCACTGAAAGGGTTAAAGCCTCACAGCAAACTTCATAAACTTATTCAAAACAGAATAATTTTTTAATAGTTCACCACAACCATGGATGTTTGTTAGGTTTAGGCACATATACAAGTAACTTGTAATGTGTTACCATTGTCAACAAATGTCACCCGACTCACCGTCACCATTTCACTTACACATACATAATGATTCCATTGTGTAGAAGATTTGTGTCCATGTACATATAGCATACAGAATTTGTAGTAAACAGGAGTAATCCAATCTTCTATAAACCGACGAGAAGATATCTCAATTATGGTAGACAGGTGTTCTGTTTACTTTGTTTCAACTGCTATTCGATATGGCTAGTTCAATTGATTTGATGGCTCAATTGCTTTTCCATGTAGTGATGTTTCCTGTCAAGTGGATCTCCATAGAGATCAGTTACAAATTCTACATGTTACATGTACGTGTGGCTAAACCTGACTATTGTTTGGAGCTTTTTATGATAGTTAACAATGGTTTTTCTCTGATCAAATAACACACCATAGGAATAAAAATAATCTACATCATAGCCATAAATTTTATTGTTAAAGTAATATATCTATAAATCAAAGTACATGTGTAGTAACAGAAGACAAATTAAATATGGAATACTACATTATTTTAAAGTAAATACACACCATGAATATCTGGGTCTGCTTAACACAGTACATGTATAATTTATGATCTGCCAACCTACTCATCTTAACCTGCTGCTAAATAACATTTGCTTAGCCACTGATGTTGTGGTCACTTTTCAGTGAGAAATATTACAGGGATGTTGTGAATATTTTATATCTCATCCCAGGCAGCTACAGTAATGCCCTAAATAATCGACTCCTTAACCACAGCAGAATTATGGGTAATTTTTCAGGATTTAGTGGGAAATATGGATTGTTGCCATGGCAACAAGCCATATTTCCCCCTAAATCCTGAAAAATTACCCATAATTCTGCTGTGGTTAAGGAGTCGATTATTTAGGGCATTACTGTATATTATCAGAAGTTGGCCATTTTACAAGATGTTTAAATAAACTCACTTTTAGGTGCTCAGAAAAATATTAATCAAGAATGATCACATCGAGGTACATGTAGGTCCGTACTCAGTATGGATGAATAGCAGTGAAGTTTAAATTCTTTAATTGGAGAGAAATAATGTTTTAATACATGATTGGATGTCATGGAATTGGAATGTCTTGCTTTAATACTATTGATAACAAGACCACCAAGGCAGGAAGAATGAGCATTATGCATACCATTTGGATTTCAAAATCTATTCAAGGAATAAAGAAATTTTGCTCAATTTATTTCTCTATATACATGTACATTGTGCCTTGTAACTCAAATATTTATGTAATCCAAAGGGATTGGGTTGCTAACATCAAAATACAAGTTAACCCTTTACCCTGTCTCAATAACACCATACAAATATGGATATCATTGGAACCGGTTCATTGACCACATTGTGATGGTTACAGTTATTCCATGTGCCAATGCATTCTCTTATATATGCGAGTCGACCATAGGTCGCCTCGCATATATAAGAGAATGCATTGGCCTAAAAATATTCTTTTTTAACCATTTTTTCTTAAATTCTTTAACAATTTTATAATTTTTTCTTACATTTTTTAACAATTTTTATAATATTTTTCTACATTCTTTGACAATTTTATCATTTTTAATATGTGTTAAGCCAATGCATTCTCTTATATATGCGAGGCGACCTATGGTCGACTCGCATATATAAGAGAATGCATTGGCACAGGGCCGGTATGTTGGGTAAAGGGTTAATATACATAGGAATAGAAAACATGAACAGACCAGTAGAGAAGTACATTGGTCTTGGTCTGCTTGAATATTAAAATAAATGTCTCACTTCTGAAGCATTCAAATTGGGAATTTATAAAGAGCATTGATCTTGATACCTTCGGTGAAGTCTTATAAACTATACTGTGCGACCATTTCAAATGAACTTGAAAATATATCAACATTAAAGGGGTACTGTACACTAAATCCGGCCATTTGTGGGAACATCTCCTTTCATTCTCAACATAATATATGCAGCAAATGAATAAATTTGAGCCATGGATTAGTGCAAAATACACTCATGTGCTCTACTAACATTGCAAACAACATGGCAATTATAATGAATATGAATAAATGGCTGGAGTCATAAATTAATTTTCATTATAATTACCATGTTGTTTGCATCGTTCATAGAGAACATGAGTGTATTTTGCACTAATCCATGGCTCAAATTTATACATTTGTTGCATATATTCTGTTAAGCATAAAAGGAGATGGTCCCATAAATGGTCGGATTTAGTGCACAGTACCCCATTAAGGCCATACAAATGAAAATAGGAAATTGACTTTCAAAAAGTGCTTCAGATATGAGTTAAATGAAAAAGACCCTTATCATGACAACCTAAAATGAAGATAAAGACATGTTTACGACAAATGCACAGAATTTACAATTGAGCTAGCAGTTGAAACATGACCAGTTCCCACTATAAACGTGTATGACCAATGCAATTTGAGCCAGGTTGAAAACAGAAGCCATTTTACTACATTGTTTACATTACAATAACCTGAGATAAACTCTTGTGGTTAGCATTAAGATGTTATGGCCAACATTCAAGCCTTGAAATAGTGTGTCTGTCATTTGCAGAATGAGGTCCCGAGTCTACCGAAGAGGGTGAATATAATGGTGATCCCAGCACAGCAGGCTAGCATCACCAAATTCACTCTCTAGTTGACCTCATTCTGCTTAGGCATCAGCATATTGAGGTTCCCAGATGGTGAATTTGGTGATGCTAGGGGTAACGTCACTAAATTCACCATCTGGGACCTCATTCTGCAAATGACAGGCACACTATTTCAAGGCTTGCCAACATTCCTGAATCAGGCTGAATGATTATTTGGTTGTCGACCTATCCATGAATGAAAACAATTAAATGATACATACAGTAATGCCCTAAAGAATTCACTCCTTAATCACAGCAGAATTATGGGTAATCACTGAGAGCTTTCTGATGAATGGCAACAAGCCATATTTCCAACTAAATCCTGAAAATTTACCCATAATTCTGCTATGGTTAAGAAGTAGATTATTTAGAGCATTACTATAGTCATGAATGAAAACAAATAAATGATACATACGCACTGAGCAATTCCATTATTGAACAATGACCAAAACCAAAAAGTAAAGAAACTAAATGTGAATACTGAATGTTACTTTCTTGTATTAATAAATGTCTATAACTAGATCATGCCATGGATCTCTACTCTGGCTTACGCCCATAGAGATAGTCCACCAGTACAAAACCTTGGAACTTTTTGAAGTTTTGGCAGGGAACTTTATAAAGTCGAACAAATAACGCGGAGAATATATTTCTTAGTTATTATCTATTCCTTAATAATATACCTCACTGTAGGTGAAGGTCCCAACTCAAAATTTCACGATTTAAGATAGAAGTGAGTTTGTGAGCGATTTTATGGAATTTCTCCAAGGTAATTAATTCAATGTTTATTGAGATATCGGCTCACAAAAGTCAGAGAAAGCATGCAATTTTGAGTTGGGTCATTTACCTACAGTGAAGTCCATTATTAAGGAACAGATAATAACTAAGAAATATATTGCCCGCGTTATTTTTTCGACTTTATAAGGTTCCCTGCCAAAAGTTCCAAGGTTTTATACTGTTGGAATATGATCTCTATGAGCGTTAGACAGAGTAGAGATTCATGGCATGATCTAGTCTCAGTAGTCTGTAACATGCTTTGTTATAAATTGTGAAAAATGAACAATTAGAACAAAATGATATGAATCACGAATCAATACAAAAACATATAACGCAGGCTGGGAATTTTTATGATCACATATTTTTGCATAATTAAAGCACAACACTGAAGTCTCAGACACAACATTTTCCATGAATGGAGCTTCCAGAAATTTTCCGAAAACCCCTGTGCCAATGCATTCTCTTAATATACAAGCAAGTTTCCCATAGAGAGACTCGCACAATTCATCCTCTGGGGACCTCATTCTGTTTAAGACTCATCTTCTGGGAAGTATCTAGTCTCAATAAAACATTGTTTTTAGTTACTTTTTCCCTTCTGTTAAGTTTCTATATAAAATAATTTGCAGAAGATAAAAGGCATAATCGAGGTGAATAATGGGAGAACATCACCAACTTCAACTGGGGAACTTCAATCTGATCCTAGGTCTAGCAGTTGAGGATTAAGCAGAAAGAGCTCTCCAGAGGGGGCATTTAGCTTCACTAAATTATCCCTCTGGGAACCCCATTCTGCAAATATCAGACACAATAAATTCAGACTTGGACTCGCATAGTTATAAGGAATTATGTTATGGCTTTTTTAATGATATAATAGGGGTTTCAAGTGATATAATATAATATCTCTAGTTTTGCATAAGCCATGTGTAGGAAGACGACCAGTTGTTGGTCATACTTATCCCAGTCAAATAACCCATCCATATTAAGCTAAGTTTATTATCCATATACCCCAGTTATCTCTCTCTCTCTCTCTTAAAGTCTCTTTGTATACTTTGTTATTTTGATTACTTTGGTTATACATGTATATTTGATGAAATAATTATTGACTGATTAATATAATTCAACAGGTGCATAGTCACATTTTTTTATTAATTGATTTGTAAGTGTGTTCAACTGATAACCAAAGACCTATTTTCTTTACACCCATGGAAATGAACGTTAGGATATATAGATGTAATAGATATATTATAGTGTGCAACTTGGTGGTCAAAGTCCCAAGATAAATCATAAACGCAAGTTAGATATCGTTTTGACAATGTTTTGTCTGAAGATTAGAAAACATTTTAATTCTTATAAAATAACAAATTTCACACTAAGTACCAGTTGGAAAAACAAAATCCATTTATATTTATCGAGTCATGTTATATTAAAGATACACTGTCTGATTTAACACCCCTAATTTACTATTTCTTTGGCTTCGGGGATATATCAGATGTCGAGGAACCAACACTTTAAAGCTCAGAGTTATTAGATTTCAATTTTTGAAATCTATTTATTTTCTCCACCTCCAATATTTGAAATATATACTGGACACAGTAAGAAGAGTGGGAAATCATGCAAGGTCGAAGTTCACGGTGACTTTGACAGATCAGAAATTATTTTCGGAATAAAATACAATGAAACTTATCGCCAGAAACAATATTGACAGTATTTGTTATAGTTGGCATCATGGCATGTGGATACATAGGTATACTTATTCCTGATTCAGTAATCATGTTTATTCATGTAAATATACAAGTTATGATTTCAGGCATCTCCATATAAAATAAAATAGATTTCATAAATCAAAATCTAATAACTCTGTGAAAGGTGGGTTCCTCGGCTCAAATAAATTAATTTTAAAATAGTTATATCAGACAGGTTATCTTTAAATGGCTCAAGGTTTTTTCAAATGGCCCGAAAAAAATAATAGCCCAAGTTCTCGACTGTCTTGCAACAATTGTTAACATATTATAAAATATCTTTGAGTTCTCACAGCAGAATAATTTGAATATGATAAAGGCTGTACAGCTGTATCAGCAGAGACCGCCAGCATTATTGCAGGATCAGTTGAACAGGGTTTAAAGGTACAAAATCTGATTTGATGGTCCCCCACATCATCAGATTCCAACAACAACATTTAAAAGAAGCTTTAGTTATCAGAATCGATTAATTACCAAAAAAATAATGCTAACCACTCAAGTATAAAATTATCCAAAATGTGTTAAATATCAACATTTTGTTCAAAGGAATTTACTATCAAGACTATGTCAGTCCGCTGGTCGACTATTTGCTAGGACGCCACATATTCCAGGTGGTGAAAATTAGCAGATTTCAAAAATGTATATCTGATAACTCAGAGTTCCTTGACTGGAATCAAATATATTTTACCCCAAAGCCTGCGAAGCCAAAGAAATAGTGGGGCATTAATTCGTTTTATGTATCTTTTAACTACCAATTTGTGCGTTGATTATCTCAGTATTAAGTTTATCACAATGACATTAATGTCTATACATGTATATGATATTATCAGTCACCCAAATACATATGTTTGACATTTCCTCTCTCCTATGAGCGGAAGGCTTCATCTCTGAGATTGAATGTTTTCTTCTTTGTCACAGTAACCTCCATGTAATTTGTCTTAACCTGGAAAGAACAATCAGGTTTTATAATTCTTATGCTATAAACTTGAGAAATTTTGTTTCATGCATCATGGATGCTTTTCCGCCTCATCTATGCAAATATGTGCAATCAACCGAGGGTGACTGTTAAGTATTACTATATTACTCCCCCAACAATATACAGGGATTTTTATAGCCCAGTGGTTAACACGTTTGACTTGCATAAAATAACATGCAAGGATACAAAATTAAGTAAACTGCAGTGCTGAGAGCGCAATATGATCCAGATTGTGTAATATTCGGGATTCTGGAATGAAATCTCACTTCATAGCATGTAATGCCAATAAAAAATTCTTTTGATGCAGTTTCTTTTAAATTTTTTTGGTACATTAAATTACAATGGAGATAAACGTACTCTACTGAAGTTGGATATTCTCCTGAATGAATGTGTCAATGACACTGTAGCCCAACTTGGAGAGGGGATAATTTGATGTGTTACAGTCTATGGAGGGATTAGGAATGCGGGAGATTGAAATGTCTAAGTATAATACAAGATATCAACATGAAGAGATATATATAAAGTAAAATCCAAGTTGGTCGCTGGCAGCCATGTTTTCCAATGAAATTCAAAAACCTTTGATAGCTCCCATCTAGTAGATCAATATCAAGATCAATATGAATTTTGGTGATGATCAGATGAGGGAAGTGGACTGTAGTATGTGCTAAATGATTTTGTCAGGCAAAGAGTAAAATCCAAAATGGCTGCTGGTGGCATGTTTTTAACAAAATTCGGAAAAATTAGATTACTCCCATCTTGTGGTCATCCCGAAGATCCATGTGAAGTTTATTGCGATCGGACAAGTAGATGTTGTCTGTAGGGTGTACCAAAGGATTTAGTCATACAAAGAGTAAAATCCAAGATGACCCTGGCAGCCATGTTTTTCAATGAAATTTGGAAAACTTTGATCGCTCACATCTAGATGTCACCCCAATGATCCATATGAAGTTTGGTCATGATCAGATGTGGGATGTGGTCTGTAGGTTGTGCCTAAGTATTTAGTCATGAAAAGAGTAAAATCCAAGTTGGCTGCTGGCAGCCCTGTTTTATGGTTGAATGACCCAAAAAGGACTCCATGCATCTACATGTCAATATTAATATCCATGATAAATTTGATGATGATCAGATGAACACTCCGACCTGTGGCCCATGCTAATGGATTGAATTTTGAAATCCAAGATGGCCGCTGGCAGCCATGTTTTTTTGCTGAATGATCCCAAAATGATTCATTCCCAGCTACATGGCAATGTCAACAGCCACAACAAGTTTCATAATGATCCGACCAAAGTTACGACTTGTAGCCCGTGCTAAAAAAATTAGTCATGCGAAGAGTAAAATCCAAAATGGCTGCCACCGGCCATTTTTTTTTGGCCGAATGCCCAAAAATCCCAAAATGACTCATTCCCATCTACATGTCAATTTTAACATCCACAACAAATTTCATGATGATCTGACCAAAGGTACGACCTGTAGCCCGTGCCAAAGGATTTAGTCATGCAAAGAGTACAATCCATGTTTTTTTGCCAAATGACTCCAAAATGGCTCGTTCCCATCTACGTGTCAATGTCAGCAGCCATGACATATTTTATAATGATCCGACAATAAGTACGATCTGTAGCCTGTGCTAATGGAAATTGTTTACCGACCTCTCCACGCACACACACACATGCACACACGGACGATGGACACCAACCCATGGCAATAGCTCAAACTTTACAAAGTAAAGTTTAGCAAATAAAAACTGATATCATTTCAAGGCCATCATTTTGTTACTATTCAATGACTATAATAGATGTGACTCTTACCTCAATACTTATTTTACCAGCTTCTATCAAACCCTCCTTTATAGGGAGAGATTGCACATGGTTCTTTCCATCAACTGTCACCTGGCAGCGCAGTTCGCTGAAATCCATATTAAATGAAAGAGGTGAATAAAAAATTACACCATAACAACAACTGCTTGTCCTGGCTTACAGCTTGGGGGCTTTCCACAGATGAAAATGACTACAAATATCATATGCATCCAGAGATAACGAGAGGCCGATCACGATGGGCAGATGTTAACCCATCCCTTGGCGATAGTAAATTACTATGATCGGAATCATAAATGAGAGTTTTGGTGTTGAATTATAGAGTATACTGTTATGTACTATTATAGAAAAATGAACATAACACAAATTATTGGAATTTATGGGTCACTCGCATTTATAAAGAGAATGCACTGGTACAGCTAAACCACCACATCCTTGGGTTAAATGTGAAAGGTGGCATGGACATGGAATACTTGGGTTAAGAGAGTCCAATTTAAGTTTACAATAAAAATGTATGAAATTCTAACAATATAGCATACAGATGAGCCACCTCACTATTGACCCATTAATATCAATTATATAGCAGAGCTGTCAACAATCACAAGAATTGTTTATGTTGAACACTGACTTCTCTATTAAACCCATAACAATTATAATGACCTCAGACCATCTGAAGATATTACTCTACAGCACAGATGTCCAAGTCTCACTGTTAATACCATGTGTTGTTTATTGTTGAATCTTAATTTAAAATATTTTTGTTTTTTGAGTGAATATATTTTTTTGAAAAAGTGCCATAACTCAGTTAAATATAGTCGGATCAAACCCATATTCGAACTCGATCTGTATTTTGGGCTGAGAAACTCAGTTGCGATCAGATAGAAAATATTTGAGTTATCGCACCATGCGTAAAGTGTCTACAGACAGACGGACGGACGGACAGACTAACGACGAGTGGTCAATCCGGACAACGATACTATGTTTACCATACTATGGTATGGGTAAACATAAAAATGACTACAAACATAGTATGTCCTGTCCAGAGATTTTTTTTTTTTACAAAAACTCGTGTGTGTCCTATCTTAGATAAATATTAGTATTAACAAGTGCAATGCCAATAGTGGCATATGCCCCCGACGCTCAGTTTAGAGATTGGGCAATATTAAATATTTGTATGGATGGAAAAGTTTGTTATTTTTTAAATCCAAGACGTGGGTATCCTTTCCCTTTAAACTGGGCTGCATGTATCAACACACCAAAGCATAACCAAATTGGATGATCCACTCTCAAGTTACAAGCTGATATTTTCATAGACACAAAATTCAGATATTCCCAAGTCAAACAAGGATTGAAAAATGAATGGACGAAACATGTAGTAAGTCGGCCTTTCCCCGTGCTGTGCTATCATCATACCAAAGCACAACCAAATGCGATGAACTATGCCTGAGTTACAAACTGAAATGTTGGAAGGTCACAAATTTCAACAAAAGGACAATCAAATCCAATAATAACACCTGAGTTACAAGGTGATATGTTTGTACAGACAAAAAATTCACAAATTTCCAAGTCAAACAATGGCCATTACTCTGGAAAAGATTAATGGATGAAACCCGTAGTATGTGTGTATCCTTTCCCCCAACCTGTGCTATCACCATGCCAATGGACAACTAAATCAGATAATTAACACCTGAGTTACAAGCCGACATGTTCGGATGGACAAACAAACAGATGGATGGATGGACAGACAGAGCCAAGTCAAATAACCGAAGCAGATGTTAATTATTGTTATTAGTTAGTGTTATTTGGTTTGCAGTACAAATAACTGGTGTATATTAATTTACAGAAACAATCATTACTAACGAGAGGCCGATCACGATCGGCAGATGTTTAACCCATACCTTGGCGATAGTGATCAGCTATTTTCAGTTCTGACACGAAAATCCATAAGCCATAACTCTGTTTAAAATAAAAAAAAATGGATCAAACCCAAATTCGAAATCTATCTGTATTTTGGGCTGAGAAATTCACATACTAGTACAAAATTTACATACATCTCAATAAAAGGAGATATATCAGATGAAAGGTATTTCTGCTAAGTATAAGGAATGTTGAGAATTAAGGGTTCATTTTAACCACAAAAATCCATACAAGTGAAAGGGATATAATAGGAGAATGATTACATGAAAAATATACAAATGCATAAAATTGATGACAAGGGTTAACAATTTTAACTCAATAAAATTAGGTACAGGTATGTCACTGGAACACTGCATTGATATCATAAACCAGAGAGCTGTATGGAAATACAATAAACAACAGATGGTTCTCTGTCCAATTACAGCTTCCACTGGCCCTGACAATATGATGGCTAAAAAGAACTCTAATTTCCAATAATACAAGTTAATCTATTCTCTCTCTCCGTGCTAACTGATATCACAGGGGTTAGCTGCTATGGTTCTGCATGATAAGCATAAAAATATCGAATCTGTTCAATCCTTAGTTAAAAAGGGCCACAACTCTGGTATAAAAAACAGGATCTAACCCATATTCAAACTTGATCTGTATTTTGAGTTGAGAAACTAACATACCAAATTTGGTTCCTATCAGACGATAACTGGTTAAGCTACATGTATCGAAGCATGGATGAATTCTATATCAAAGGGCCATAACTCCATTAAAAATAATCTGATCAAACCCATATTCGAACTCGAATTGTATTTTAGATAGAGAAACTCACATACCAAATTTGGTTCTCATGAGATAATATTTTTTTTAGTTATCGTAGCATCCATGAATTCTAAGTCGAAAAAGGGCCATAACTCCGTAAAAAAAACTCGGATCAAACCCATATTCGAACTCGATCTGTATTTTGGGCTCTGATACTCGCATACCAAATTTGGTTCCGATCAGATAAAAATTGTTTGAGTTATGACAGCATACATGAATTCGAAGTCGAAAAAGGGCCATAACTCCGTAAAAAAAACTCGGATCAAACCCATATTCGAACTCGATCTGTATTTTGGGCTCTGATACTCGCATACCAAATTTGGTTCCGATCAGATAAAAATTGTTTGAGTTATGACAGCATGCGTGAATTCGAAGTCGAAAAAGGGCCATAACTCCGTAAAAAAAACTCGGATCAAACCCATATTTGAACTCGATCTGTATTTTGGGCCCTGATACTCGCATACCAAATTTGGTTCCGATCAGATAAAAATTGTTTGAGTTATGACAGCATGCGTGAATTCGAAGTCGAAAAAGGGCCATAACTCCGTAAAAAAAACTCGGATCAAACCCATATTTGAACTCGATCTGTATTTTGGGCTCTGAAACTCGCATACCAAATTTGGTTCCGATCAGATAAAAATTGTTTGAGTTATGACAGCATGCGTGAATTCGAAGTCGAAAAAGGGCCATAACTCCCTAAAAAAAACTCGGATCAAACCCATATTCGAACTCGATCTGTATTTCGGTCTGAGAAACTCATATACAAAATTTAGTTCTGATCGGATAGAAAATATTTGAGTTATCGCACCATGCGTAAAGTGTCCACGGACAGACAGACAGACAGACAGACAGACAGACAGACAGACAGACAGACAGACAGACGGACGGACACACGACGAGTGGTCAATCCGGACGTCGACATTATGTTTACCATACTATGGTATGGGTAAACATAAAAAACGATCATTGACAAACTCAACATATTATTCAACCGAATCAAGCACAAAGAGACTCTTGAACAAGAGCATTGCTAGGGCATGACAAAATACGCCTGTGGTAATTTCAACAAAGGGCCATAACGAGTAATCCATATGCCAAATTTGAAAGCAAACAGATAACTATAACAAAAACTATCATCCGGAAACCAAAATAATAGTCAAATTATAAGTCAACAAGGACCATAACTGCGTTTAAAATAAATAGGCAGACGGAACCCAAATTCGAACTTGACCAGTATTTTCATCTGAGTGATTCATATACCAAATTTGAAAACAGTTAGATAACTAAATCTAAAGTGATCACCCGGAAACCAAAATAATCGGCAAGTGCTAAGTAGACAAGGACCATGACTTGGTCAAAAATGGGTAGACCAAATCCAAAATCGAACTTGACCGGTATTTTAATGTGGCTAATATACAATCAAAATTTGAAAACAGTCAAACAACGAAAACTAAAGTTTTCATATAAAAACAATTCAAACAAGAATGAGGAATGCAAAACAGTGGGCGCTTTATATTCAGAGTTAGCTCAGTAATCCAAAATGGCTGCTGGCGGCCATTTTTTTCACAAATTTCGGAAAAAATTGATGGCTCCCATCTAGAGATCATCCGGAAGATCCATTTGAGGTTTGGTGATGATCGGATGAGAGATGTGACTTGCAGTGTGTGCCAAACCATTTAGTCATACAAAGAGTAAAATCCAAGATGGCTGCTGGTGGCCATATTTTTTAATGAATTTCAGAAATAATTGATGGTGCCCATCTAGAGGTTACCGCGAAGATCCATATGAAGTTTGGTAGCGATTAAATGACTGACGTGGTCTGTAGGGTGTACCAAAGGACTTAGTCATGCAATGAGTAAAATTCCAGATAGCGGCCATGTTTTTCGTCGAAAATTGCTAAAATTTGATAGCTCCCATCTAGAGGTGATCCTAAACATGCCTGTAAACTTTCAAAATATTTCCCCTATAAATACAGGCTGCAGGGTGTGCCAATCAATGGCTTCAAATTTGAAATCCAAAATGGCTGCTGGCGGCCATATTTTTTATCGAATTTAGGAAACAATTTATGGTCACTCTGAGCACAGGAGCTATGGTCCCGGGTGGTGGTTCTGCCAATAAAAGAGGGGTTTTGACCAAATTCCAATGGTCCCGGGTGGTGGTTCTGCCAATAAAAGAGGGGTTTTGACCAAATTCCAAGCTCCTGTGCTCTGAGCTTTGATGAGTGGGTTCCAAGACTCATTTTAAATCTTTTTTATCCCCAAAGCCAACGAAATTAGGAGTGTTTTATCGGATAATGCATATTTAATCACACAAGCAACAAAGAATTGACTCAGAAGTTAGATATAATCATCTGATTGAACCACCCAATAGCCCAAAGAGACCTCAGGGTCATCTGTAATTTTGCACATGAGTATTCGTGTTGTATTTGACTATTTCGCTTCTCCATCTGGATTTTCAAACAGTCTGCGTGAAACTGATTAATGTGATTTATGAAATTGCTTACCATTATTATTATTACCAATACCATAACAGTGATGGTGGTAGCTTATTATGTGAAGAAAATATCCCATAAGAAGCCAAGAATGGGTCAACATTAACAAGCAAAATTTCCATTGTGATTCCGTCACGGCACCTGTGTGATTCCATAACAAAATATAGAATGCCCTCGCCACACTGAATTTCACACATTGCTGTAATTTTATAAAAAGCTTAATATTACTCCTGTAAGTTGAAGATCCCTAGGCCGGCTCACATTTTCAGAATAAGCAGATTTTTCCTTTGTATTAAGGCAACCCTCACTTTGACTTCCATTTTTTGTGATTCCGTCACGACCATTCAACGTATGGCTACGACATTAAGATAATGAGTGACACACATAGCCTACTTTAGTTTTGACAATATACGAGGATGAGCTACGTTATCAACACAATTAATGACCACACAATATGAACAATGCTTCATATTAGGCGTCTTTTAATAAGAGCTTAGCAGAGATATGGAAAATTTTATATACAAACCCGCTTGAATAAACAGCTTTAGCAGTTGACTTGTGTGACTTATTTAATCCATCCAGACCAAGTCTGATCTTTCCATTCTTGTCTTTGTCAGTGAATGAAACTGAAAATGAGATAAGAAATCGAAGTTCAAATAAATTCAAGAGATTCTGAAATATGCAGTTATTCAGCATCAAAACCGAATCGGACCCCCAATTTGAATATTTTTGAATATCAAATTTGTCATCATGACCATATCATTGACACATGCTTGTGAATTTTGGGCAGGTGATGATAAAATGTGAATCTGCGATATTTGTGCAAAAATAAAAACCTAGTCTTGGCGGTCTAAAATGTTATGCTCAATTGGGAGCTGGTTAATTGTGCTAACGGACGTACATAGGCCTATATGTGCCCTATTAATCTGAACAAGTGTGCTTGTTCATGTAAATGTATTGCTAATTAGTGTCACATGATCATGCCACAAATCTGTCTGATTTAAACTTGCATCGATATTATTAAAAATAAATGCATAATTATTGTTGCACATATACATTGCCTGAAACATTTTAGTCAATCAGAACGTGTATAATTTATAAAACCAGAGAAATGTTCAATCCAAGATTCGACAGCAGCCTCCAAATTCGATATTGGATTTCAAATCTGTGCAGAAGTGCTGATTTGCATGGCCTGATCAGCTTCAACTCAGTTTATACATTGATCAAAGCTAATTCACTGCAGAATGATTATGAAATACTTTCTGAACTGTACATGTTTGGCAATAGGCTTGCCTTGATAAGCTCTAGACGATATGTCAACAATATGAAACCAAGTATCATACATGTTTGAAAATGATTTCAACCACCTCAGGTGAACTGTCATTTGAGAATGGTGGATTCAATATTTTGATATCATGATTAGCATAATAAATAGTGTTTAACCTTGACATATATTGCAAAGAGCATATTGTGTATTTGGAAAACCTTGTTAATGACCAGCTAATTGCTGGCAAAATCCATTAACCAAAGCTTAGTATTAGATGACAGTCATTGCATTATAACTACACTTAGGGGAAGGGGTAGAACTTTATCCAAATTCTTAGTGGCAATTGGTGGCTAATGTGATAGCAATAGAATTATAAATATTTTGCACCCGTGGTTTAGGTTAGTGATTATCACATAAAATTGGTTGGTGTATGAATACATACCACTGAGAGTTGTGACCCTTATGCCATTCTCTCGAGTACATTACTCACTAATATTCCAACAAGAGTATGGCGTATGTATATTACATAAGCCCTTGAAACTTCTTTCACTGCAATGCTTTAGAATTGCATGAAATTCATTATTGGATTCCACATCTTTTTTTATGGCATTGCCTTTTATTATGGCTAATTTTGAGGGCTGATTACATAGCTGGTTATACCCCATGACACAAAACAAAAGTGAGAATGTGGAGCTCTTTCAATCAATGTGACCACATCTATTGCTTTGCTATGATTATCGAATATTATAACTTACTGAAATTCATTCTAATTTATCACATGTACTTAATGTAAATGGTGTCACATGTCTCTGGGGAGAATCCAAATGACATAAGGCACCAGAGCGCATGATCATATTAATATTGAGTGTATTTCGGTATTTTGGTCAAAGTGTTTACCGACTCGAATTTAAGGGAATTTAAATGCCTGGATCATTCTAAAACTTATGAGTCAGAGTGGAACCAGTGCATTTATTGAGAACAGAGGAAAGGGTGTGTAATAAAAAATCTTGATTATTGTAGTAATCTAAGACTTACCATCATCAAAGGGATACTCTGCCATGCTATCTCACAAATTCTCTCAACTATTAAATTTAGATATTTTTCTTTGCCTGAAAAAAATGAACAGATAAAAGTGTTAATGATTAATGAACTTAAAATAAATACCAAGGATTATTGAAGTGTTGCTATGAAATTTCATTAAATGAACGTACCTTAATAGTCGAATTAATTAAAATCCCATTATATTATAAACATTCGGCTTTCATGCCAATCCCCACCCTCTTTGACCCTTCGTGTGCTCTGAAGTAATGCTTTATTAAAGGTATGCTCTTTAGAAAAGCTGTAATGCTGTAGAAGGGTTAAATTTCTAAATTAGGCTGTTCACACAATTAAGCTTTTCTGAATATTACCCTTTATGGAATTCCGTGCATTCCTAAAACATGTCATGTTTAAAATCCAGAATTCAGAAAAGCACACGAAGTGTTGATTGGTGATTGACCTACATGTATCAGGTATAACTCATTCATGTCACATGGTGAGAGCTTTCCGATGAATGCTGGCAACAAGCCATATTTCGGCCAACCATTTCGGACTAAATCCTGAGTGCTTATTGTGAGATTTCCTGGGTATTTTAATTGGTTGTGTGAAACACACTTTAGTCATAATTCCACTTCACATTCGGCTTTCGTTCCAATTACAAAAGCTGTAGATCTAATGCCATAGAACAGTTAAGGGTGTGCTTTTTGTAAAAGCTATCTTGTCAATAAACCGATGTAGTAGTTATATATGTCTAATTTTTTAATTTTAAATAAAATATCGATCCTATTCAAAATAATGTATTATTCCAATTCATTCCATTCATGCTCCCAATCTCCATATATGTATTTCCAACAAGCCATGGTGTGAATATTAATTCACACGCGAAGTGTTGATCACCACTTAAATTATCGGCCCATGGTCTAATTAAATTAAAAACTAAGCAATTAACGCGTGATAACATCGTTCACATGTTGCAGTTTTGAGCACGTCTCGTCACAGTTACTGGACATTAAATTTAAGTCCCAAAAATAAGGTTTTAATCGAGTTTAGAAATCGGTATCCTTATATAACGAATCGTTATATAAGGATACCGATTTCTAAACTCGATTAAAACCTTATTTTTGGGACTTAATGTCCAGTAGCATATTCGTTATATAAGGATACCGATTTCTAAACTCGATTAAAACCTTATTTTTGGGACTTAATGTCCAGTACTACAGTAGCAGTAACTGTGCTGAGAGTGAGAGTGAGAATGCAATAGGTGCTGTTCCGGTATATTGCCTGTTAGTTTGGTTATAACTTGGATAACTTAGGAAGAGCTTAATCAAATAAATGCATAGCGAACATCAGCCTTGGGCGGTATAATAATTTGTGAAATCTCGAACAAACCATCTATTCTCTTCTACTTCTTTTTTCTTGTCAATTAGTAAACGACACAAAATAACTGGTTGCGGATACCAGGACCCTTACAAAAGCGTTCGAAATAAAAATTCAAATTCAAATTCTTTTAAATTGGTATTATAAAATCCGAAATGAGAATTACCAGGTCAGGTACATCCTGAATTCAACTATTATAGTTATATTTAACTATTATAGTTGAATTTTATGGGAAGCCAAATTGACATTTAATATACAATTGAGTTCAAGCACAATAAGGAATTCATCTCTTCTAATTGGGCTTAAGAGCAATAACAATAAGAATATTTCTTATTCCGCTTTTAAAAGCGCAATAAGAATATTCCTTATTGCGCTTAAAGATATTCCTTATTGTGCTTAACTTCACTCGACCCAAAATATTTTCGGCCCAAATGTTCGGCCCAGGTGACCATTTTTTAATATGGGACTGTTTGCCACATTTTCCGAAATTTACCCGACCGAGCAGAGCGAAAACTGAAATTCGACCGGGGGAGGGGGGACTGCAGACACAGGGTGGAAAAAACTGTTTTCTTCGGTTTGAGTACCCCCCCCCCCCCCCCCCCCCCAAACAGCAAAAACTACAGTTTTGATTGGTAACTTAGTTTAGATTATTATGACTAAATGGTCATTGTCTACCAGTAGAACGCAGATTGGTACCTCGTGATGTCATGACATGTACAAACATGTATATTGGTGATCGCAACGCTTTGTATGCACTTTAAAAAATTACAACTAGTCATTACCTCGACTTTGAAAAAGATGCAAATGAGATGAGTGAGATACCAGCATATAACTGTTTTTTGATACCATTGGAGGAGAAATTGTTTAATACATGGGATAGTTCTGCAGTAAAAATTTGCCAGATAAGCGATCGCAGGGTAGAATTCTGCATTCGACTGGTAGACACTAACATAGTCGGCATTATTAAGAGGGTTAATGGGGTCAGAATCACATGTAAACCAAGACAGTGGTTATCCAAAATTGTTTTAGGTGGATTGTACTACTCATGTATATATGATTTGGATATTAAGGTTAATCCATATTCTATAAAATGAGAGAAAATTGAAGTTTTTTTCCGACAACCCCTCCCCCCTAAATGAATAAGGAAAAAATTTACGTGTAAATTTTTGACGCCTATGTACTCCCCACCCCCCGGTACGTTGTGTCCCGCGGTAATTTTCCGCCCCCCCCCCCCCCTGATTCGACCCACTTTTCGGACTACACCCAAAAGTATTTCGGCCCAAATATTTTGGCCGAGGTGGCCATTAATTAACCCCGCACTTGTTTCGGCCAATTTCCGTTTATTTTCGGACTTATTTTGGAGGCATTTTTGAACTTTTTCCCCGGATTTTTTTTCACACGAAATTTCGTCTCGCCTTACTTAAGACGTTGCCATGGTCATTTGCCACATTTTCCCAATTTTTTTGAATAAGGAATAAGTAACGGTATTCACGCTTCTATATTATCTTCCATTTTCTAACGGTATTTTCGTCTAAAAGGTTGATGAATTATTCTCAAAGTTCAAGGCCGACAAATTGAAACTATAAGTTCCGATTGAAAGATCGCGAGTCCTTTTAAGATAACTTTTTGGAACACCAGTAAAGGCGTCATGACCATTCGGCAAACCTCGTCAGATTCCGTAACCGTTTCAGAAAGTCAAAGGTCACAGGTCCAGGAGTTCAGAATGGTGTCATGACATCAAGACGTGCATCATGACGTCACAACCTACATCGGCGCGCAATACTCCAGACACTGAGGACTGCGTCGATGGCCAGACAGCTGAGACACGGATTTCATATTCCCCGCCCGTTGGGAGTTGGCCATAACAGTATTCCATACGGTCAGGATAAACGACACATCTGCCAAACATTTACGTTATATGTGATTATTTACATGTATATGATTGTCTTGTGTCCCGTTACGGTTTATCATCAAAACCTTCTAAAGATAAAAATTCATCCGATAATCCCATGAACAGTAACAAGCGGGCGCAACTTATGTTTACGTATGATCATATTAGCGCCCGCTATCCCGCGGCGAAGCCGCGGAAGTGAAGCGACCTAGGGTATACGTATGCGGATATGAGATATACTAATCGACTTTTTCAGCCCATTTTATAAATAGATTGAACTTACCTGAAATAGAATAATTTATTCATATCTCAAAGGCCAGCCGAGTCCAAAAAACTATTGTTGGCGACGGCCGCCATTTTGTATTGATTAATACCACCTCGAAACGATTGTGTAATTGGGCAAAATGCTCCAGGGCAAGAATAAAAAACTTTGTTCCGGTAAATGTTAGCTATATACTTCATCATACGTAGGAACATCATGATCCTAAAGCTAAAGATATTTTTTTTAAATTTATGTAAATTAAACCAAATCCCTGGTTAACAAAAACTGAAATTGCATTAAAAAGTTTTGTTTACATATATTATAAAATATTTGCCCCGAAAGAGGATTCTATGGGGCTTACTGGCCGTTTAGATTTGATCTTCCATTTCTAACGGTATTTCCGCCTAAAAGATTGAAGAAATATTCTTAAAGTTCAAGGCCGACAAACGGAAACTATAAGTTCCGATTGAAAGATCGCAGAGTCCTTTTAAGATTGCTTCTTGGGAAACCAGTAAAGGCGTCATGACATCAAAACGTACACCATGACGTCACAACCTACATCGGCGCGCAAAATTCCAGACAGGACTGCGTCGATGGCCAGACAGCTGAGACTCGTATTACACGGGCAGGCTAAATATCCACATTTACTTTATATGTGATTATTTACATACATTGTATATATTATGTTCTTGTGTCCCGTTAGGTTTTATCATCAAATCCTTCTAAAGATAAAAAACATTAACAAACGGGCGCAAATTACGCTTACGTATATCAGATGAACTTAGGAAAGGTAAGACGAGGAAACAGAGATAAGTTTCCACAAAGACCAAAAATAGAAATTAGGCTATTAAAATGGGCTGATTTACCCAGGGATACAACGCTTTGTTTTGACCCCCGATACAGAAGACCCGATTTAAATATCAACTTGAAAATAAACGATTAATGTGATCAGGCGACAGCCTCTGTGGCTCCAATATTAACGCTTCGTTGAGTAAATGGTCGAGTGGTTGAGAATGGTGCGGCTAGTGTCATTATCTGTTGGGCATTTTCAGTGTTAACGCACCCTCCTGTGTACGTGGTACTGGTATCACCAATCCGGAAGGTATCACCAAACCGGACTGAATGGTTAAGTCAATTTCAACTACATGTTTATCGGAGTCTCATCAGTTAGAGTGCGAATGTCATTTGAAATATGAATCCATAACATGTTCGAAATATTGTGTACATATCCATTATGAATCATGGATTTTAATTGAAATTAATTAAACATCCATCTCTATGGGATGCCAAATTGACATTTAATAAATAATTGAGATTAAGCGCAATAAGGAATCTCTTAATAGAAGATCTAATTGCCCTTAAATTGCTCTTAAGCTCAATAAGGAATCTCTTAATAGCGCAATTATGAATATTCTTAAGTGCAATAAGAGCTAATTGCACTTAAGCGCAATAAGGAATATTCCTTATTGCGCTTAAGCGCAATTTTAGCCACATTACTTAAATTCCCTATAATTCAAATTGTGTAGTCCATGGTACAATGGGTGGGGCAAATATAGTATAATTCTACTACTTCATAAAGGTGAATGAATTGAATGATAACATAATGCCTTGATCACATGCTCGTGAATTATGTCTTTCGTATGCATGCAGCTAACTGGATATTCGTTTATGCTTTGTTATAAACATGGTGTTTTGACAGACTTTATTACTTGTTCCACTCGCATAAACCTGTAGACGACAATGAAACTGACTCATCTTATCGAGTATACATACAGATATCATATAGCTACAAATTATACAATGTCTGGCTTTCTAAAAATGTGTCAGATAATATTGTGGGGATTCTATTTAACCCTAATGGTCATACATATATTATCACAATGTATATGTGTGTCTTCTCATCTGGATGTGTACTAGTATGGGCCTGTCACCTCTTCATTGTTTCTATATAACACCACGTATAAACAGAATCAGGCTCAGAATGTATTCTCCAATCGGTATGACACAGTATTGATATATTAATACACAATACATACATATACATACATATATAATCATGGCATAAATATATGACAACAATATAGCTCAGAAATCGTGTACACGTGCAAGTGGGAGAGTACGTTTGTTGTGGGTTTGGTTTGTTGTTTTGGGATAGGGTGTGTGCATGTGGCCTTTCCCTCAAACAACACGTGTGTGTTGGTTGGGATGTCATAATTCGAGAGTGATATTAGCTGTTAGAATATTCGGTCCACAGACTATATATATATTTATTTTTTAAATATCGCAATATATTGCTTTCACTGTTAGTGCAAAGTTGTAAACTTATTGAGTTCCATGTCACAACATACAGAATTACCAGGTTTTGAACTAGTGGAGTATGATCGCTATGGGCGTATATATAGCTGGAGTAGAGATTCATGGCATGAGTGACTGCACTACACAACCAGGTCAACATGTTCTGACACTCACACAGGAGTGGAAGGCGGGCATTGCACCATCAATAGTTGAGCCCCAACCGACCTTAAGTCAACCGGCTGACATTGCACCCTCTTCCTAGCGTTGAGTCCGTAGTACAAGCCCTGAATACAACAGACTTGGGCAACTGGAGTCCATGCAAGCACTAAATAGGACAATAGGTAGAAATATTCACAACTCAAAATAATATATATATATATATATCAACGCATAAAACTCACACAGAGAAATCAAGGTAAGTCTTCTCCACCGGTCCTGGTTCGGAATGGGGTGGGGCTTTGCTTCTTGCTTTGGTGGCATCCACCCCATGCTAGTAGGCAAACACCTACTGTGCATGGGGAAATATCAATCTCACAAACCCTACAAACGCTCTTCGGCGGAATTACGGCATTCAAACGTGGGTTGTATTATAGGAGAGGGCCGACGGCCCTTTCAAATCTTCCCGGGTTTCATCCCAAACTCCAAACTTGTTGGCATGAGTTAAGGGTGCTGAGATACCCTGTCGCCATGTTCATCATAACATGTCCATGTGCTATAATGATGCAGTAATAGTACGTTTATAGCCTGTACTGCCAATACAAATATAGATCGTAAAATCGTGACCATAATTCCTCGTTATGTGCAGTTACCAACACGAATGACATCGTTGGCATCTATACCCGGCACAAATGAGGCAAGTGTTTATATTCTAGCGTAAACAAGGCACGTATTTGCCTACTAAGTACTTTAATATGTAGGCGGCATCCACCTGCAAAGACAAGTTTGTGTCTTCGTGGTGGCGAAGAGTCAACGACTATACCAGAATGCAAAACCAAACTGCTAACGCAAAAGAAAAGACATAAACATGCACTTAATACTGATTCATCTGCTCAGACATTATTTTGTTTTATGGTGAATTTTCCTTTAAAAAAAAGTTATAGAAATGGCTAAAGGAAAACAGGTGTTGTTATAATACTATTATAGCATTGGTTATGAAGGATCATGAATTTTCCCTCAACTTGATAATTTGAAATTGAGATTTTTTTTTTAACAAATCACGAATTGAGGGCCTTCTTAAAGGTACTCAATCCGATCAGACGGTCCCCATATTATCAAGTTACAACAACAACAACAACATTTCTTCAAAATACGCTATTGTTATCAGAATCGTTGTGAAATGTGGTATAAAATTTCCCAAAACGTGTTATTTATCAACATGTTGTTCATCGAAATATGGCCGTATTATCATTTGAATATCACGAAATTTGGCCTCTGTACCACTTTATTTTAGAGTTATCCATCTTCATCCGCAATTTTGTCCGAGACCGTCGATTTGACGGCTCGTTTCTGGGATAAAATTAATTACACATTTCGAGAAATAACAAATTTCAAAAATAGATTTCTGATCACTCTTTGATGGGTGGTTCATCGACTCGAATCCAATATTGTTTACCCCCGAAGCCAAAGAAATAGTAATTTGGAAGCGTTATTTCAGATTATGCATCTTTAAGTTGAATACAAGAGAAAAAAATACCTTACCAGCGTTCTTCGAAAAGTCGACGAAAGTCTGTAACGAAATAATGCTCGGACGATATGTTTCGTGCTCTTTTATATGAATTGCGAATGGAGATAACGTATCTAGGGTCTACGATATATATTGATCTATATATATCGCTTCGATCATAAGTCCGATGTACAATTCGGTGCACGGGTTGATGTTTATTACATGGATAACATTGCCTATGGCGTATTTAAAGACTAACTATAATATGCACTCAAAGCGAATGTCTTTATAAAATGTTAACGCATTGGCGGCTAGTGGTATATATTGCCGTAAACCCACCCCAGGGGCAAATGCTACAACAATTATACACGTGTAATTTACAAGACGTAACATTACGAATACTATATAGGATTGGCAATATTACACATCGCATTATTACACATTACACCGAGCGATCCAGAGTGAGTGCTTTTGGACTTGGTAGCGAATTATGGAGTTAACCCCCCTCTGGCTCTGCTTTGTTAGCTGCCTTGGACAGATTGCGCGTTGTGGATACCCTTATAGCTGGACTCTTCACCAGGCTTTGGGAGGCTTCGCGCGTCTGTCCGTGGAGAACAGGACCGCAGCAGCTGGACACCACCAGGGGCCCACGGTTCTCAGCA
The DNA here is from genome assembly GCA_032622095.1 of Siphonodentalium dalli. NCBI lineage: Eukaryota > Metazoa > Mollusca > Scaphopoda > Gadilida > Siphonodentaliidae > Siphonodentalium > Siphonodentalium dalli. The sequence continues at coordinate 128,790,229 of CP136062.1, forward strand.
GGGATTTCACCACCGAAGCAGGGACGAGGAGGAAGAAGACCCCTTCGCGTCGACGCAGGGACGCAGTTCGAAGGGCTGAGTGGAGAAAGAAGAAGGCAGTTGTTTATCGACCGGCTGCCCCTTCCCACTCGGCTGCGACGACTGATGGTCGCCTGCCAACCACCGATGATGCTACCGGAAGTCCAGCCCGGGAGAGGTCTGAGAGACGCCCATACCACCCCCCCCCGCTGGAATGCTGACTGACGTGACCCAGAAGCTGCTGTTTATTCCGTGATGGAAACAGATACTTCATTCAATCCGATGACTCAGGAATACATCAGCCCGGAGTCATCCATCGCCACCACGACCAGCAGCACCACCACCAACAACAACAACATCTCGTCGGAGCAGCTGGCAGAGAATATGACACGATCGACAGCCCTTGTACGACAATCAAAGGAGACAATTGCCAGGTGTGAAGAAAGCCAACAACAGGAAGCTATCTGTCGATCTCAACCACCACCAACAACAACATCAACAACTGAAAGACAGAAAAAGAAGTCTACCAAAAAGAAGAAAAAAATAGATAATTCTTTCACCATTAACCACTTCGTGTTTAATGTATTACCATTACATGTACCATCCAAACTTTCCAAAGTGGGTTTCAGGGGAGGGTTTCCGCCCCTTTCAAATCCTCCCGGGTCCATTCCCCAAATTCCCTCATTTCATTCACCAGCCGGCGGTCGAGCGGACAAGTTATCGTTCTTGCGTTGTCTCTTGTTGCTGTTCCCGCTGACTGGTTCTGGATCGCTTGTGAGTTGTTTGGTCGTCCATCGGGACTTAGCCGCCAGAGCGATTCAGACTGAGTGACCTTTGGACCTGGCAGAGGATTATGTAGTTAATCCCCTCTGCTTTGTTAGCCGCCTTGGACAGATTGCGCGTTGTGGATACCCTTAGCTGGACTCTATACACCAGGCCAAGGGAGGCTTCGAGCATCTGTCTGTGGAATACCAGATTGCTTCAGCAGTACCCTCTGCTGGCCGTAACTCGGCCACTGTAATCCACCAGCGGACTACCATCTGGTATGGAGATCTCGGCGACCAGAAGAAGCGGAGGAAGAACAAGACCCCATCCAGGAGGAAAAGGGACGCTGACAGAAGGGACAAGTGGAAACAGGGGCGAGCTGAGAGAAACCCAACCACCCCCAACTTGGCAGCTGATCCAGACGTCGACGACATCACATCAGCCAGCAGGGACGCCGAAGTCACTCCGGATGTCCATGCCGTCGCCATCGAGGCATGCGGAGACAGGGACGCCGATGCCACCCGGATGTTCCTGCCGCCAGCTTTGATGTGGAGATTGGCACCCTACCGCCACGGACACCGGAGTACCATAACAGCCCGGTGTCCTCCATCTCCACCTCGTCCAACAACAACACCACCACCAGCTCTGCCGTCTCAATCCCACGGTCAGCGGCAGAGTTGAGGGCACATGCAGAAGAGCTGTTTCAAAAGTACAAGACACCAGAACAGTCGTCAACACTGCTCACAGATGCCTCTATCACCATCACCACCACCAACAACAACAACAAGAAACAGAAAGAAACAAGAACAAAAATCTAGATCATTTCCATTTCACGTTCACCATGTCATGCGTTAATAATAATAATTATATCATATCATTCCCATGACCCCATCCAAAACTTCCTAAGTGGTTGTAGGGGAGGGGTCCCGCCCTTCCAAATCTTCCCGGGTTTACTTCCAATGTCGGAACTTCTTATGTTTATCGCATGATTAAAGGTATTCAATCCGATCATACGCTCCAAAATTACTATTTCTTTGGCTTCGGGGGTAACAAATATTTGATTCGAGTGGAGGAACACACCCGTCAAAGCCCTGACAGTATTCCATAAAGCTCAGAGTGATCAGATGTCGATTTTTGAAGTTTGTTATTTCTCGAGATGTGTAATAATATGTGGCCCAGAAAGACGTGGTCAACCGGAGGGTCTCGGATAACTTTGCGGATGAAGATGGATAACTCTAAAGTGGTAATACTTTAGTGATAATGCGGCCATATTTTGTTCAACAAAATGTTGATAAATAACAAGTTTTGGAAATTTTATACCATAGTTGACAGTGGTTGACATTATTTTGTTGCAATTAATCGATTCTGATAACTAAAGTGCATTTTGAAGAAAAGTTGTTGTTGTTGTATCTTGATGGTATGGGGACCGTCTGGTCGGATTGAGTACCTTTAAAGAGCAAACATTTTGCGGCCGGTGTTCCAATTCCATGGAAACCACAAACAATCCTGAACATATGGACCATAATCAAATATATCACAGAATAATTTAATATCTTCCAACAGACCATTTTCGGATCCTATATCGGGAATTTCATAAATATCCCGATATTTCCAAATCTGATTCGGTCGCTGGTTATGGATATATCTCCCAGTTCAGTTTCCAGAATTATAACAACACATATTCCTAGAAACTCCTTTTCTTAACTGAGAAATCTACATTTTTCAATCAACTGTTGAGCAAAATCAATCGGTTGTCATGAATTCCACGTAAACAGTGCCCTAAACGCGAAAACAATATATTTAATCTACCGATGAGAATGACAAGTATATCTAGAATTTTAACGTGACTCAAATACTTTTTTATGCAACACAATTATTCGTTCGTTGTGTAATTCTCAATATCGTGAATATTTTTTTCGGATTTTTGCAATCGAGATAACAAACCAGTGCGTTTCGTACAATATTTGGTGACTATTATTTCTAGCTAAAACCAGCAGGATACATCAAAAAGGAGGTGCAGTGGCATAGCGTGCATACTCTTCTCAAATACCATATTGGTTGTTTTGAATAATGTTACAACAGTAACTCAGGAGAGCACGACAAAGTCACGCTATTTATTCATTTTCGATTTCCTTGCAATGTTTGGTGATTCCGTCACGGATTTCGTCAACGAAGTTGTTCTCAAATCGCACTTGATGGTTTATAATAAAATTGGAGCTATTTTTTTCTAACTAAAGTTTATCATTTCATTTCCATAAAACATTGCCATTATGTCGTATTTTACTATAATACGCTGTTACGCCGTGACGGAATCACACACATAGAAACGTGACGGAATATTTGGCCTCGTCTCCATATATTACGTTTTAGGAATTGACAGTTACTCTTAAAGGGGTACTGTACACAAAGATAGGCGATTTTTTTATTTACTCCCATTGAAATAACTTTCAAGTTAGATTGTGTTCGTGTTATATGAGTTTCGTATAAACCTAATTTAGCGAAGAAAATATTGATCTTGGAAACAAAAATATTACGATTTCAAACTACGCGCCATGTTTTTGACCTTCACCGAAGAAGACGCAGGTCGCCGGAAGTTCATTGCTCACAGCTTCGATTGATGCATTCAATCTCTTCCATCGAACAATCTCGCTCCCTATAAAATACTTGACGCTTTATGACTCTTGTTTCTTTCTCATTTTTTCCGAATCGGTTATAACGGGCTTTCTTTTGCAGGTAACATGTTTTGTTTGCAACTCAATAATGTTCGCGAACGGCCGTCGATAAAAGACACGCAACATATGCGATTTCAAGAACGGTAACTCGTAATGGCATAATTCTCCATTGTATGACTCCAGCCATAAATGAATTTATATTAAATAATTCAATTTTACTTTTACGATAGCCTGTTAACCGGAACGTTTTCAGTAGACATCGTCGACTCAAATTAGTTATTTTATAATATAATATTCATATTAGATCGCTATTGTCACCGGGAATTTATTGAAATTGGGGTACAGTACCCCTTTAAACTCAAGGCCATCTGCATATGTATACCTATTAATATAAACGCCGAACTACGCGAATAAACCACTGATTTCTATGTGGTTTTAATGAACTGTTTGTTATATATGATCTCTTGAGTTGTTTACTTTGTGGGTGTTGGGTATGCGAGTCTAGCATGCAATTCATTATCTGACGTCAGCTATATATAATTATGACTAGTTTGAGCCATTAATTGTATGTCACCTAAAATAAAAAGGTTAACCACACTGTTGAAAGTTCTTTCTAAAGAATATAATCCATAGCCGTTGTGTGCCGTTTTTATATATATATATATATATATATAGGGCCTATAAATTACTCCTTTCAACGAGGGTGCGTGGCATGGTAGATCACGATGCCAGCGGGTGGGTTTAGACTTCATATACCACCGAGAGGATCGGCTGCATTCTTACAAATGCTGGGTAAAACAATATATCTCTCTTACAATCATATTTCCATGTAATTTAAGCTTTTGAACTCGGTGTAGTTTTACCAATTTTTGAATGTCACGCCCGTTGTGTGATTTTTGAATGTCACGCCCGTTGTGTGATTCCGTCACGTCGAACAAACCGAGTTAGCTAGTAATATACACACAAGAGAGTGATAATGCGGCTTTTTTCTGCAAGTATAATGTATCTACTTCGCAAATTGAGAACTTTTTCCAGGTCAGCTTGGCTGAATGAGCAGGGTTTTTCAATAGTACGGACCTACCCTCATATTGATGGCACTTTTTTTGGTGATTCCGTCACGGACGCAATTTGACCCAGAGTGATATGATACTTAAATACACATAGCATTGTATATACTCAAACAAGTGAAATTCCGTAAAATTTGGTGATTCCGTCACGCTGGAATTCATGTTGTCGGGCGACTGCATTAAATTTTACTCAACTTTTTGAGTAGAAATAGTTTACTCAACGTTTTACTCAATGTTGCTAGGGACCATAGCCTAGCATTGTGCACCCATTGCATTGGACGTAAACATGGCGGAATCGAGATAGACGATAACCTTATTTCCTAAAAATAACTCGAATCGCGTGAAACCCGAAATGTGGTGTTCTGCGAGATATCCCCATAGCTCCATTGACATGGCCAGATCAGTCTAGCAGTAGATATACACTCATTGCATTGGTGTAAAGATAGGCGATAGGAATATCCAAGACTGGGAAAATTCCTTCAGCCAGTGCGATTCCAGTAAACCCCTCCTATATATATTATAGCTAAAAATAGCGAAATAACTTTTCCGCAGCATGGCTAATTCCACACAGTGTTTACAAATTCAGAGTTTACGACATCCAATTAAACACTATCTGAAAGCCGTATGGGCCCGTATATAAAGAGTCCAGAATTGACCAATATTACTAGCTAACATGTCCATTATAATTCAATATTCTCAAGAATTTCAACATTTAGTACCGAGCAATCTGAGGTAGATTTCACTTTTGGATTTGGCTTAATGGGAGTTGAAATATATTAAGAAGCCATGTTTTGCTTTTGCCAAAACGAAAGTCGTTCGCGGAAACGAAACTGAAAGTACATTATGTCTATCAAAGCTATTTTAAAGAAAAATGTGGGCGGAGACGTCATTCTGCAGGTGTTGTCTGTGGAAGCTATAGCGGCGGTATAATGCGACAAAATATCGGGTTTCGTCAGACTCAGTACATGAAGCGTCCGAGTATGATTTTAATCAGAACCGATAAGATTATATATAGTCGGCTTTTTAAAAAAGACCGATTCACATTGGCACCAGGCATTTTTGTCCCCCGATAAAACGTCGGGGACTATACATCTTGGCGGTGTCTGTCTGCCTGTGCATGTGTCCATCCGCAGACACATGCATGGACCCCCACAAATACAGTTGTGAGGCGATCTATATATACATGAGCAGAAGATAATTGTGTGTGTTGAAGTGTCCAAGTGTCCATGTATAGTGGGATCGATGCAGGCCAAATTAAGTCACAGGCCCCTGGGGAAAACTACTAAAATACCAATGCAGACTATACCAGTGTAAAGGTTCCAATGATCGATTTTGGCTAAAACCACACCAACTATTAAAACCCTAATAAATTTTAGAAATCGATAGTTGCAGTCAAAATATCCTCAGGTGTGTCTTATTGGCAATAAAATTCCCTTTCATTTGACATATAGGGTGCATTTACATTGCTATAGAACTGTACACAGATCTACACGCAGACTGGTGTAAACGGGTTGATATAGAAATGCACACAGAAAGAAAACGGTATTAGTTCGTGTGAGCAAAAATCATATCCGCTATACGTCACGGTCAACGCCGAAGCATTGTGCCTGGCAAATCTGTTTTGATTAATTGTTGCTCGGGCTTGGCGAATGTGTTTTAGCGTTCGTTGTCATTTCAACCCGTGTATTTCGAATATTGAACACGGACAGGGACGTGGCAACTTTGGTCAAAATTTTCAACAGTTGGAAATTTCATACCTGACACAACATTAGTTGTAATTTCCAAACCAACAATAGGTTGAACATGATCTTGTAGTTTGATTTTCAAACATTATATTGGGGGGTGGGGTATTGTTTTCGGACCAATATTTGCATAATTTCCTACTTTTTTATCAAATTTTTGGGCTGGAATGGCCATCAGCTGGAAGTTTTCCAACCTTATGGGGGCGGGTGTCAGGTTGGAAATTTCCAACACTTGGAAAGATTGTTTCCTGGTCCCCCCCCCCCCCCCCCCCGTGGCCAGTCAAAAACTGCTAGTTAATTTAAAAACATAATATTGTCCTACATTGGGTCAACATTGCCATTGGAATTGTCATCAGTTGGAATTTTTACTACATTTGGTCAAATAAAGGGTGTTGTATGGTGGATACCCATTCCACACAGATCCTAAATTGCCACCACCCAGATGGTGTCAAACAGGAGACATATATATATATAGATGATCACCTGAAATCCTAAACATTGGTGGAATCGCCATCTAAAGCTATATGGGTGCTCTCCAGCCTCTTTATTTGTGCACACGGTTGTTTGTTGTGCATTCCTGTGCGATTTTCATTCTTTCTTCGAACCATTATCAACTGGTATAAGGATATACTTTAAATACATGCGGCACATACCAAATCGCTGTTGTCTGCTGATAGTTGATACATGTTTATATCTGGCCTAAACTGAAACGACTCGTAGTGAATTGTCAATTACCAGAGTACTGATCAGCGCGCGTTCACTATTAGTACTCATATTGTGATCACAGTAATGCGCGACACGTGACTTCATACAGATCTGTATACAGTTCTATATCAGTGTAAATGCACCCATAACTCGGTGAAATTGAACGAATCGAAGTCGAGATATCATATCGGAAACTAGCCAAATATAACGAAGAAATCGGGTCTTCAACCTCACTATCAGCTCAGTGGCCTTTGACCTAGTTATAAAATCAATATTTTCGAGCAATAATTTGTCGCGATGTGTACTTAAACGCGATAACATAACCTATATTAAAGTTCATATATGTTCCGCAAGTAATTCCGAAGCCATTCGTACCTTTTTATTTCATCCGATGTGTTTGTGCCCAATTTTTCAACTTTATTCATCAAACGAATTCCAAAAACAAGACGTGTCTGGGACTGGCAGTAAATTTTGACAGGCTTGCTGATATATTGACAATATAGGGCCTGGAACCTACGTCATAAAACAAAGTTTTTCACCGAAAAATGGCGGCTGTTCGGTGCGACTCGAAGTGAGTATTATCGTTTTTGCAAACGATGTACATAAACCACTAAAAAAAAACATTGCTTATGAGCTGTAAAACATTGTTTGCTAGCTCACAGTCATCTATACCGAGATATATATGTAACGGTTGTAAAGATTATCGCGTTCAGGTGGTTTCCGTCACCAATTTTCGAGGCATGTTTCAGAGTTTTGAAATGGTAACGCCTACATTGGCTTTTAAAATTGGAATTGTGACATTAAATGGTAACGCCTACATATAATCAACATTTGATTCCAAAATCGGCAATTTGGCTGAATTCTTTCTTTCACTTGCCGAATATCACAATTAGTTTTAGGACTAGTGAGTAGTGTATGCCTTCACAGTTAATGGAACTTATGGAAGCGCAAGAGTATAGTTCTTCCCTTGCTAAATCCCCCGAATATTGCCGAGGCGAATCGGTATACATCGGCTCAAAAGTTGACTGCTTCACTTGTGGCAGGCTAATTAATACGTTTTTCACGGAATTACTATCACAAGACATAAATGAATCAAATAATAAGTAATTATATGACCTTTATATATCAATATTATTTTTAGGGAATAAGAAAAAATGTCATTCTGGTTGATGCATTATATATAATTATAGGCTAAAATAAACCAACGTTTAATAAATGAATAAATCGCAACATCGCCACTGCTTGAGTTGAACCAGGAAGGAGCTTTAAGTTGTATTATTAATTTTTTGTTTCAAATTCAAATGTTTCTGAAATTAATAAAAGAAAAAACTTTTAATTAAAAGAAATTAATTAAAATCACAAGATCGCAAAGTCGCACTCTCATGTACAGTAGTTACACTACATCGTCAAACTGAAACACTTCACACAGTTTTTATGAACCCTACTCTAAAATAGTTTTTGAATGTCGTGGTGTTAGTCAGTAAATTCTAACTGATTTCCCCCAGAGACTAACACAACGTTATTCTAACGCCGTGTTCTTTTCTGTGCTGTTCAGGACATCCCTCCCTCTTCACATTTATACATGTTAAAATAAATATTTAAAACCCAGTTTTATTGGTAAGATCATCATATATAAGGTTAAAATATGCAGGTAAAAGCTGTGTTGCGTTGTGTGAATTTAGAGTTATTCCTCCTGTAGGGGAGACCGGGGCACGTTGGAACGTGGGGTATATTGAATCACCCACCTCTCTTGTTAGAAAATAAAACAGCATAGATCTACAATTGTCACTTATTTGTGGAAAACACTCTTCTATGCACAAAAAACACAAAGAAATTCTGACTATTCTCGGAATGATGTAAGAGATATGCAAACAAATCGTTTTTTGTGGGGTATCAGGTATCAAGTAATTTTTTCGATTTTCAGGTTTCATCAATGTTCAAGATAAAATTTCGAGACATAAAGGGTGTAAATTATGTCAGTTGATCCAGTTTCATTTAATTTCAGTCATGAATAAAAAAAATTGCCGATTAATTAGTGTCTTTCCAAGATCGTGTACCATTATACCATTTTTCCACGTTTGGGGCATGTTGGAACACCCCATTGTGTCCCCATAGTGCGACTTACGGGAAAACCCCATCAAAATTATGCATTGAGCTAGTATAACTAACCATTATGGAAAAAATCAGATGGAATTATGGATGATGGTCGGGAATCATCGGGGGATCTCAGCGAGGGAAGAATTCTATTATTGCTATGGAAGCATTAAATTCACATGTGTTTAATTATTATTGAAATTTGTTTTGCCGGCAACCTTTCATACTCGATCGTTGATATTTGATAAGTAAATAGAACAACTTAAAACTAATTAAGGGGTACTGTACGCCATTTTCAATAAACTCCCGATAATAACAACAATCTAATATCTATAATCTAATATTATATAAAAAAATAAGTAATTTGAGTCGAAGATGTATTCTGTAAACGATCAGGTTAATAGGTTATCCTAAAATCAAAGTTAAAGCTAATCAATCCGATTCGATGGACGGTCCCCCATATCATCAGATTCCAACAACAAATATTTTTTGAAATGCCCGCTTCAGTTATCAGAATCGGTTAAATAACCAAAACTAATGCTAACCACAGTCAAATATAGTATAAAATTGGCCTAAACCTGTTATTTATCAACATTTTGTCGAGTTACTTGATTTGTCGAGTTATTTTCATCCGCAAATTTGGTCCGAGGTAGTCTTCTCGTCGACTTTTACTGGGCCACTAAATATTCCAGGTGGTGAAAATTATAGATTTAAAAAATCGATATTTGACCATTCTGAGCTTTGATTGGTGGGTTCATCGACTCGAATAAAATATTATTTACCCCCGAAACCAAATAAATAGTAATTGAGGGGTGCATAATCGGATTGAGTGCTTTACTAATTTGATACATATTTAATTTATGACTGGAGCCATAAAATAAGTTACGAATTTCCGTGTACAAGACTTAATTAAATTATTTCACGGATAGTGGATTGGGCAACGCGTGGCACTAATGATCGTGTAAACAATTATATTGATACGGGGCGTAAACTCAAGCCGCTTACTGAGTGGTGGCTATACCATAACTTAAATTTATGCGTACATGTGAGTGGTATACATATAATTTAACATTTATTTGATAAATTTGTTTGAAAACTACACAAATTATTCTACAACAACAATTTGGATTGTCGCATTCCGGCTAATCTGCCATCCATAACATTACTTCGTACTCAAAATACTTTCAAGTAATGAAAATCTGGTTACCATATTCTACGACTCAGAGACTATAGAAACAGGCCAATATTATGTGAGCGTTAACGCGATGTGGGCGTTACCATTAATAGACAAATTCATAAAAATTCTTTGTGTCTTAAGAAATTTACAAACAAACCACGGGAAAGTTAATTTTTAGTCGACGGGCGGACATAAAGAATGCCTTATAACTTTGACATTTGTGAACGGATTCAAAAAATTTTGTTTACAAGAGTTATCCATCTTAGATGGTTTTTAGTTAAGTTTTTCACCGATAGCGCGATAACTCACGCAAATATTAACCAATTTCAACAATATTTGGTATATGAGACTCTTGCAACAATATCTCGGACGAGTTCGAAAACCAGGTTTGTCCGAATTATTTTCGCGGAGTTATGGGCCTTAGTTTGTCTATTTTTAGCAATTTTATCACCGATATCGCGATAACTCGATGAAATATTAACCGATTTCAACAATATTTGGTATATGAGTCTCCTGCAACAATATCTCGGACGAGTTCGAAAACCAGGTTTGTCCAAATTTTTTTCGCGGAGTTATGGGCCTTAGTTTGTCTATTTTTAGCAATTTTGTCACCGATAGCGCGATAACTCGATGAAATATTAGCTGATTACAACAATATTAGGTATATGAGTCTGCTGCAACAATATCCCGGACGAGTTCGAAAACCAGGTTTGTCCAAATGTTTTTCGCGGAGTTATGGGTCTTAGTTTGTCTATTTTTAGCAATGTTATCACCGTTAGCGCGATAACTCGATGAAATATTAACCGATCTCAACAATATTTGGTGTATGAGTGTCCTGCAACAATATCTCGGACGAGTTCGAAAACCAGGTTTGTCCAAATGTTTTTCGCGGAGTTATGGGTCTTAGTTTGTCTATTTTTAGCAATTTTATCACCATTAGCGCGATAACTCGATGAAATATTAACCGATTTAAACAATATCTGGTATATGAGTCTCTTGCAACAATATCTCTGACGAGTTCAAAAACCTGGTTTGTCCGAATTTTTTTTCCGGAGTTATGGGTCTTAGCTTGTCTATTTTAATAACAATTTTATCACTGTTAGTGCGATAACTCAATGAAATATTAACAGATTCAATTGATATTTGGTATATAGGTCTATTGCAATAATATACCACCGTCCGACTTTTTTCCCCGAAGTTGTGCACCTTATTGGCAGAAGTTTGGTTGGACTGCCAAAAAACTCGACAAAAGCATCTTAGATGCGTACCACTTGTTTGTTTTTGATTCAAATTTTAGCATTTCTAATATCACAAAACTCAATGTATACGGTTTTAAAATGAGTTTAGGGCGCGGAGAACATGAAATGTTGGCGTTAACACCTGCACGAAAATAGGAAATCGGACGCGATTTTGAATTGCGGACGCGAAATTCTCATTATAAGCAATTCTTTCCGATTTTCGGTTTCTGTATTTGTCGAGATTTGCAGGTGGCATAGCTCCTTTGATTATAATACTACATCCATAATCGATTGTATTTATTTAATAACGATGTCGAAGTAGCGAGTCGAACTTTATTTACAGTTATTTTGATGTATGGTTACCCTTCCGGTGACGTAGGTTCCAGGCTCTGCAATAATCGACAGTAAAGTTCAGAAATGGTGACTTGAAAAAATAAATATGCATAGCTATCCGATAGAGTATTGAAGGAACACTTGAATTATTAATTTTCTCTGTACCAAGAAGTTTATCTGATTTAAAAACAGAAGTGGACTTGAAAGTATAGTTAAATAATTGGAATTTGTTTTGATACAATAATAAATTCTGGGAATTCCACGTGACCTTGACCCGTGCATTATTGTTTTACTCGCGGTTTCAATATTTTACTTCAATTCGCAGAGGGAAAAGCCAGTAATAAATTAACAATTCCTCACGGGGCAGTATTAATAATTGGCATTATACGACTGTATGGAACGCCATAGCTGCCTTATATTGCCGATTGTCTTTATATGCAGATACTTTGTCAATATATGTAGATACTTTGTCATTATGTGCAGATATTTTGTTATTATATGTAGATACTTTGTCTTTATATGCAGATACTTTGTCATTATGTGTAGATACTTTGTCATTGTATGTAGATACTTTGTCTTTATATGCAGTTACTTTGTCTTATATGCAGATACTTTGTCATTATATGTAGATACTTTGTCATTATATGTAGATACTTTGTCTTTATATGCAGATACCTTGTCATTATATATAGATACTTTGTCTTTATATGTAGATACTTTGTCTTTATATGCAGATATATTGTCTGTATATGCAGATATTTTGTCTTTATATGCAGATACTATGTCTTTGTATGCAGGTAGGCATACCTTGCTTTTTGTGCAAATATCTGTTATTTTTTTCCTCATTAGCGAAAAGAAAACTAATATTAAATTGATAGTTTTTCCGTGAAATTTCCGTTTCAAAAACACATGTTAATTCCTGCTTTTGTGCGATTTCGGATAAAACGTAGGTTTCTTTTTCACGCGTTTATGTACGACCATGGAAGATATCTTAAAACGCTAAACTTGGATGGGCTAACTGATTTCAGATTTTAAGCGCATAATGATTCGCATAATAATCTTATCGCCTGATAATTATACAACATTATAGGCAAATAGTGATAACAATAAATGGTGAACTTTAATTTCAGTCAGCCACCTGGAATGAGATCGGTTCCGTTTGTCTTCAGTCTTGGCTTCCGCAAAATTGACACAACATATAATATCATGGAACGAACGTGTAATGAAAAGTATCCGCATATAATGACAAAGTATCTGCATATAAAGACAAAATATCTGCATATAATGACAAAGTATCTACATATAATGACAAAGTATCTGCATATAATGACAAAGTGTCTGCATATAAAGACAAAATATCTGCATATAATGACAACGTATCTACATATAATGACAAAGTATCTGCATATAATGACAAAGTGTCTGCATATAAAGACAAAATATCTACATATAAATGATATAATGACAGGGTATCTGCATAAAAAGACAAAGTATCTGCATATAATGATAAAGTATCTTCATATAATGACAAAGTATCTACATATAATGAATATAAGGCAGCTATGGCGTTCCATACGACTGTATACCGAATATTTATGATGCTGTAAATCGTTCACATTATATAGGTAATAATTTATCAAGACAAACCAGGGCAAACGTCCATTATGCGTGCATATATATGCACTCAAAAGGGTTGTATATGGTGTAAAGCGAATTGTGATTATTGGCTATACTCCTATCACAGGCCCCTGGGGGAAATTACCAGATATACCAATATATACTATAACTGTCACTGGTATAGTGTATGTTGGTTTCGCTGCTATTTCCCACAGGGGCCTGTGACTCCTATAGGCACATACATATGCAATTGAAGACCATGCAATCTTGTGAAAATATATAAATAATATTGATTCATACAGTAATACCCTAAATAATCGACTCCTTACCCACAGCAGAATTATGGGTGGTAACTTTTCAGGTTTTAGTCGGAAATATGGCTTGTTGCCATTCATCGGAAAGCTCTCAATTTTGTCATATTTGTTCTCAGATTAATTGCTTTGTAGAATTTCGAAACACCAGACATGCCTCTTTGTTGCACTCTTGACGTAATAGTATTGACTTAGGGGTGCCTTTGTTATTTATTTTTCTTCGCATTTCAGATATTGTTCCAGATACTTGTAGTGCTCTGTTCCAATCAGCAATTGAGAAAATGTTAGTCAGCAATGCTAAAAGTCGCCTGGTAGCGAAGATTCCAAAAAAGAAGCAGATGATGGAGTGTGAAGTTTGTCACAAAACAGTGAGTGGAGCAGCAAGTCTGAAATCACATATGCTGGTCCACACCGGAGTCAGAGCCTACCAATGTCAGATATGTCAAAAAATGTTTGCATATAAGCATGGTCTGAACAAGCACATGTTTGTGCACAGCGGCATCAAGGATTTCAAATGCGATGTGTGTAGCAAAGCTTTCTCGACCAAAAAGGATTTTGAACAACACTACAGAATCCACACAGGTGAAAAACCGTATGAATGTGACATATGCTCTAGGCGATTTACAACCAGTCAAACTAGGAAATCTCACGCTCGGTCTCACATAGGAGCTCGTGATTACAAATGTGAACTATGTGATAAGACATATACGTCTCAAATGTCACTCAAATTACACATTCAGAAACATAGTGGTAATAAGCCGTTCAAATGTGAGATATGTCACAAGCGATTCTTTCAGATTGCTAACTTGAAGTGTCATATGGAAATACACAATGAAGTGAAGGCTTATAAATGCCAACTCTGTGACAAGACCTTCGCCCAGCGACAAGGCCTGAATTTGCATATGTACATTCATGAAGATAGAAGGGATCATGTTTGCAACATATGTTCAAAGAGATTTCGAGAGACTGGGAAACTTAAAGTTCATATTATGACTCACACTGGATTGAAACCATTCAAATGTGATGTCTGTGATTTAAGTTTTGCACAACTCTCTGGAAAAAGGCATCACATGAAAATACACAAAGAGAGGAGTAGGGATTTTAAATGTACGGTATGCGGTCGGACTTATATGGACATATCACATCTCAATTCTCACATGCGTGTGCATAATGAAGAGCCAAAGTTTTCTTGTCCAACATGCGGGAGAAAATGTAGAACTCGTCAGTTTCTGCAAATTCACATTAGAATCCATACTGGAGAGAAGCCTTATGTTTGTGAGCTGTGCAAAAAAAGATTCAATCAGCCACAACACTTGAAAACGCACATGTCATCTCATTCTGACGATCGGCCACACGCTTGTGACATATGTGATGCCAAATTCAAGATGCAGATTTCATTGAAAAAACATATAAATACACATACTGGGGATGAGTCATACGCCTGTGGCACATGTGGAAAGGAATACTTCCAGAGAGTTAATTTAAAAGTGCACGAGAAGACACATCTCACAGATGACAGACGGAAATGTATAGTATGCGACAAAATTATTCCCCGTGCGGATCACCTTATAAAGCATATGCGAGATCATGAACGTGAAGAATTAGCCGCGGAGGGAAAGGACCTATATTCTTGTCCTGTTTGTCAGCAAAGTAAAACGACAATTCCGAAGTTAAAGAAACATATGGTCATTCACAACAAGAACCTCAAAGAAGTCACTAATATACTAGACGAGAGAACAGTTGCCAGGTGCAAAGAGATATGTGCAAAGAAAGATGATAATGCTAACATCAGAGGAGAAAAGTCTTCATCTTTTGAGCATACCATCAATATTTATCGGTCATGTATTGTTTGTTCGAAGGTTTTCAATCGGAAGGATATTCTTCTCAGGCATATGATGGAACACATTTATGATTCACGAAGAAATACGAATGAGAATCTGGATACATGCCCGTTATGTCAGAATGGATATAGTGGATTATCTAAGGTTAAAAAGCACATGCAGATTACTCATGAAAAAAATTGTGTAGAGATAGAAGAAATACTAAATAACTGGACCATTTCAATGTGTGAAAAGATCAGATCGAAGTATGGTGTTTCAGGTGGTGAGAGTGTTAGTGGAGACAATAGCGTGGTTTCCAACTTTGAAATGGACCAGTCAATAAATTCTGCTACTGAAGACAGTCTGAGCCTGGAAAATGAAGAAGGTATTGGCCTGTGTCGTTCAGTGTCAACTGTTAAAGAGAAGGAAAATCAATCAGAAACAGCGGATGTGATCAGGCCGGGCTCTTCACGACATACCTGTGATATATGTTTGGCCAATCTGGCTGATGAGGTCAGCTTGGTAAAGCACATCAATGCCCATTTGGGCTGTGATTCTGATATGTCAGATGATACTGAGGCCGAAATATAAATGTACTACTGAGTGTGCACTAAGTGCACATATGACTGTTATGGGTAACACAAAATTTGAAGATGTATTTAGGGTTCCAGACCTCAGGTAACAACTACATTAACAAGCAAAATATTGAAAATTGAACAAAATTATAATTTCTGTTTCTCTAAAACATCGAAACTACATTATATGAAATAAATTGATAGAACATTGGATATTAAACTAGATAGTCTTTCATGTGGCACTTCTTGTTTCAAATGTTTGTTTTATTCACTAGAATCTGATTAATAATAAAATAAGTTTCCTCACAATTGGCATGGAGTTCTCCATACATCTTCATAGATATATTCAGGGTTGATTCCAGACATCAACATATTTAAATATAAATATATTTAAAATCACTACTAGTACTCTTTAAACATTATTTTCTTCAACATTAAAGGTGAATTATCTCTTTGTAAACATGTTTTATATAGTTACCGGGGTATAAAATATTAGATCTGAATCGAAGACTCCTGTCCAGAAATGCTTCTATCGATTAATATTAATTGTATTTCGAATATTTTCTACTCTAAAAAGGTGTAGTTCTTTAGCTAACGAACAATAGTGGTTACTGTTAACAGAGACCAGAAATTTTATTGTACATTTTTGTCACAAATAAACGTTAATTATACTCATTATCGCTTATAACTGTCAAACACAACAATACAAACAATCAATCTGGGACATTTGACTTTCGGTGCGTAGCCATAGGAACAGCCCAGTGATCTATATCGCAATATGGTATCATCCGAATTCAATTCAGAAAAACGCTCTTTATTGGTACGTACCATATCAGGAATTGGGTCTGCACACGGGACGAAGATATTAACAACCCTCATCCGGCCTTATAGGTAGAACTAACTGGTGACGGTGAGTTGAAAAAAAATATATGGTCTATAGTTTTAAGTGCACCTAGCTGCACTCTTCTTCTATAGGGACTCACGCTTACCACCATCACAGACAAGCTCTGTTCTTACGAAGATCCACTTTGTTAACTCTGACTGAAGTCTGTGAAAATATCCACTTATTCGCACAATAGAAAATGGTTTCCGTGTGGCTCATAAAACCCATCATTTGTACCATATTCATACTAAATCACCTCTCCTCTAACAAATCATACCAACCCTCATCCTCTACGAATGACATTGTGAAGCCAAATAATCATCAGTGGTACCACAACCTCAACCATCTTGGTATTACTAGTAGTACGCAAGAACACCAAGAAGGTATGTCTCCTCACTCAACCAACATAAATGGCAAGACTTACAACCTGAACTCTTATCTTCACCTGTTCCAACTAAGAAACCTACGTCCGTTGTCTTCCACACGGAAAGGCAACAAATTGTCTCTAATCTACCTTTTTATTATAATCCTAGCTCAGGCTATAGACATAAACCCAAATCCTGGGCCACAAATGGAGAACTCTCTGGCCTCAGACCACTCTTCAAATCCACACTGTACTAAAAGATATGACTGTGGTTACTGCTTTCTTGAAGTAACATGGGACGACAAAGGACTAATGTGTGATAACTGCTATCAGTGGTATCACACTGCTTGTCAGGGGGTTGGCGACAACACCTATCGTGTCTTCCAAGAAGATCAAGTTGACCGATTTAGCTGGGAGTGTCTTCGATGCGCTCTCCCAAACTACTCAACCGGTATCCTAGAATCACTTGACTCTTTAGCAGACATAAATATGTATGACTCTCTTGTGCAGGATATCTCAACTGCCTCAGACATACACCTTGACACACCACAGGCTACATCCTCGCCAAAGCACCAATCACAATGTAAGAATAAAAGTAGAGTAAAACAGATAAACCACCTAAAAATTCTTAACATCAACTGCCAATCTCTACGACCAAAAGCTCACGATCTGAGTATAGTAATAAATGAACTCAGACCTGATATAATTGTTGGGACAGAGTCTTGGCTAAATTCAGAAATCCCAAATTCCGAGTTGTTCCCAGATGGCATGTTTAACATCTTCAGGAAAGACAGAGAAGGCAGAAAGGGCGGGGTGTCTTTCTTGCTATCACCAAAGACCTCACATCCATTGAACAACCCGAACTTGACACACAATGTGAGATCACTTGGGCTAAGATCATCATCCCTGGACAAAAACATATCCACATTGCAGCTTATTATAAACCCAGAGAAGAAGATGAAGACAGTATAGATCAACTGCACATCTCCCTACAACGAGTACCAAAAAACTCACACACATGGGTACTTGGCGACTTCAACATGCCAAAATATGACTGGCACAAAAAAGAAATCCTACCAGATTGTGGCCACGTCAAATTATACACTAAATTCAATGAAATAATGGAAGAGCACAACTTAGAACAAGTCGTTACCATACCAACACGACTTCAAAACACTCTCGATCTTTTCTTCCTAAACCAGCCTACCCTAATTCACAACATCCAAACACTTCCAAGTCTGGGTACTGCTGACCATGATATAGTTTTCCATGAACTCTCCATCAAAAAACCCCGCCAAATCACACCACCTCGAAAAATCAAAATATATAAAAAGGCAGACTGGGATTCAATTAAACAAGAACTTGAATTATTCCAAGAAACATACCATTCTCAGACCCAACACATGGACACTGAAGGTAAATGGCTCACAATCAAAGAAAAACTATCCTCCCTGTCCGACAAATACATCCCCACAAAAGTGATGAAAAAACAACACCAAATCCCGTGGCTAACACCTGAACTGAGGCGGTTATACCGCAAGAAAGCCAAAGCCCACCGGAAACTGAAAACCACCAAAAACAAGCAGCAAATCCAGAAAATATACTGCTCTCTCAAACGCATCACTCAACAACTCTCAAGGCGAGCCTACTGGAGCCACGTAGAGAGCATCATTCATGATGATAACCTCCAGCTAAATCCTATGCATGACACAAAGCCTAACACCCTTTCCAATCAGCCAAGCAGGCCCGGCAAGAAATTCTGGTCATTCATAAAAAGACAAAAAAGTTAAAACATCGGAGTGTCCCCCCTCAAAGTAAATGGGATGATGAAAACACACCCTAAAGATCAGGCCGAGGCCCTAAACAACCAATTCTACTCAGCTTTCTCTACCCCTAAACCCCGTAAACTCTCTCACATCTGTGAAGCCAACTCCTTGATCACAAACCCTCCAACTGGCTCAATGAGTGAAATTGAAGTATCAACTGATGGCGTCTCAGAAATGCTGGCAAAGCTCAAACCAAACAAAGCCTTCGGGGTTGACAACATCTCCCCTCACCTGCTGAAAATGGTCCACAAAGAAATAGCCCCCGTCATTGCAGATCTCTTCTCAATTTCGCTCCGCACTGGCCATGTACCATCAGACTGGAAGAAAGCCATAGTCTCTCCTATCTTCAAAAAAGGCTCCAAATCTAAACCGGCTAACTACCGGCCTATATCCCTGACTTGTATCCTCAGCAAGCAGCTCGAACACATTATTGTCTCCAAAATCATGTCGTACCTAGACTCAAAACAGCTCCTAGCATCTAACCAACATGGCTTCCGCTCAAAACTGAGTTGTGAAACCCAGCTCATTGCCTTCACACAAGAAATTTTTGAAAATATGACCAAAGGCAAGCAGGCCGATGTCGCAGTTATGGACTTTTCAAAAGCTTTCGACAAAGTCACTCCCGCCTCTTTGCAGATGACACTATAGTCTACTGTACAATATCCTCACCCTCAGACTGCAACACGATCCAACAAGACCTGATCAATCTCGAAAAGTGGGAAGATGATTGGCAAATGGCATTCAATACTGACAAATGTGAAATAATCCACATACATAGGAAAAAGGAACCTATAATCCATGACTACTATCTCCACCATCAGAAACTAAATAGCACAGAAAAGGCAAAATATCTAGGAATAACCATCTCTAAAGATATGTCATGGAATTCTCACATAAACAACATCACAAACAAAGCCAATGCCTCATTGAGGTTCATCAGAAGAAACATCAGGACAAATAACCACAAAACAAAAGAACTAGCCTATAAAACATATGTCCGCCCTAAACTGGAATATTGCTCAACCATATGGCATCCATGGCAAGCATACCTAAGAGACCAAATAGAAATGGTCCAACACAGAGCAGCCCGGTACACAATGAACATCTACAACTACCCAAGCAGTGCCTCCGATATACTAAGACAGCTGCAATGGCCTACTCTAGAACAGCGGCGTTTGTACCAATCACTTGTCATGTTCTATAAAATAAAAAACAACATTGTCAACATACCAGACACCGCTCCCCTCACAACATCGAGAGGTCATAAATTCGTGTTCTTTTATACTGGACCCAAATACATCCGCACCTCATTCTACCCTCGCACTATCCTTACATGGAATTCTCTCGACCCTTCTATTGCTACCCTCACAGACATGGACAAATTCAAATCTACTCTCTATAGCGACCACTTTAAACTCCCATAACCAACCTGTACCAAACCTGAGTTTTATCATGTTTTTAAATATAATCCAAAATTCACCAAAAATATTGCACAAAAATTGTATAGTTACACCTCATGCGCTTCCTTTAAAACTGCAGCATAATGAAGGTTAGGAGAAACCTATAGATAGATAGATGGAATGGTCTGTTCTAAAAATAGACACATACACGGTCCCGATTAAATACTCGAAATAAAATCAATATTAATTGATAGAAGCTTTTCCGGACATGGGTCTTCAGTTCATATTTATTATTTTATACCCACGCAACTATTTAAAAAAAAATTATTTAAAGAGATAATCCATCTTTAATGTCTTCATGATGACATGATTATATTTACATGTATATTGAGAATTGGATCAGCGGCGAGGGGCTTTTTAGTAAAAAGACGTATGGCAATTAAGTATCAACCTTGCCAAAGGTTACGAAAGGTTACCAAAGGTCTTTGCATGACTAAATCCTTTGGCGCGGGCTACATGTCGTAGCTTTGATCGGAAGATCATGAAATTTGTCATGGATGTTAACAATGACATGTAGATGGGAACGAGTCATTTTGGGGTCATTCTGCCAAAAAACATGGCCGCCAGCAGCCATCTTGGATTTCAAGTTTCAATCCATTGGCGCGGGCTACAGGTCGTACTGTTCCTTGGCCAGATGTGTTTCATTATCAAATTCTGACCACAGATATGTCCTTTTAATTTGTGCTTCGTGTTCATATTACTCTAAATCAAAGTATTATGGCCATTGTTGTCTAGTTTCAATATGTAATGTCTTCTTTGGCTTGTTTCCTAAGTTTATTTCTATATAACCTTGACTTAGCTCACATCATTCTGAATGTCGCCTCTCTGTTATGGAGTATTACGAATGATGGGGTCTGTTTTAACCTGGATACCTGAAATTACAGTTGGGGTCGCTAGTCTAGAACAACAACAACCGTGCATACCGGATTTAAACTAACATATTGCTCTTTATTGTTAATTGCTTAAAATAGAAAAAAACTCGATCTGTTTTTATTTCAGAGATAATAATTGTTATCGATTCAATACGTCTTTAATTATTTCTCAACATAAGGTCAGATATTCAGTGTTGGGAATATGAAATGGAGTGTAGTTGAGTGCACATATACAACATTCAAATATACACTGCAATAAATAGTATATACACATTTAGGGGAAATATTATAAGTACACATCGCATGTGTATGGATATAAATGCAAATAGCTATATATTCCTGCTCGGTATGTATAAGTCAGATTCACGTGTTGACCAGCTGGTCTTGTTGTCGCAGTCACCACCTCAGATCCATATCGATGTTTACCCTTCATCAGCTTACAGTCTTGAAAGAGGAATGAAGCAGCGTGCATTATTTTCGCATTCAAACGGTCTGTGGACATTCCACAAGAAGCAAAGAGAATAAATGGATTGCTTCAATGAGTCCAAGAACAGACACGTCTCAACCCCATGCCTCTTTATAATTGACTCCCAGAAGTTATACCTTAGCAAATATATAACGGGGCTGTTACAATGGAACAATGCATGCAAGACTTCATTGTCATATTTTGAGGAACACATATACAGCACTGAAGGATATTAAAGGTACTCAATCCGATAAAACTCCTCTCAATTACTATTTCAATGGCTTCGGGGTCAAAAATATTTGATTCGAGTCGAGGAAGTCACCCATCAAAGCTCAGATTTGTTAGATATCGATTTTAGAAATCTATTATTTTTCATTATCGGGAATACTTTCTGGCCCAGATCTCAGGCAAAATTGCGTTAGTATTACAACTTGATTTTAGAGTTATCCATCCTTGTCTGTTTGAATAGAGTTTTGATGTACAAATCTCGAGCAGGATACGAAATTGACGGCAATTATTAGTACTCATCTCGAGAACATAACAAATTTCAAAAATCAATATCTAATAACTCTGAGCTTTGTTTGATGGGTTCCTCGACTCGAATCATATATTTTTTACCCCCAAAGCCAAAGAAATAGTAATATAGGACCCTCTGATCGGATTGTTGTTGTTGGAATCTGTTGAGATGGGGACCCTCTTTACGGATTGAGTACCTTTAACATGTTGTCTTATTCAGAAGAAGCCCTAGATGGCGCATATCTACATTAGCGTATTTTCTTTCTGAGAATATCCCAGATCTTCCATGTTGATATGGGTGATATGGGTGATTGTGAACATCAGAAAATGTGAATAGGTTTCTGTCCATGCTAACTTCAAACGACTATTCGCGTGCGTAGTAACTTTCCACGCGCGTCTTAGCCATGGCACTCAATCATATTTGGGGAAAAACATTATCCAGGAAGTCGAAAAGAAAATTAGATACTCCATGCTGTTCCAAGATATTGAGAATATCCGGAGCGAACCCAGAAACACGTTGTTTGAATAGCCTGAACTGATACAGTTTCTTAAGAAATATTTGTAATGGAACCTGATGTTCCAGTGGCAAGTGAAGAATAGTTTCGAGAAAGTTTAATTTCTTTATGTGGAGTTGAACACGTTCGATTGGAAGCAGACCCAACAAGCTAACTGCGAATTTGGTACTTAATAATTGTTCGAGTATGAAGTCATTGCATAATTATGCTGTATACATGTTCGGAATGATTGTTCCAGTATCAACATATCCCCCTTGCTAGGGGAGCACAATAATTAACATCCATACAGGGCCTTAGGTAGGATGACACATTTGAATTTTTTTGTAACACGATCTAAGGATGATTCGAACTGAAATTCCAAAGTAAGTGTTTCGCATTCTCTGTGCTATCTGTTCCGCTAGATGTGTGCTATTTTAATATTGGAATTGCATGATACCAAGATGGGTGCATTCTGCTGTTTAGGTTAGTTGACTCTCTCTCCTATAAACTCCACGATCTGTTTATATTAAGGCGTTGTCTAGCCGGCTCATTGAATACGA
Organism: Siphonodentalium dalli; assembly: GCA_032622095.1. NCBI lineage: Eukaryota > Metazoa > Mollusca > Scaphopoda > Gadilida > Siphonodentaliidae > Siphonodentalium > Siphonodentalium dalli. Next base: position 128,813,804 of record CP136062.1, read on the forward strand.
CAATGACACTTTTTAGCTCAACTTACTTTTGCAAGTTTGAGCTATTGCCATGGTTTGGCGTCCGTCGTCCGTGTGTGCATGTGTCCGTGTGTGCGTGTGTCCGTCAACAATTTCCTTTGGCGTGGGCTACAGGTCGTACCTTTGGTCTGATCTTTATGAAATTTGTCATGAATGTTGACATGTAGATGGGAACGAGTCATTTTGGGGTCATTCGGCCAAAAAACATGGCCGCTGGCAGCCATCTTGGATTTCAAGATTCAATCCATTGGCGCGGGCTACAGGTCGTACTGTTCGTTTGATCATCATGAAATTTGTCATTGATGTTAATAATGACATGTAGATGGGAACGAGTGATTTTGGGGTCGTTCGGCCAAAAAACATGGCTGCCAGCAGCCATCTTGGATTTTACTCTTTGCATGACTAAATCATTTGGCGCGGGCTACAGGTTGTATCTTTGGTCTAATCTTTATGAAATTTGTCATGAATGTTGACATTGACATGTAGATGGGAACGAATCATTGTGGGGTCATTCGGCCAAAAAACATGGTTGCTGGCGGCCATCTTAGATTTCAAAATTGAATCCATTGGCGCGGGCTACATGTCGTATTGTTCGTCTGATCATCATGAAATTTGTCTTGAATGTTAATATTGACACGTAGATGGGAACGAGTCATTTTGGGGTCGTTCGGCCAAAAAACATGGCCGCCAGCAGCCATCTTCGATTTTACTCTTTGCATGACTAAATCCTTTGGCACGGGCTACAGGTCGTAGCTTTGACCGGAAGATCATGAAATTTGTCATGGATGTAAACAATGACATGTAGATGGGAACGAGTCATTTTGGGGTCGTTCGGCTGAAAAACATGGCCGCCAGCAGCCATCTTGGATTTTACTCTTTGCATGACTAAATCCTTTGGCGCGGGCTACAGGTCGTACATTGGTCTAATCTTTATGAAATTTGTCATGAATGTTGACATTGACATGTAGATGGGAGTGAGTTATTTTGGGGTCATTCGGCCAAAAAACATGGCCGCTGGCAGCCATCTTGGATTTCAAGTTTCAATCCATTGGCGCGGGCTACATGTCGTACTGTTCGTCTGATCATCATGAAATTTTTCATGGATGTTAATAATGACATGTAGATGGGAACGAGTGATTTTGGGGTCGTTCGGCCAAAAAACATGGCTGCCAGCAGCCATCTTGGATTTTACTCTTTGCATGACTAAATCCTTTGGCGCGGGCTGCAGGTCGTTGCGTTGGTCGGAAGTTTATGAAATTAGTCATGGATGTTAACACTGACATGTAGATGGGAACGAGTGATTTTGGAGTCGTTCGGCCAAAAAACATGGCCGCCAACAGCCATCTTGGATTTTACTCTTTGCATGACTAAATCCTTTTGCGCGGGCTACAGGTTGTACCTTGGTCTAATCTTTATGAAACTTGTCATGAATGTTGACATTGACATGTAGATGGGAATGAGTTATTTTGGGGTCATTCGGCCAAAAAACATGGCCGCTGGCAGCCATCTTGGATTTCAAGTTTCAATCCATTGGCGCGGGCTACATGTCGTACTGTTCGTCTGATCATCATGAAATTTTTCATGGATGTTAATAATGACATGTAGATGGGAACGAGTGATTTTGGGGTCGTTCGGCCAAAAAACATGGCTGCCAGCAGCCATCTTGGATTTTACTCTTTGCATGACTAAATCCTTTGGCGCGGGCTACAGGTCGTTGCGTTGGTCGGAAGTTTATGAAATTAGTCATGGATGTTAACACTGACATGTAGATGGGAACGAGTGATTTTGGAGTCGTTCGGCCAAAAAACATGGCCGCCAACAGCCATCTTGGATTTTACTCTTTGCATGACTAAATCCTTTTGCGCGGGCTACAGGTTGTACCTTGGTCTAATCTTTATGAAACTTGTCATGAATGTTGACATTGACATGTAGATGGGAATGAGTTATTTTGGGGTCATTCGGCCAAAAAACATGGCCGCTGGAAGCCATCTTGGATTTCAAGATTCAATCCATTGGCGCGGGCTACAGGTCGTACTGTTCGTCTGATCATCATGAAATTTGTCATGGATGTTAATAATGACATGTAGATGGGAACGAGTGATTTTGGGGTCGTTCTGCCAAAAAACATGGCCGCCAGCAGCTATCTTGGATTTTACTCTTTGCATGACTAAATCCTTTGGTGACTGCAGTCATAAATTCATATTCATTATAATTTCCATATGGTTTGCATCGTTCATAGATCACACGGGTGTATTTTGCACTAATCCATGGCTCAAATTCATTCATTTGTTCCATATATTCTGTTGAGTATAAAAGGAGATGGTCCCAAAAATGACCGGATTTAGTGTACAGTACCCCTTTAACAATAGATAATATTATTTTTATTAATTTTGGCAAAACATTTGGTTATAGTTAATTTTGAGCCAGCGGCCCAGCGGACCCTAATCATATAATGTGACTATTCTATTCGAATGTTAAATGGGTGTTTGTGATATATGATCAATAGGCGAAATTTTGTTCTTCTAATGTGGAGTGGATTCATTAGATTCAAAGCAATCGATAGGACTGCTATGCTCAACCCTTTACCCAACAAACCGGCCAAAAACGCCCAAATAAAGCTTCAACAGCCTAAAATATCTTCGGTCTGTCTCAATAACACCATACAAATATGGATATCATTGGAACCGGTTCATTGACCACATTGTGATGGTTACAGTTATGCCCTGTGCCAATGCATTCTCTTATATTTGCGAGTCGACCATAGGTCGCCTCGCATATATCAGAGAATGCATTGGCCTAAAAAATTCTTTTTTAACACTTTTTACCATTTTTTCTTACATTCTTTAACAATTTTATAATTTTTTCTTACATTTTTTATAATATTTTTATAATATTTTTCTACATTCTTTGACAATTTTATCATTTTTAATATGTGTTAAGCCAATGCATTCTCTTATATATGCGAGGCGACCTATGGCACAGGGCCGTTCTGTTCTGTTGGGTATAAAGGCTTAATTAGTATACAACGCAATGAATAATTCGTCTTAATTGAAAATTAAGTTTAATTACAACCTATACAGTAAGCTATATATAGCTTTAGAGTTTTGGGTAGAAGATTAATATAGTAATTATGGTGCTTTTAATTAGCCTTCAATAACTTCCTATGCATAGCTACCGTGTAAACCGGGGCTACTTTGAACCGTGGGGCTAAATTAAACGAAAAAAAAAAGAAGAAAAAAATTGAAATTAAAAAAAATTAAACAGTTATTCTCTGCTAAATTAGATACAATTGTCTAACACTATTGTCGGGTATACATAGACCCCGAAGCCACGACAAATAGTTTTCATGGCTGGCTCAACCGATTTTCGTGGCTGGTTAGCTAGCTAAGCCGGCTCCGTCACGACGTTCGTGGCTGACGAAATATGGCGGCTCAGCCGGCTGAGATGTTATCATTTAGTGTATTTTCGTTTCCGAAATGTTCCTAATCCCCTGTTACCGGTTATAGACGCCGTTTTTTAGCGTTTGTGGTGAACCCGTAAAATTCCATTCCGCATGTAATCTTTTGATGTTGGGCTTTTCCATTATGGCGAAAATTCATGAAGGACTGTCATAGATATATAGTTTCCCATCTAATCGGCATAAGTAGTTATATTGGGACTTCTGTCGACTTCAGACTGCTACCATCACTGACATCTTGCGATATATGCATGCATCATTGAATGATGAACCCGATATATAGTAATGACATATAATATTTCAAACTATTTTCTATTCTTATGTGTAGGCCTATATATTGACAAATGCCAGCTATGTCTGAGACTGGGTGTTGTCGATATAAACAATTTATATTTTAACCCTTTCAATACCGAATGGATGCGCCCATTCAGTTATATGAAAGCATGCATTGGGATAGTCTATTCCACATTAAGGGACCCGGTGTTCTGATAATATAACAACCATGCCGTGTCCATGCTAGTATATGCCAATATTAGGCAATGCGGTTTAGTTCTTTGCGATACACAGTACAGTTGTGCTTGACATATAAGCTTTTAAGCCCATGCACACGGCTCAGCCATTTTACAATTCCGGCGGCGGAAATTTTTAAATGTGGCTGGCGTTAGAGTTAATATGGCTGGCGGCGGCTTGTGGCCAATATGGCTGGCGGCGGCGGCGTGTGGCGGCGGCTTCGGGCTCTAGGTATACATATATATTTTACTTCTACGAATGAAAATGGCAACTCAACAGCCAATTTGAAATTTGCGACAGATTTTTGTATCCCTGAAGCTTTTGTATCAAACTAGATGAGCATGACTAAGTGATTAGTACATATTTTGTCATGCCATGGCCAATATACCCATTGGCCATACAAACATTCTTGGAATTATACGATTGATATATATTTTGAGGTTGTGGGTAGAACTGGAATATTGTCAGCATGTGAATCAGGGACGACATTGTGGTTGGGGGTCGCATTCCCAACTTTTGTCAAAATGTTCAATAGTTGGAGATTTCATGCCTTTTCATTAAGCTGGAAATATCAGACCAAAGATAAAGTTGAGTTATTTTGGTAGTGTCATTTCCAGCCAGCATTTAGTGTGAAATGTGTTATTTTATACAAAATTTTTAATTGCCTGTACTTGCGGCCAAAATATTTGACTCAAATGCATATGCAGCAGCTATGAATGTCAGTTATTCTTCGTTATTGGGAACTGATTTAATTGTGAATATGAATAGAAATAATGTAGAGGGGGGAAGGGGGGGGGGGGTAGTAAAAAAAATGCATTTTTTTGCAATTGGCAATTTCGGGGACCCACCACCTCAAACCTACAAAAAAACATATTTTGTATTCCCAATTTTTGGACACCCACCCCCAAATTTTGGTCTAAAACCGCATAAAACCCTACTGATATCACTCTTATGGCTGAGAAATTATCTCCTTTAGTTCAAATGACAGTTTAACCTGTTTCATAAGCTATTTTAATTGAAAAAATTGTTATTACAGGCAAATATGAAGATTTGTTTTAATACTGGCTGATCTATAGGCACTTGTCTACCACATACACACATACATGCAATCAAGTATTGGAGTTTCCAGGTGAGTGTGTGATGAGAGTATGCTAGGTCTACCTGGGTGATCAAATTCGACACTGCTAAATGGAAATTCTATTGAATCTATGAAGTGTCAAATAGAAAGCAATCTGTACAGTATGAGGGTATCACCCCCCCCCCCCTTTCGGTACGCGGGATTCAGGGTGTTTTGAAGCCGTACGCGGGATTCATAGCCCCGAATTAACTGGTATTCGGGTTCAAGCAAAACATCTTGGACGCAGGTTTTGATGGCGCAAAGTAATATTTTTGTGCTAGTTATCTGTGTGAATGGGTGGGTATAATAGCTTATTGGGCATATTCGACCACCGTGCCATCATAAACATGCTAAAAATGCTTGACGCCAGTTTAGATGCTATAGGATTTTGCGATTTTCTTGTTCAGATTACAAAATTTTCGCACACCGGGCCGAACCATGGTCGGCCCGGTGTGTCATTGTCTCTCCCATGTGGCCAATACAAAAATGCTAATAAGTTTAACAATATTTTACTACATTTGGTCAAACTTGTGGTCATCAGTTGGAGAATTTTCCAACCTGAACAGGGGGGGGGGGGGTGAAAATATTTTTTCCGGCACGTATGCCGGGGTGGGTGGGTAGTCAAAGCCACCAACAAGCAATTTTTTCCGCAACTAAAAAAAAAAATTCCTGCTTGTTTTTTTTAGTGTTTGGCAATGAGTTGGGCTTCAAAACCACTTTGAATGAGAGAAATAATGTAATTCTAACTGGTAAACTGACTGCAGGCAGTTATCGTGTTGTATTTTGTTGCAAATTTTGAAATCCAAGATGGCCACTGGCAGCCATGTTTTTTTGGCCGAATGACCTCAAAATGACTCATTCCTATTTACATGTCCATGTTAACATCCATGATAAATAGTATGCACAGAAATTCATATACAGCTGTTTACAGTGAATTTCCCCCCGCAAATCTCTGTTTTAGTGTTAAAAGGGGGGGTGGGTGTCAAAAAATGGTCGGAAAAAACTGCCGAAAACGGAGAAAAAAATTGGCGGTGGGGGTGGGTGGTTACAAAAAATGATCGAAAGGGAAAAAATGCCATACGTGCCTGAAATTTTTTTCCGACCCCCCCCCCCCCCCCTGACCTGAATGGGAGTATGAGGTTTGAAATTTCCAACACTATAGGAAAGCTTTAGTTGAGGCCAGTCTGGATGCTAGGATTTGCGATTTTCTTGTTCAAATTTCAAAATTTTCTCACACCGGCCGAACAACGATGGTCAGCTCGGTGTGTCGTGGTCTCTTGCCCGTAGCCGTGTGCATGTGTATGGAGTTACACCACTAGATGTTAGGATTTATGCAATGTTTCAGGTTAAAATATCTGAATTTTCTCATACCGGGAATATAGAATCATGGTTTATGAAGATATAGGATATTACGCCTAAACACTGAGGTGCAAGGAGGGGGGGGGGGTGTAAATGGAATTATGCAAAACTTGTGTTCGGTCTGATTCTGACTCAAGGAGGGGGTGCAGTTGGAATTTCCCAAGGTGGACACCCCCCAACGGAAACCCTCTAGCCACGTCCCTGGTCATAAAGTATCATTAATGGTATCATAACGGCCTCATAACGCGACCGGCATCATAATGTGTCTATGTAACTTCTATGTATTATTTCTTAACATGTATTCAGGATTCACCCCCCCCCCCCCAAATTAACTCGTATTCAGGATTCACCCCCCCCCCCCAAAATTAACTCGTATTCAGGATTCAGGGGGAGGGGGGGTGATACGCAGGCTTGGGGCAATTACTTGTGAATGTAATTAATTACAATTACAATTACTTCAACATTTTTCAATTACAATTACAATTCCCATTACATCTATTTCACAATGTAATTAATTACTGATACCCTCCAGTATGAAGGCAACTTTTCCTGCCATAATAGCTATTTGGAGTGCAACAACATTGAAAAACCTCCAAAATCTTGAAAAAATACAAAAAAAGCAATTGCAACACTGTCATATGAAAATAAAAATACCCAGGCAATATGCAAGAAACACAATTTATTGCTGCTTGAAGACATTGGAAATATGCAACTGCTTAACATTTTACATGATTTCCACCACAAGAAACTCCCTAAATCACTGACTTCCCTATTTACAAGCTTACATGATATCCATAATTACAATACACGGTTCAAAGCTAATTAAAATCAAAAAAATGCCATTTCAACCAGAGCCAGGTGCCCGTGGAATGAACTACCGAGTGACTGCTAACTCAGAATAGAAATTGATAGCAATTACTCAAAATATCTGAAAGAATATTTCATTAACAAGCAACATAAAACCAACCTTCCCGACTGATATAGTACTCCTCCCTGGTTACCAACATGTACTCTAGTAGTAATACAAAGCAGAGTTCGGACACCACAGGGCTATTCAGATTAGGACTAGCTCCTTATTGTTTCATACTCTTAATGTATAATTCCTCCTACTCTGATTAGCCCTACATAAGGTATAACTTATAAAATGAAACCTTTTAAACTAAAAGAACCACTAGGATTGTTTTTCACTGAAAGGTATATATGCACCCCCCCCCCCCCCGCACTCCCTGCAGAGCTGTGGAAATTTAATTAGGCCTATTGGTCGGTGTTGGGAAACCCCGATTTCTGCGTTTGAGCTATTTATAGTAACAGTTTCGTTTCGAAAATTCCCATTCTTTACAGGCGTCATTGGCGATTACGTCACATGACCGGCACCGAGGACACGTACTTGACCTTCGTCTTTTCTCTCCAGATGGGAATTCAACTAATATGGATAATTTAAAACAGTTTGAAAACAAATCACACAAATATTTCATTACATATACTTCGGGTTTATTATCCTGAGTCGAAAGAAATCACCCTCAATCGCGCATTCGACTGTAACTCAACACAATGACCTTGAACGCTGCTTCGTTCTCCGAACACGATGATCATGACGATGTAAACACTGCCCTTCTCAGATTTCTGATTTTGCCTCCACGGGTTCGTTTTCTATCGACAGTTTGTGACCTGAGTTCATTTAAATTTCGGATCAATAACTCAATTAGGAAATGAAGATGGAAAATGGCTTGTACTTGTCGCTGCCACCACGCCAGTGGTGTTGCAGCAAATATCGATGGAATAATATTCAATTGTGGAGACTGCAACTTACCTCGTAATTTCTCATACAGTGAGGAAAGTTATCTAGATAGGTACAGTGTCAGTAAAGATTTTGTATATAATCCATTCATTGAGAAGGAAATATCTCAAAGTGATTCAGTTCTGAAGAAGTTTGAGTCAATCAGAAAAGAAATGGATCAGAACAATGTTGATACGGATGATGCGAATAAAGAACTCGAACTTGATGATGGAGACGATATCGACGAAGAGGAACTACTAAAACGATTTCCTAATTTAAAAATTAGAAAGCCATCTCCAGGAGAAAATGAACCATTTAATCAAGAATCGGAGGAGGAAGGTGTGTTTGTGAACGTGACAGATGATTTATGCGTTGATGACGACCAAACTAGGAAACAGAAATATTATAGCAGTGATGAGTGCGTGGACTCGATCAGTAGTCAGGATAATTCGGAAGTCGGTGAAAACACAAAAGAAGCACCCACTACCAAACGTGACACACCTGCCGATGTAGGGGATAAGGAGCCCGACACCAGTACATCAAGTGCCGCTAAATTTCTCATGAATAAGCCGGTATATGCAAAGCCTGGAAAATCTGATGATGCAGGAGAAAAACCAATAAAAACTTATCTCGAAAGTTTACAGGAGGTTTTTAATGCTGATGAGGAACACCAGTACGAAGATGAAGAGTTTAACTTCTCGAAAAAGGAACTGAGGAAATCCTCATCCCTTAAGTCCAATAAAACTCCCCCTGGGACGCCAAGCCGTAAAAAGGGCGTGAGATTTGCTGATGCAATGGGTTTAGATTTGGAATCTGTTAGACATATTCTCCACTTAGATGTTCCACCTAAAATACCAGCTTCCGCTGTTAAAGATCTAAATCTTGATGATGATAAAAAGCCTACTTGTAGCAATTATTTGACAATGTGTTTTTCACAGCCATGTATGAACGCGAACTTTGTGAAAAAGGTGGCTGAGAAAAAGGTGTCTCTGGAAAATGCTGTCGTTCAAGGCATGACAATCACAGGGTTAGTTCGAGTTGCAAATATAAGCTTCCACAAATCAGTCAATATACGTTATACCACTAACAAATGGACAACCTTCCATGACATAATGGCCTCCTATGTACAGAACTCTTGTGATGGCGCAACCGACAGATTCTCATTCACTATTGCCGCCCCATCAGATTTTTCTGCTGGGAAAATTTTTGAAGTTGCAGTTCAGTTTCAGGCAAATGATGTTTCTTACTGGGATAGTAATGATGGAGTTAATTACACCTTTGCATGTTATGCTAAAAGCGGTATGTCAGAGTGTGAAAGTGCTTGGGTCCATTTCATATAGGGCATTTCTCTACTAATAAATAGAGCTCTCCCTTTGTAGTTCTTGTCTGAAAGCATGCTGTAGCCTGTGTATCTCCCCTCCCCATTGTACATGTACAATTTGTGGCTGAATAATAGTGATGGTGTACCATACCAGTACATAGAATCAATATGTGAAATTAAAATGAGCTCAATATAAATGGTAATGTGCACACTTTTATATATATATGTCGAAACACTGATATTTTTCAAGCAATGCTTCACAGATCAATGTGAGTTTGAGACCAATATGTAATAAGTTAATTGCTGCTTGCATAACAATTTTAGTCAATTGGATACAAATTGTTATTTTGCATTTTGAAAACTTAATTGCAGAGAATTTAACCGTTGCAACCAGGAACTAAAGTTTAAACTTTAATTTCATGCATTATATTTATCAGTTACTACGGTACCTCACGGTACATGTACCTCTTTTTTAAAGATTTTTACATTACATGTATTTCAATTTTTCAAATAGAATTAAATATATAAAAATGAATTTTTCATCTTTTCAACAAATAAATAAAAGCAACATCACTATTATTCACCATGGGATCTGAGTAACTTATAAATTGTAAATGTCAGTTTTCACTAACAGGGTGCAGCTCATCTTGTATACACTGACAATCAGAACACTTTAACAAAATTGACAATCTAAAACTTAGTGATGTAAAGATGACATATCAACTTGGCAACCAATTTAATGACAGGAGTTGCACTGATGTAACATTAAAGATCATGTGCCAGTGCATTCTCTTATATATGCTAGTCTCCCATAGGAAGCCTTGCATATATAAGAGAATGCACTGGCTCACAAGGCCAAGGTAAATATTGTTGTCTGTTTACACAAAATACACTAAGCTTTCATGTTTTACAGATGAGAATGGGATACCAGTAAATGTAATTTCCCTTGACATATAAAGCAAAATACCCCTTTAGCATTTGCTCTTCAGCACTGAGCACTTGCATACTATAAACTTATGGTACAACAAAGTTATTTCGAAAAAATATATATAAACAAATCACTACCCACCAGCTGTACCTACTTTATTTTTTTTCCCATTAATATTACCCCAAACACAAGCTTTATTTTTAGGCCTAATACAGCGTCACATCCAACAACAACAACATTTCTAGGAAACTTGTTTTGAAGGAATGTTTGCATTATTATTCCCTAAAAACATTTGCTAGATTTACAATCAAAAACATACACAGCGTTATAAAAATAGACACATTTTCTGTCAATTTGTGAAAAACAAATGGGACAAAATTATTTTATAGTGATACAGCCCTCATAATTGGCTACAGCAATCAGCAATGCCAAAGACATTTGCCGAAGCCAACTGGGCCATGGCAAAGGGTTGCCGTAGCTAAACAATCGGAATTACTCTTGAGTGCCTAATAAACATACATGTACGATTATTAAAATCGAGGTAAAATTCCCACCTGTACGATCGTTATATGGTCCTGTACGTTTATTAAATTAACCAAAAGAAATAATTCACCAATCTTAAATTGTGTTATTCATAGATAAATGAACTCTTGATTGTTGACAGTGATCAGCACACTGTAGATTCACAGACCTGGCTATCCATCGAAACTATTTCTGTCCCATGGCATCAGTAAACCAGTCAGATGGTGCGTTTTGTTGGGATGTATGGTACTAATATTTCCAGTCTACGTTTATTCCGCCCTGTACTATTATTCAGTTACGCGACATTTTCCAACCTGTACTATTATTCCACCCTGTACTTTTATTAGGCACTCAAGAGTAAGAGGGCTGGTGACAGTTCTAAGCTCCTGTTGACTGGATTTTCTGACAAAAAGTTATTGTTTTATACCACCAAATCTATACAAAAAGTTATGGGAAGACACACAACATCTTTAATAAGCTAATTAAATACATCCCTTTAAATATATATCTAGTATGTCTCTCTGGATACTGAAGCATATGTAAATCAGATTATGAATTGAAATAATATGTGTTACATGTATACTCTAGCTGTGATATGTGTATAGTGCTGACATAATAATGTGCAATCCTGTATCATACTGTACATATAGTCCCTCAACTGCAAACAATCCTCAAGTGCAGTGAAATCCAATGTATCTGGTTGTATCTGTAGCAGGGATATAAATACTAGTAGCCAGCTTTAGCCACTCGTACATGTGACAGTATTGTGACTTGTACGGTAACATGTGTTACTATAAATAGCCAAGTTCAGCCACTCACACATGCAGCTTGTGGCATTTGTTACTATAACTTATAGTATGGTATTGCTATGGAGTTGCGCTTGCCAAGGATTTTGATGATTTTACGGCATCAATCCTACATGTTAATACATGTAAATATCTGCCCAACCTCTAGCAAAATATAAATACAGTAATGCCCTAAGTAATCGACCTCTTAACCAAAGCAGAATTATGGGTAACTTTTCAGGATTTAGTCGGAAATATGGCTTGTTGCCATTCATCGGAAAGCTCTCACCCAGAGCTTTCCGATGAATGGCAACAAGCCATATTTCCGACTAAATCCTGAAAAGTTGCCCATAATTCTGCTTTGGTTAAGAGGTCGATGACTTCGGGCATTACTGTATGTGCATAATAGTCAAATGTTGAACACAAGTTGTCCACACAGTGACCACCTATACACATAACTGGCTTCAATCAAAATATAATCTTTCCATACAGGCAAATCCTATCCCCACCTGCCTACATACATGTACAGTAGCGTTGGTCACTTATTCGGTTATTAGCAGATTGGATTAAATCCTCTTTGCTGCAAGTTCCTTTATGTAACATGTTGGACAAAAAACTTCTAAACAGAATGACTGTATACAAGTAGTTGAAATTGTCACATGAGTCAGGTGACTTTTGTTGGCAATGGCTTGAACACATTACAAATTACGTGTATGTGTGGCTAACCTGTCTATTGATGTAAACCCGGTGTGTTAAAGATGTATTTAGGGTATCCAATTCTTTGTATATCATCCCCAGTATTTCAAACATAATTTCTAACTCAAGGATTTAGTGCCAAAAATTCAATTTCACTTTAAAGGCACGGATGGCTTTCATGGTGGATATGCTGTTAAAATAGTCACACCCGTTAAAACTGCCATAAACAGAAAGAGCATTAAAGTTATACCAATCATAAATATTGCATAAATAGTATGTTATTATCAAGTTTGTGTGCTGTGTCATGTAAACAAAAGCCAGGTTCTGTAACATCTTTGGCCTTTGTTTACATATAACAAAGCATACAAACTTGACAATAACATACTATTTATGTGATAATTATGGTTGGTATGAGAAAAAGTCTGTCTATATTTTAGTATTCTTTCTGTTTATGTCGGGTTTTAATGGATATGACTATTTTTAACAGCATACCCACCATGAAGATCATTCATGCCTGTGATATTTTAAAATATCAGCAGATTTAGAGGGATAGTCCAGATAACAAAACCTCATGAAAATATTTATGGATATTTGATATTATTTTGTGTCAGCGAATGTGTTGATCGATGATTCACAAATACAATATCATATTGTTGTTAACAGTTACAAGGGATGTGATTGTTACACAATGGCTTGTTTCATATTTTTTCCAGAAAAATTAGCCATGTGTTTCCCTAAATTGAGTTCTGTCAACATATCGATAGGTGGATATTGTCATTCTACTGGATATCACCCTGAATACATCTTTAGATATTTTCCCTATTTTATATTTATATCAATACACAATTTTCATGAATCACATAAATAATCCACATCTTATTGCTTGTTTCACCTGAGGCCAAAAAAATATACATGTGTGTGTTGTAGTTTCTTTATTTGCATGGTACAGTAATGCCCTAAATAATTGACTTCTTAACCACAGCAGAATTATGGGTAATTTTTCAGGATTTAGTCGGAAATATTAGCTTGTAGCCACATTACAAATTACGTGTATATGTGGCTAACCTGTCTATTGATGTAAACCCAGTGTGTTAAAGATGTATTTAGGGTATCCAATTCTTTGTATATCAGTGAGAGCTTTCCGATGAATGGATACAAGCCATATTTCCGACTAAATCCTGAAAAATTACCCATAATTCTGCTGTGGTTAAGGAGTCAATTATTTAGGGCATTACTGTACATGGAACATGTGATTCTTAAATTTTAACTAATTTGGCATCAAATTGGCATTTTTAAAACCATTATACGATACATGTAAGAAATATGTTGAATGCTCTTATACAGCCTTTATATGCTGCAGAAAGACTTAGTCATAGAATTTAGAGCACTTAAATCAGGACCTGAATTTTCTTCAGCACGGAATAATAAAGATCATTCCTTGTCAGTGTATTCCTGATATGTTAGGAATATAAGAGTGTTTGTATCAATTCTATGCGAACAATTTAAAACTGATGGAATATTTTGCGAGTCTTGTCAGATTATATAAATGAAGCCTTTAGATCTGTATTTTGTGTATTTATCGACCTTCTATATCTTATTCCTCATTCTAAATTACATGTAAGTAATGCCCTAAATAATCGACTCCTTAACCACAGCAGAATTATGGGCTAAGGAGTCGATTATTTAGGGAATTACTGTAATGTACATATTTTGGAGATTCATAAAGAGAGTAGTTTTTGCGCCTGGGATGGTCAAAAAGAATGAGACTGAGATCTTCTCAAAGACCCTGCCTTCAACTGTATTCTCACAAAATGTTTCATATTCTGGGGAACATGAACATAAACCGATCAATAATATTTTGTTATTTGTTTCACAACATTGGAAAAAAAACTGAAGGATCGGTTTGATTTGGTTCTTTAACCAGGCTATTAACATCTGTTGCCTTATCCTATTAATTCCTATTCAGAGACATGTAATTAAGTGAAAACTGTGCAGTTATTGCATTTACTCATGGGATAGATTCCTACCCCATATTTAAAGATGTATTCAGGATTCCAGGCTAATTTTTACGAAACCTATACTAAATTTTGTTTCTAGCTTATAAAATAACACCCTAGGAATGAGAAGTGTTACATAAAAGTCTTTATTTTGTTTGATATTAAATTTTCTATTCATCTACTTCATGATTCCAATGTTTTAGATGGAAACAAAAAACTAGTTACAGTAATGCTTTCTGATGAATGGCAACAAACAATATTTCCAACCAAATCCTGAAAAGTTACCCATAATTTGCTGTGGTTAAGGAGTTGATTAATTAGGGCATTACTGTTTATGACTAGTTTATATGTCAGATTTAGTTTTCAACAGATCAAAACAAATAACAATATTAAATTATGTTTGATTATGTTGTTGTAACTAGAGGTTTGGAACCCTGAATACATGTTTAATAATTACTCATATTTATTTTTGTCAAGTGATAGTACATTTCTGTGAAAAGTACCTGTTCATTAGTTATCATGGTCCTAAGCAAATTTGTTTTTTGTTATTGCATAGTTGACTGACACCCAAATATCTTTTGTAATTGTAGCGAATACATCTGTAAATATATAAAAACAAGCAGCGTTTGATCTGTATATTGTGTGTTGACATTGGAATATAGTTGCGTGGATTTTCAAATCTGTGATTTATAAGAACACTGGTAATAAATTTGTTATGAAGTATTTCAATGACTGATTATATTCCCTGTTTGTACAATGGCCAGGACTCCAGCTGTCATATTCAAATTGACAATTGATTACCCAGACAGTATGCCCAATGGCAGACTGTCACAATCTACTACCATTGCCAAAAAGCAAACAAAAAATAAATTATAAAAACAAACCACAATTTGCACCAATTAATTACAGAACATCTGAATTATGTAAAATTGTAAGTATTAGACCTCTATTCAGACCAAAATTATTTCCAATAGACATGCTCAGTGATTGCGCCATCGAAAACTCCTGCATACACATCCACTAAGAATTCCTCTTGTTACTCATTTGAATATAACATTTCTGAAAATAAATATCTTGCACTTGCAAGTGTGTGCAAGATAATAAATAAA
This sequence comes from Siphonodentalium dalli, assembly GCA_032622095.1. Lineage (NCBI taxonomy): Eukaryota > Metazoa > Mollusca > Scaphopoda > Gadilida > Siphonodentaliidae > Siphonodentalium > Siphonodentalium dalli. Next base: position 128,829,400 of record CP136062.1, read on the forward strand.
TTCACTTGGTGATAAACAGCCACCGTGCATGCCAAGGTAGAAGCTTGATGAAGAAATGAAAAAATTTGGGCTGTGCCATGTTCAATAATTCCAAAGATATCATGGTCTGCATACTAATATATATAACAGGAGATACAATATGTATACATGTATATCACATGAAATTCCTATTATATCATTAAATAGCCATTACATTATCTCTCACTAGTTAAATATCGCTTGGCAAAATGACAGTACTTCTTTAAGGCTGATTACTACTATTTTGAAAAGCCGCTCATGACACCAACACCAGAAAATGCAAAATGATTGCTTTGTTCATTAAAGTTAAATTCTTTGTTGCACTAATAAAAATTGACACAAAGACACAAATAGACACAAAGAAGTAAATTGGGGGATATATTTTCCATCTCCATCCCCAGAGCTTACGTATATGGTTGTGAAGCATCTCAGACAACACTGTAAATGTATGGATTTTGCAGCTTCTTTTAACCCTTTCAGTGCCTAATTTACGGTTTGTAAAATCAGCCCTAAAAAAATTAAACATTTTTGGTCGAATTTTTTTGGGTATGCTTAAGCATGCTATAGCGAATTTAAAAACAAACTGGGTAAAACCTTAGGGGCATGTTATAACTCAAAACTATCACCAAGTATTCATAGTAATAATTTTGATGCCCATGAAAAACATGAGAATCCCTGGCCGCACTAAACCTACAAAATAAGTCTGTTAAAGAATATAAGAAAAAATTATTAAAATTGTAAAAAATTGTAAAAAATATTAACAAATGATGAAAAATTGTTAGGCCAATGCATTCTCTTATATATGCGAGGTGACCTATGGTCGACTCGCATATATAAGAGAATGCATTGGCACAGGGTATATGGGTTGATACAAAAATCGGACCTGGCACTCAAAGGGTTAAGGATTTTGATTTGCTAAAAAGGCATATTAAATGCTCTAGTTTTTTTCATGTGATATACAAGATCTTCACCTCGTTACGTTGGGATATAAGATTTTATGAAACTCATTTCATACAATTGATTCACAACTCGTCTACGAATCATTGTGAATCAAATTTATCAAACTCATTTCATAAAATCTTATATTCAAACATAACTCGTTGGAGATCATCTATATACATGTAAATCATTTGATTCTAATTGCACAAGAAAGTATATGAATAATTCCAGAGGTTTTATGATATTTTTCTGCGATATATATAGAAAGTTGTGGGAGGTCAAATTCACATCTCAGTAATTCATTCTTATTCTTACTGTTTGGGGTAATTCAGATTCCCTCTCAAAACTTTCATCAAGTTAAAATTGGTAAAACCAATTACTGATGAAAGTAACCTTTCACATATGACGGTCATTAAGTCCTGAAAAAAAACAAATGGCTACAATTTAATTCTTCAAGAGCATGTAGTTCAGACACCGCCCACATTTTGGAACATGCTATTTTATCCAAGATAAGAAAAGTAGACAACCAAATTAGGGTTTAATAAAAATAATTCAATTACACTAAAGCTTAATTCCACCATTCTTAAGGGGTTGTTGAATCAACTTAAGACCTTGATCACACAAATAGATTGTCAGTTGCATAGCTATCCAGATAGTATCATCCAGATTAAGTTTATATTAAGTCCTTAACCCTTTACCCAACAGAACGGCCCTGTGCCAATGCATTCTCTTATATATGCGAGTCGACCATAGGTCGCCTCGCATATATAAGAGAATGCATTGGCTTAACACATATTAAAAATGATCAAATTGTCAAAGAATTTTATCTAAATATTATAAGAAAAAATGGTAAAAAGTGTTAAAAAAGAATTTGTTTAGGGATGGAGATGGAAAATATATCCCCCAATTTACTTCTTTGTGTCTATTTGTGTCTTTGTGTCAATTTTTATTAGTGCAACAAAGAATTTAACTTTAATGAACAAAGCAATCATTTTGCATTTTCTGGTGTTGGTGTCATGAGCGGCTTTTCAAAATAGTAGTAATCAGCCTTAAAGAAGTACTGTCATTTTGCCAAGCGATATTTAACTAGTGAGAGATAATGTAATGGCTATTTAATGATATAATAGGAATTTCATGTGATATACATGTATACATATTGTATCTCCTGTTATATATATTAGTATGCAGACCATGATATCTTTGGAATTATTGAACATGGCACAGCCCAAATTTTTTCATTTCTTCATCAAGCTTCTACCTTGGCATGCACGGTGGCTGTTTATCACCAAGTGAATTTATTTATTATCTTGCACACACTTGCAAGTGCAAGATATTTATTTTCAGAAATGTTATATTCAAATGAGTAACAAGAGGAATTCTTAGTGGATGTGTATGCAGGAGTTTTCGATGGCGCAATCACTGAGCATGTCTATTGGAAATAATTTTGGTCTGAATAGAGGTCTAATACTTACAATTTTACATAATTCAGATGTTCTGTTCTATGGTCGACTCGCATATATAAGAGAATGCATTGGCACAGGGCATAACTGTAACCATCACAATGTGGTCAATGAACCGGTTCCAATGATATCCATATTTGTATGGTGTTATTGAGACAGACCGAAGATATTTTAGGCTGTTGAAGCTTTATATGGGCGTTTTGTTGGGTAAAGGGTTAAATGATGGAACAATTCAATACCCGGCAACACATTGTCATAATCCTATTGTTTTGACACACTTTACTGTTCGTTTCAGCTTAACCCTTTACCCAACAAAGCGGCCAAAAACTCCCAAATAAAGCTTCAGCAGCCTAAAATATCTTCGGTCTGTCTCAATAACACCATACAAATATGGATATCATTGGAACCGGTTCATTGACCACATTGTGATGGTTACAGTTATGCCCTGTGCCAATGCATTCTCTTATATATGCGAGTCGACCATAGGTCGCCTCGCATATATAAGAGAATGTATTGGCCTTTAACAATTTTATAATTTTTTCTTACATTTTTTAACAATTTTTATAATATTTTTCTACATTCTTTGACAATTTTATCATTTTTGCCAATGCATTCTCTTATATATGCGAGGCGACCTATGGTCGACTCGCATATATAAGAGAATGCATTGGCACAGGGTATATGGGTTGTTGGGTAAAGGGTTAAGTAGACCTTTACTTGATTAACCTATTGTTATATCAGCAACATTCATTGAATCATCATTGTTCGAACAAAATGATTTGGTCGGGAATATAAATATCGTATTGGTACAATGTTGACCCTTTCAAGTTTTTCCCGGGTTAATTGTGAAGAATGCCTAAATTTGACCTCCAATAGGAAGAGTCAAGCAGAAATTAGAAAAAAGACAAGAGATTAAAAAAATTTATTTGGCCCACTGTAAATCTCCAACAGTAAATGCATTCAGCCCAAGCCAATCAGTATTTGTTTGTCTGCTTTATTCCCTGCATTGCAACAGTTACAATGGTTAATGGCTTGTCTTCTGCCATGGGGTACACTTATTAGTGTTTGTCCTAATGATCATTGGGAACATGTTGACTTATCTTTTGAGATATGAAGACAATTCAAAAGGTAATTACGTGCCCAAAATGAGTGCATGCGTATTGGGTCATGCTGTTCTGGTATGTCCATTAAATGTCTTGGTGGAGAATTCATTGACATGGCTACATGGTCTCCATTTGAGGAGGGTGTCCCCCTTGAAGCCAACTGACATTGCCCAGTCTGAGAAATTCCCTTTTTTTCACCTTTTAAGTTTTCACCCACCCCCCCCCCCCCCCATAACAACACATGGTTGGAAATGTCCAGCTGATTGCCATTTCAGTCCAATAGATGATCTAAAAACAACAATTTTCACACTAAATACCTGTTGGGATATCAAACTGTCAGATCAGTATCAACCAAGCCTGCAAAAAGTGTGTCTGCCATTGCAGAATGAGGTCCCCATAGGGTGAATTTACGCACAGCGGGCTAGCATCACAAAATTCACCCTCTGTGGACATCATCTTCTGGGAAGTACCTATAGTCTCAAAATAACATTGTTTTTTAGTTACTTTTTCCCTTCTGGGAAGTTTCTATATCCCCTAATTTGCAGAAGATAAATTGCATAATCGACGTGACTAATGAATGAAATCAACTTCAACTGGAGGAAATTCAATCTGATCCTAGGTCTCCCATAGCAGTTGAGGCCAATTATAAGCAGAATGAGGTTCCCAGAGGGTGAATTTGGAGACGTTAACCTGAGCCTTGTGGGATAGCGTCACTAAATTCACCCTCTGGTGACCTCATTATGCACTATTTGCAGGCTTGATATCAACCTACATCTTGGTCTGAAATTGCCAACTAATGTGTCATGCATACAATTTTCAGCTTTTTTAAATTTTTGGCCAAAATGGCCCCGCGCTTATGCCTATATGAAATTATGGATTAGATTGCTGTTAATGATGGTGTATCTCTTCCCTGAACTTTCTGTATAGATTCCGAGATACAGACTATAATCAGTTTGAGTCAGAGAAACCAGTCAACAGGGGCATCAACGAATTAAAGGCCCACTTAATTTTCGAGTCGCCGATTATTATCCCCCGCCAAATTTAAAATTTGCGGGGGATATAGTAATGGGTTCCGTCCGTCCGTCCGTCTGTCTTACCGTCCGTCCCGAATTTGTAAGAGTCATAACTTGAACAAATGTAAACGGATTTCAAAGATTTGTGGTATATGAGTTCACCTGACCATTACCTAGAGTGAGTTCGCAATCCAGGTCTGGCCAGATATTTTTACCGGAGTTATTGGACTTTGTTTATTATTTTTGTCGAATTTACCAAATAGCAAATAGACGACGTCCCAGGGCTCATTTCCACAAATGGTAAAACTTTACTAAAAGCCATGTAAAATGGACAAAATATTGTAGTCTACATACCTCTAGATATTTACTATGATAGTGGTACGATTTATTATTGTTCTAAAAGGAATTGAATTATAACCCATGTAGAGGGGCAAAACAAGTTTATATTTCACGATTTTCGGTCTACTTTCATCAGAAAACTCCGAAATGTTGCCATCTGTAAATGATACCATGGCGTTATCATAATGTATATCTCAATATAATAGCACAAAATAATCGGAGTTGTGCTTTTGTATTCTGCCATAACGAAATTTCTAAAATTGATTTTGTTTCTTCTGAATTTTGGGGTGGGGGTAGCACAATATACCACCACATATCATATATGGCAAAGAATGACATCTTTATCCTACAAACATATGCAGTATATATTTCCACAAGTTTCTATATTATATACGGGATCTCCATTCAATGCAATACTAAATAATCGCCTATTAAGAGGGGCGAAACAACTGAAAATGAATGATTTTTTGTCTATTTTCCACGTAAATTTAAGAAATTTTCACATTTATCACCGCAATCATGCCATTTCATTACTATGTGTTTGTAAGTGTGTAACCTGCTATATCGTAGCACAAACATATCCCGAATACCTGTTCTTTTGTATTCATTTGTGCCGAATTTCCCTAAAACAGTGACTTTTTGATGAATTTTGGGGTGAGGGTCGAAATAATCTTATATAACACACCACGTGTTAAATATCATGGCATATTCAGCATATTGTCGTATGCGGTATATATATCCGCACTTTTCTAGACTATATACGATATCCTTGGTCAAAACAATATTGATCTATCGCCCATTAAGTGAGGCAAAAAATTTGAAAAATTGCGCTGTTTTGTCTATTTTTACAATAAATCTAAAAAAAATCTTCTTTATATCAGAGAAATCGTACCACTATCATAGTAAATATCTAGAGGTATGTAGACTACAATATTTTAGCGCAAAATGTTCGCGTTTCTATACTTTTATTTCTCATTTTGCCGAATTTTACAAAAACAGGGATTTTTGCTTAATTTTGGCATTTAATCAGCTAAAAATCATATTTTGCATCATCTGTATATTTCACACCGGGTCCTATCCGATGCGGAATGCCATAACCTTCAATATGATGTATCATAAGCCCGTGTGGGTTGCCGATGGACTAAACTCCTACTTCTAGTGAGCTTTTTGAGTTTGTCCGCTCTACTACATTGGTCAGGGGGGGGGGGAAACAATTTCCGGCACGTATGCCGGGGTGGGTGGGTGGTCAAAGTTACAAACAAACAATTTTTTCCGCAACTAAAAAAAAAAATTCTGCTTGTTTTTTTAGTGTTTTGGCAATGAGTTGGGCTTCAAAACCACTTTGAATGAGAGAAATAATGTAATTGTAACTGGTAAACTGACTGCAGGCAGTTATCGTGTTGTATTTTGTTGCAAATTTTGAAATCCAAGATGGCCGCTGGCAGCCATGTTTTTTTGGCCGAATGACCTCAAAATGACTCATTCCTATTTACATGTCCATGTTAACATCCATGATAAATAGTATGCACAGAAATTCATATACAGCTGTTTACAGTGAATTTCCCCCCGCAAATCTCTGTTTTAGTGTTAAAAGGGGGGGTGGGTGTCAAAAAATTGTCGGAAAAAACTGCCGTAAACGGAAAAAAATTTGGCGATGGGGGTGGGTGGGTACAAAAAAATTTCGAAACCTGAAGGGAAAAAATGCCATATGTGCCTGAATTTTTTTTCCGAACCCACCCCCCTGCATTGGTGGGAACATTTTACTAGAGTAAAAATACATGGGTGGGTCTACATATATGCGTACACTATATATGGTGACCATTCACTAGATGACTTTTACCAGGGTTAAATTACCTTGTTCAAATCATCCTGGTAGAATACCACATAATACCAGAGTGTTTTATCGTGGTTTACCATAGTGTTTTTAGCTCACCTGAGACGAAGTCTCCGGTGGAGCTATAGTCATCACTCCTCGTCCGTCGTCCGTCCATCGTCCGTCCGTCAACAATTCTTTAAACATCTTCTCCTCTGATTCCATTGGACGGAATGGGTTCATATTCAATGTGGATGTTCCCTAGGTGACTCCCATTCAGATTTGTTCAAATGAGGTCACTGGGTCAAATAGTTGCGAAGCCAGGGCCATAACTCTTTCCCTCCATAGTATTTATTAAAATGACTTCTTGTCTAGAACCATTGGTCAGATTTAGCTTATATTTGGTATGAAGGGTTCTTGAATGACTGGAGTTTGTTCAAATAAGGTCACCAGGTTGATTAGTTGAGGAACCAGGGCCATAACTCTATTCCTCCATAGTAATTCTTAGAATGACATCTTCTCAAGAAACATGGGCCGATTTAGCTTATATTTGGTACGGAGGGACCTTGGGTCATAACTCTTTCCCTCCATAGTATTTCTTAAAACGACTTCTTGTCTCGAACCATTGGTCCGATTTAGCTTATATTTGGTTTGAAGGGTTCTTGAATGACTGGAGTTCAGATTTGTTCAAATGAGGTCTCCAGGGTTGATTAGTTGATTAGTTGAGAAACCAGGGCCATAACTCTTCCTCCGTAGTAATTCTTAGAATGACATCTTCTCAAGAAACATTGGGCCGATTTAGCTTATAGTTGGTACGGAGGGACCTTGGGTGACTGGGATTCAGATTTTTTCAAATTGGGTCACTGGGTCAAATAGGGGCAGAGCCATAACTCTAACAACAAAAAATAACATTTTTGGATTTTGATCTTTGATTTTTTTTTAGACACACCACAGCTACCCCCCCCCCCCCATCCCACCTCCTGTCCCTGCCACACCATGCTGTACCATAACATTATCTCTGCCTACTTCACCCCATTAAAATCCTTGTTTTGATCACAGCTGTAGGAGTAACACAATACATTGGTATTGCTCTGCAAAATGTTTGCAGTCATTAATTATCTCAATGTCAACAGCTCTCCAAGACATACTGGTAGCTTATAGTGGCTTTATGAATGGAATTTTATCCCATGTTTATCTCAGATACAAATTACCTGTTTGACAGATAAAGTTTATTTTTACTATTAATATTAACCATTTCATGATCAGAGTTGTGCTGGTGAGAGCAATGAAGACCCTGTGCTTGTGCATTCTCTTATATATGCGAGCCTCCCATATAAAAGAGAATGCACTGGCTTTCAATGTCATGGAAATTTTGTTAAGCCAATATAGTCAGGCATTCAAATAAATCATGTATGTCATATTCTTGCAGGGATGTCCCACAGTGTTGGGGGGGGGGGGGTGATTTACATATTTGTTCAATGAAATGTATTTTTTAAGCTCACCTGAGACGAAGCTATAGTCATCACTTCTCATCTGTCACCTGTTCATCTGTCTGTCCGCCCACCCATCTGTCAACAATTCTTTGAACATCTTCTCTAGATCATAAGACTGAATGGGTTCATATTTGGTGTGGATGTTCTCTATGTGACTCACATTCAGATTTGTTCAAATGAGGTCACTCTGTCAAATGGTTATGCAGCCAGGGCCTTAACTCTTGCCCTCCATAGTAATTCTTAAAAACGACTTCTTCTCATGTATCATCAGGTTGAATGGGTTCATATTTGGTATGAAGGGTCCTTGGGTGACCGGAGTTCAGAATTTGTTAAAATGTGGTCATTTGTTTTAAATGGGGTCACCTGGTCAACTAGGGGCCAAGCAAAGGACAGTTTTCCTCTTAATATGCTTCATTCACACGGACCATCAGGTCTATTTTACTGATATTTAGTATGAATGGTTCTTTGGTGCATGGGATTCAAATTTATTCAGATGGGGTCACCAGATTAAATAGGGTGTGACCAGGGACATAACTGTATGTCTCTATAGTAATACTTAAAATGTCTTCTCAAGAGAGGTTGGATTATTTAGCTTATATATAGTATGGAGGATCCTTTAGTGACTGAGATTCAGATTTGTTAACATGAGGACAACCTGTCAAGAAATGACGGGGCTATGGGGACTTAACACTTTTGTGTCTGGAGTCTGGAGCCCGGTCGGGAGGGGATATGTTGAGCTGGTGGGGGGGGGGGGGTGATCAGTAGTGTACAGTTGGTAATTTAAAAGTAGATATTCACCGATCTACATACATGAAGCCTCTCTAGCCACATATCCTGTTTAGATCTACTTCTTTTTAAGTGATTATGACAAGTTCTGACTGTTATTGTCTCCAGAGTCCCAGTCTTATCAGTCTGGTGAGCGACCCCCACAGTCGTTGACTGTCTTGTTTTTATAAGGGATGGACAGTTCAACTTGGAATGAAATGTGGTACACGTACCGTGTTACACACATTGGTGCACCAGTGTGTGGTGTGTACTATGTATCCGGGTTAATTTACCGTGGTATGAGGAACAGGACATGTACACCGTGGTATATGTGATGCCTCGTGTACCGTTGTATTCCAGGGAGTTATGTCTGTATGTACCTTGATTTATCATGATTTACCTTGGTTTACCATGGTACTTGTTAGCTCACCTGAGATTAAGTCTCCGGTGGAGAAATAGTCATCACTCCGTCGTCCGTCAATCCATCAACGAGTGCGTCCGTCAGTGAGTGCGTCCGTCCGTCCACCCGTCATGAATCGTCTTCTCCAGAACCATAAGACCGAATGGGTTCATATTTAGTGTGGATGTTCCCTGGGTGATTCACATTCAGATTTGTTAAAATCAGGTCACTGAGTCAAATAGCTGCGTTAGTCAGTGCCATAACTTTTTCCCTCCATAGCAATAATTAAAACGTACTTCTCTTAAAGAACTACCTGGTCTATTAATAGGTTATATTTGGTATATGTTTCCTGTGTGACTCACATTCAGATTTGTTAAATCTAGGTCACCTAGCCAAAGAGTTGCGAAGCCAGGGCCACAACTCTTTCCCTCCATAGAAATTCTTAAAACGACTTCTCAACAACTACCAGGCCTATTTAGCTTATATTTATGGGAGGCCAAATTCAAATTTAATAGCTAATTACGCTTAAGCGTATTGCATTTATGCTTAAGCGTAATGCATTTATGCTTAAGTGTAATATTCCATTACACTTAAGCGTAATGTCAATATGCTTAAGTGTAATTCAGATGTCCTTTATACTTAAGCGTAATGCCATTACGCTTAAGCATAATTCCATTATAGTGGAAAGGCTATGAAAACCAATTACGCTAAAGCATAATAGCATTACGCTTAAGCAAACTGACATTAGTATAATTAGCTATTAAATGTGAATTTGGCCTCCCATATATATTTGGCATGGACGGTCCTTGGGTGACTGTGGTTCAGATTTGTTCAAATGGGGTCATTATAATAATGAAAATTCTAAATGAAAAAAAGATGAAAATATCTTCTTTTTTTTCATTTTAACTTTTGATTTAAAAAAAAAATTAAATCTGTTTATTTAGACACACCACATGACATCTCAACAACCTCCCCCAATCCCACTGTCCCTACCACCCCACACTGTAGCCAGACCCCTACCCAATTCACCAGTTAAATACTTGCTGTCTTTTGACTAGAGTTGCAGTGGCCATTTGACATGCCAATGTGTAGATAGAACAACAAACTGGCCTTAGTCTGCACCGCTGTATGTCTGGTCACTATGAAGTAATTAGTTCTCTCGATATCCACAGTTCCCAACAGATAGTTTAATCCAATGTGTTGTCTGCTATCTAAGATACATGTTTGACAGTTTACAAGTTTATTATTGGTACTAGCATTAACCCTTTGATGATAGGAGCTGCGCTGTTGCAGCATTAAAGACCCCGTGCCAGTGCATTATCTTATATATGCTAGTCTCCCATAGGGAGTCTCGCATATGTACGAGAATGCACTGGCTTTCAAGGTCAATGAAATATTGTTAGGCCAATGTATTCCCTCTGGGAGACTCGCAAATATAAGAGAATGCATTGGCACAGGGTTTTCGCAAAATTTCAGGAAGTTCCAGTCATGGAAGCGTTAACCCACATATCTTGTTTTATTTGCAAAAATCTTGATTTATATGTTATGCGTACGCATAACAGTGGGGAACATATGTTTTTCCCCAATTGAACATGGGGTGTGGTTTTATTGCCTTTCTGGGTTGGTAGTCAGGCATCCAAATAAATCGTGCATGTCCTATTCTCCCAGGGATGTGCCCAAATGAGTTGGGGTGCAGATAATAGAATATTGATCAAGATAAGGGGGCTCCTAGTTTTAGTATTTACCAAATATTTATTATTTTATAACAAGATATCATGGGGTGGGCCCGGCTTCTGATGAGGAAAAAATTGCACTGAAAAAAAAAAATGATAAGTTTGATTTAGCTTACATGATTTGTGTGGTTATTTAGAACCTGTCATACCCTTTGTCTGTTTTATCTTACTGTTTTAACATTTAAATTTTAGTATGAACTGCCTGTAGTATCAGTTCCTGATAATTTACATACACTTTTCAGATTTAAAATAATCTTCCGATGTATGCCTCAGGTTTGGTTATTCAAGAAGGGGCAGACATTGCAGACTTAACACTCTACACTCAAATTAATTGAAATAAGAATGTATGTATGCCAATGTGAACACTTTAATTTCTAATATGAGTGCATAGTTCTAACCACTTATTTTTCAGTAAATTTGACAAATACCGACTCTTGTAATCTTCAGAGTCCCAGCCTTCTCAGTCTTTACAGTCAGGGTAGCGACTCCACGGTCATTGACTGTCTTTTTTTTATAAGGGTTTGTTTGTTTGTTTTTTATGTTTTTTCTTGTTTGTTTTTGTTTAGGTTTGATTATTTTATATTCCTATAAAATGTTGGACACGCCGCAAGTTACATGCGAACACATAGCTCCGTGTTGGCCCCCATACGTGGAACATATCTGTACAGACGAGACATGAATTCCGAGGTCATCCATGGCCTTCTTGATTACGCCATATGGGTGTTTACTGCTACGCTGATCTGGCCGGGACAATGGGGCGATGGGGATATCTGGCCGTATCTAGCAGAACAACACATTTCGGGTTTTCACGGATGTGTATTCGCGGATGTCTTATTGTTGCAGTATGTAACTTTTATGTCCGCGTTAATTGCTTTCGATGTTTAGGTATGAAAAATAGCTGGGCCACTCTTGAAGATTTTATGACGGGAACACAATGCAATATAACAGCTAACTTTGCTGATGAAGCATGAGACATGTCTCATAGAGCTTGAGCTGCATGTAGACCCCCTCCCCTCATAGTTTAATCACGTTATGCATGCATAAGTTCATACACTGTACTTTTTCAGATATATCTTCAAAATAAACTAAAAATCATATCATCGGTGTCACTTTAAGAAAAATATCGAGTCAGGTGCCCATGTGACGCTATCTACGCAGACACTTGTTATATTGAGTTCGAATGAAACTGAGTTTGAGAAGATACATACAGTTTTAGTATTAATTTTGAGAGAAATATTTCCCCTACCCCCAATAAGGGTTTTATCGCAAAAAATCACAGTAGTTTTATAAAAATCGCTATAAAATGAAAAAGCCCCCACGCCCGAGTGGCAAACAAGCAGAAAAATGTGTGAAATACATCCCTCTATCGGAAAAACATAGTCGGCTAAAATCCGCACAGGGGGGAGGGTGGCCATATGGTAGCTCAAGGTCTATCAGTTTGAATGTAGACTAAATGTACCGCGAAGTATCGGGTGTGTATTTAATCCGTTTAGTAGATTTTCGGTCTGCATTTAGAAGCTTTCTGGTGTGGTGAACGAGGAACCTCTGTAATAAGCCGTAGCTGTTTTTGTAATAATTTGAAGGATAAGTTGTTTTAACGGAATTCTGAGGCGGTCATTCGTTAAACCAATATATGTTATAGTATAATATATATATATATGCCCAATTGTATGATCTTGAGGGCGTTACCATTTCTGACTATGGGTTTCTTGTATAATATATATGATGTGTGCTAACGTCATATACGGTCATTGTAGGAGGTGTATATAATACTTGGTCCGCGGCCTAAGTATACAATTCAATTTTGTATGATAGTACATGTATATATTCGAAACAGAGCTCGCAATGACGCAATCAGAACATCTATACTAGACACGCAGTGGTCATGCTGAAGATATAGACACCGCTTTAACGACGTGAACAGGTGAATGTATAACAACACTCGAGAAAAAACTAACAATTTGATCTTACTATAGAAGCAAGCGGTTGTTAAAGGCACTTCGAATGATCGATGCCGCCACCAGCTCTTGTAATTCGCTCTGGCACAGAGAGAATGCTAATCATGCCAACATTTACTGGGCACGGCTATATATATAATTATATCATACGATTCGTGTGTGTGCTGCAGTGGAGTTTTCTGTAATATTCATACGCATGTGTCGGGAGGAGGGTGGATGGGGGGTAAAAAGCGCGATACACAATGTCCTCCGGGTGAGTGGTGCATTCTCCTAGATGACGCAATTATTATCCAAATACTATGATTTACTTTGGTTTTAGTTTAAAACAGATTGCATGTGTTCTAGAGAGGAAGCACTTAAAGTAGTTTTCACCCCTCCCCCGATAGGTGATACAATTGGTTAAATTCACTAAAAACTATAAATTTTAAAGGGGGTATATATGTCTGTCTATGTGAACGGAAAACAATTGAATATTATAATAATTGTCCTTGGTCAAGATATGTACACAAAATAAGGTATCCGGGGGGGGGGGGGGTGGGGGTTCTGACAAAAAATACACAGGGCCGGGGTGGGTGGGTGGTCGGGAGCTCGCAAAAACGTGTTTTTTCCGTTGCTTGCAAATGTTTTCCTAATGTTTTTTTTCTTCATAATTATAGATAAACACCGACATTGTTCTAGTGTCCAGTAGCCTAAATAACACTATTTTTGTACATGTAGAAGGGTGAATATATATGTTGCAATACTATATGGTGCTTTAATTTGCCTTAGATTAAACCGAGGTCTCAAGTCCATATATTACATCATGGTCAATAAGTTTTGAGGATATCATTTATAATTAACTGGAGAAATATATAGCAAAAAAAATATCGAGTCACGCGAAGAGTAATTTTATATTAAAGGTACTCAATCCGATAAAACTACTCTCAATTACTATTTCAATGGCTTCGGTGGTCAAAAATATTTGATTCGAGTCGAGAAAGTCACTCATCAAAGCTCAGTTTTGTTAGATATCGATTTTAGAAATCTATTATTTTTCATTATCGGGAATACTTTCTGGCCCAGATCTCAGTCAAAATTGCGTTATTATTACCACTTGATTTTAGAGTTATTCATCCTTGTCCGTTTGAATAGAGTTTTGGTGTACAAATCTCGAGCAGGAAACGAAATTGACGGCAATTATTAGTACTCATCTCGAGAACATAAGAATTTTCAAAAATCAATATCTAATAACTCTGAGCTTTGTTTGATGGGTTCCTCGACTCGAATCAAATATTTTTTAACACCAAAGCTAAAGAAATAGTAATATAGGACCCTCTGATCGTATTGTTGTTGTTGGAATCTGTTGAGATGGGGACCCTCTGGTCGGATTGAGTACCTTTAAAACGGAACCATTGGGTTGCGAAAAGCGTTTCCAAAATGGTGTCTGTTAACTGTTAGCATCAAAGTTAATAATATCCACGGTTGGGCAGGAGGTCAGAATAGATCATGACATCAATCCCAAGGTATTTGAATATTTAACTACCCACCAGGTAGTAAAAATAACCGCCCACGGTAGTGGGATGAATACGAACTACCTAAAGTAGTAAACGTTTACTACTTTTCGGGTTAATTTAGCAACTTTGAATTTAGTGTGTATACTCTGGCTAACGTACGCTCGGGAATATTCACGTTGATGCTAACAGTTATTGGAAAGACACTATTCAATTTGGAAACGCTTTTCATTGCCAAGGCATGATCTAGAGATCAGAAATACTCATGCAGTATTACTATTATTGCCAATTGAAGTCGCTGTCCTACTTAGAGAACGTTACAATGTCGACTGAATTATGCGTGTCATGTCAAATTGTACAAAAGAATGCATTGTGACAACCAGCGGATATATACGTTTGCCCACTATTTTTAGAATTCTTGGAAATAAATAAAATTACAACTGTTGGTCAAATTACTGCCAACAGTAAACAAGATATCCAAGTCGTGTACTATATACACAAGCTACAAGATTAGATCAGATAGTATTATTTTGGAAGTGGCGGATCTGCATACATGCTGCCGTGTCAATCAGACTTTAGTCACAGGTCCCCTGGCCGGAGCGACAACCCCACCATGAGTAAGGTATATATATACTCATGGTGTGGTTGTCGCACCAGGGGACCTGTGACTATATGGCTATACGGAAATGTGGTCCGCGACAAAAGATTTGGGCAGCATTCATGCCGAGACCACACACGTCATACGACGCACATTTTGCATAAATTCAGCCAAAAATGGCAAGAGATTTTCAACAAAGAATTTCTCTCGATCTATCCAGGATCTATCTGGGAAAAATCTTGAATTTCACTTATCATCTTTACTGGATGTAGAATTTGACAATTATAAAGAGACGGCAAAAACAATGGATTTGAATACTTTTGAAGAGTTGAAAATATTATTTTCTTTTTTGTCCCTTTCGGTACCAAGGACTGTTAGAATAATTAATAATTTCACAAAACTACAATTATCAAATAGCTTATTGTCTTGGGTCTATGAGAGGAGGCTTAATTTGTATCATAATGTTAAGTTAGATTTTTAATTGCATAATATAGCATCTTACCCTGTCTTACCGCCATATATTTTAATGAAGAACAAAGCAGTCCCAAATAATCTAGCTCAATGAAAACAAATGTTGATATGCAGTGTAGTCCACTCAAGCAAGGGCAATCAATTGGAATTAGGCCACAGCGTTAATAGATATGGTGGTCAGCTTTAACTTGGTTGTGAACCCGTGACCCAGAACTCATCTCAGCCCAATTATTCATTGATGAACAGGCAGGACATGAAAATTCTCAAATATAGAAAATTATTTATGGGCAGTTGCTTTCTAAATGAAATATCCATTAACTTTCATGAACCAAGAATAAATTAAGTCTCCTCTCCTGATCTTCAGATATAATATCATGGATATATATGAACTGCAATTTTGAAAAAAAAAATAATATATATTTTACAGAAGTTCGTGGTACTTTGAAAACAGTGGAATTAAAAATATTTTGCATGCCATAGAAGTGAAATAAATGAGGTTTAAATATCCAATGGTTCGATTGGTCTTAAATATTGTGTCACAGTAATCGCTTGTACCACACATTTCACGAATAAATTCCTGACTGTTTTAAGAAAATCCATTTTTAAATACCAGGACATTTTTTTCAAAATGTCCGTCTGACCAAGAGAGCCAAACAACTTGACACAACTTTATATTATCTTATTTGACTATATGTGATATCTATTATTTACTTTGGAATTTTTGTGTGTATGTATGTATAATATGTATGTGTAATAGACTCGAAAACTGCTCGACTGACCCGACTCAAATTTGGTATGTAGGCCTACTTTGATCCGGGGAACAATGTGGGTCGGTCCAATTTCACGTGAGCCGTCTCTTTGACCTTGTTCATATATATGCTCATAGAGGCAGGTTTCTGGACCGATCGGACTCAAATTTGGTATGTAGGCCAACTTTGATCCCTGGAACATTTGGGCGGGTCCAGTTTCACGTGCGATCGTGTCCTTGACTCTATATAACCTCGCTCATATACGCTCATATAGGCATGTTTCTGGCAAAGAAATCCCTAAATAGCCCGGACGAAGTGGGGCACATCAGCTAGTCTATTATATATTTTGGAACTTCTGTCCATGTATGTATGTATGTATGTGACTATGTGTGTATGTGTTACAGACTCGAAAACTGCTCGACCGATCCGACTCAAATTTAGTATGTAGGCCTACTTTGTTCCCGGGAAAAATGTGCGCGGGTCCAATTTCACGTGCGATCGTGTCCTCGAACTTGACCTGGCTCATATACGCTCATACGAGCATGTTTCTGGCAAAGAAATCCCTAACTAGCCCGGACGACGTCGGGCTCATCAGCTAGTAACTTATATCTGTCAATGTACACCGTACACGTATGTTGGGCATTCTAAGTGCAACAAATTGAGACCTTCAAACCTGCATAAAAACTATGCGTTATTCGGCACAACAAAGGACACGCGGTCACAAGTACTCGAGTACCAACAACCAGATACATAATAGTCCACGTCTGCTCGTACTAAAACAAGCTAAGATATTGGGATAGCGAGATCTCGCTCGGACTAGATAAATGAGTGCAAGGACGCGAGATTGCAATGCGGTTGGATGTGGTGAAACCATTAGAGTAGGTGACAAGAAGAAATTTCAAAAACAGTCAAAGGGACATGGTGACAGCACCCTAAACGGAGATGCCACAATTCCATTAGCCCAATTGTTACCACCACACACAAGAATGAGCATTAATGAAAGTGTCAATGACACTGTAGCTCAACTTAGGTAGGGGAATAATTTAATGGTTGACATTAAATGGAGGAATTAGGAAAGGTGCTAATTGAAATGTCTAAGTAAGACAAGATGTACATGTCAATATCAACATTCATGACAAGTTTCATAATGATCGGATCAGGGATGTGGTCTGTAGGGTGTGCCAAAGGATTTAGTGATGCAAAGAGTAAATTCTAAATTGGCCACCGGCGGCCATGTTTTCTTGCCGAATGACCTCAAAATGACTCGTTCCCATCTACATGTCAATGTCAACATCCATGACAAATTTCATGAAGATCAAACAAACAGATCGGTTTAGTCATACAAAGAGTAAAATCCAAAATGGCCATTGGTGGCCATATTTTTTTTGCCGAATGACCCCAAAATTACTCGTTCCCATCAAGAGGTCACCCGATGATCCACATGAAGTTTGGTGATGATCAGATCAGGGGTGTGGTATGTAGGGTGTGTCAAAGTATTTAGTGATGCAAAGAGTAAAATCCAAGATGGCTGACGGTGGCCATATTTTTTTGCCAAATGACCCCAAAATTACTCGTTCCCATCAAGAGGTCACCCGATGGTCCACATGACGTTTGGTGATGATCAGATCAGGGGTGTGGTATGTAGGGTGTGTCAAAGTATTTAGTGATGCAAAGAGTAAAATCCAAGATGGCTGACGGCGGCCATATTTATTTGCCAAATGACCCCAAAATGACTCGTTCCTATCTAGAGGTCATCCCGATGATCCGTATGAAGTTTGGTGATGATCGGATCAGAGATGTGGTCTGTAGGATGTGTCAAAGGATTTCGTGATGCAAAGAGTCAAATCCAAGATGGCCACCAGCGGCCATGTTTTTTGGCCGAATGATCTTAAAATGACTCGTTCCCATCTACATGTAAAGTTCAACATTCATGACAAATTTTATGATGATCAGACAAACAGTACGGCCTGTAGCCCGCGCCAATAGATTTAATTTTGAAATCCAAGATGGCCACCAGCGGCCATGTTTTTTGGCCAAATGATCCCAACATGACTCATTCCCATCAACAAGTCAATGTCAACATTCATGACAAATTTCATAAAGATCTGACCAAAGATACGACCTGTAGCCCGCGCGAAAGTATTTAGTGATGCAAAGAGTAAAATCCAAGATGGCTGACGGCGGCCATGTTTTTTGGCCAAATGACCCCAAAATGACTCGTTCCCATCTAGAGGTCACCCCGATGATCCATATGAAGATTGGTGATGATCGGATCAGAGATGTGGACTGTAGGATGTGTCAAAGGATTTAGTGATGCAAAGAGTAAAATCCAAGATGGCCATCAGCAGCCATGAATGAATTTGGCCGAATGATCCTAAAATGACTCGTTCCCATCTACATGTAAATGTCAACATTCATGACAAATTTTATGATGTTTTTTGGCCGAATGACCCCAAAATGACTCGTTCCCATCTGCATGTCAATGTCAACATTCATGACAAATTTCATAAAGATCAGACCAAAGATACGACCTGTAGCCCGCGCCAAAGGAAATTGTTGACGGACACACAGACACACGGACGACGGACGCCAAACCATGGCAATAGCTCAAACTTACAAAGTTAGTTGAGCTAATAATCAGGGATGTGACTGCTATACTATAGGAGGTTTGGGGGAAGATTATGGTTATCTCACCCTCATGTTTTCAACAGTTGGAAAGTTCATGGATGCAAATAGAATTTTGTGAACCTGTGTGTTTGTTTGTTCTGGTTCTAGGTGGGAGTGGGGTCGGGGGATGTGAAAATGGAAATGGAAATTACAAGGTGGACACCCCCTCCCCAAATGGAGACGGTAAAGCCAATAATTTCATGTGCATAGTGCATAAAAAAAATATGTTCATGTTCATTTTTTTTTTTTTACAAATCATTCAGGAACTATAGTGTGTCAAAAACACATTTGGAACAAGAAGTGTCAACTGAAAGACACTATCTTGTTTGACATCGGATTTTTTTTATCAATTTATTTCATATACATTTGTAGTTTTGACATTTTTATGTGCAGCTTTAATTTTTACTTTCTTTTGTATTTATAAGTCTAGATTATAAGTTGAATTTAGTTTTCAATATTCTTTCAGAAACACAGCGAAAAGTGTGTTAAAATAGATTGTGCATGCAAGCCTTGAAATAGTGTGTCTGTCATTTGCAGAACGAGGTTCCAACTTCCCAGAGGGTGAATTTAGTTATTCTACCCCGCATTGCAGGCTAGCATCACCAAATGCACCCTCTGGGAACCTCATTCTGCTGAGGTGTAAGCAGAATGAGGTCCCCAGAGGGTGAATTTGGTGATGCTAGCCCGCTATGCGGGGTAGCATCACTAAATTCACCCTCTGGGGACCTCATTCTGCAATTGACAGACACACTATTTCAAGGCTTGATTGTGTATGTTGTTGTAACTGGAGATTATGAACCTTGAATACAACTTTAAATGAATGATTTGTATTTGTGATTGTCAATAAGTTTCCATATAAAACTTTGGTAAGAATTAAGCAGATAACCTGTTTTGAAATGAGAAATTGATAGTAAAATTATGGTAAAATGTTTCTATCACGTTTTCAGTGTTTTCGTTAATTCTGAAAACCATGCACCCCACATGTTTGAGCTGAAATTTGCTTTTTTCTTTTCTTCAGAACTTCACTATTGTGATCATATCCATGAGATGAGAATTGTAATGAACAGATATATCAGCCATAGGTTTACACATAATTACTAAATTATGAAAGGATGTTCAGCATCAGGACAGCCTTTAAAAAAATCATTGATGTGCTCGAGATTGGTCACAGCCCTGTCGTTCTACTTTGATATTCCCACATCACAGGCCCCTGGGGAGAAATACCAGATATATATACCAATATATATATTACACCATATATTCTCACAATCGTTCATCTCAGTCACAATACATTTCAATATTTCTTATTCAACATGAAATTTACTTTCTTTTGGTGTATAATTCGATAGTATCAAACGAAGGGAAGTCGAGATAACGTACCAAATACATGCAAAATCTAGCTGAAATTTGGGGGTAAAACTGGTCGTCAGTTTCCCTGTCCGCCCAATAACTTCAATAATAGGAAACAATTGCCAAAATATGCACCAGTGTATGTTATCCACGGGGGTTCACTACATACTCGAGAAATGCCGCTTTGCCGATAAATAATACGCCGCATTTTCGAAAATGCTATGTTTCATTTGTAACAAGAGCATCGATAGGGCGTGGCAAAATACGCCCTTTAGCCATTTCGAATTGTACTATCGCAAAATAAGATAATACTACATTTGAGCTTACATTTGAAGAAAATCTGATATACCCCTAATTTCAATGCCAAAATGTGGTCAAATTCTAAGTCGAAAAATGGCCATAACTCATGTAAAAATAATTAGACAAAACCTATGTTCAAACTTGGCCTGTAGTTTTAGCTGGGAAATACACATACCAGCTTTGGTTCAGCTCAAGTAATCAAAACTGGAGTTATTGGTCGGAAACCAAAATGTTATGAAATTGGTCAAATTCTAAGTTGAATAAAAGGTCGGTAGACCTCATGTCCGCCTCTAAGTGTCGGCTTGATACGACCGTTGTTTGCGCATAAAAACCTGTCTTTAGTGCTAGTAAACCTACATACCAAATTTAATTTCATTCAGTACACATTTACTAAAGTTATCATCCGGAAACCTCAAATTGGAAAAAATTCTAAGTAAAAAAGGGACATAACTCTGGTGAAAATTGGCGGGCGGAACCCGAATTCGAATTTGACCTGTGTTTTGCTGGGAGAAAGACACATACCAAATTTGGTTTAAATCTGATTAACTCTACTAAAGTTATCATCCGGACACCAACTTTTGGGGTGTTATATGTCGGGTCGGCGGACAAAAAAGGGCCATAACTCTCGCAAAAATTATCGGATTAAACCGAAATTAGAACTTGAGCTGTATTTTGATATAGGTATTCCACAAAAAAACGGGTTTTGCATATAAACAATCCAAAATCAAGTTATCATCCGGAAACCAAAAAAAAAGAAGTAAAACTGAATTTTCTATGTCGAAAAAGGGGCATAACTCTGCTGAACCCAAGTTCGAACTTGACCTGTGTTTTGCTGGGAGAAGGTAATATACCAAATTTGGTTTGAATCCGATTAACTCTACTAAAGTTATCATCCGGAAACCAACTTTCAGGGGTTTTCTAAGTCAAAAAAGGGGCATAACTCTGGTGAAAATTGGCGGACGGAACCATAATTCGAACTTGACCTGTCTTTTCTGCTAGTAAACCCACATACCAAATTTAATTTAATTTGGTTTACTCTAACTAAAGTTATCATCCGGAAACCTCGGACGCACGCACGGACGGACGTGCTGATTATAATAGTCCTCCGAACCCGTTGGGTCGGCGGACAAAAATGGCCGTAACTCATGTATAAATAACTGGACGGAACCCATATTCGAACTTGGCCTGTATCTTTAGCTGGGAAATACACATACCAACTTTGGTTCAGATCAAATAATCCAAACTGGAGTTATTGGTCGGAAACCAAAAATGTTAACAGACGGTCAAATTCTAAGTCGTAAAAGGGCCATAACTCATGTAAAAATAATTGGACGGAACCCATATTCAAACTTGGCCTGTATCTTTAGCTGGGAAATACACATACCAACTTTGGTTCAGATCAGATACTCCAAACTGGAGTTATCGATCGGAAACCAAAATTGTTAACGGACGGACGGAGAGACAGACGGCTAGACGGACGGACGGACAGACTGATAACATAATACGACCTTTTTTCAAAAAGGGCGTATAAAAATTGCAGAGAAAAAGAAGAAATCTTTACAAAATGGTAAGTTTTTAACTTTCAGAGAATATTCATCAAAGAAGTAATATGATATACATATGATTGGCCAGTTTTAGCGATGATGTGTGAATCAAGCTAATTTAGACAGGTGTGTGGAAAGCGAAGTAATAAGTAGTTATCACCTCGATTGTCATGATTGTATTGTATTGTGGTGTTTTTTATTAAAAAAAATAATTCTGTGATCAAAGTATCTCTAAATACTGTGCATACAAATATATTTAATTATACATTATTAAGTTCCTCTGGTTATTAGTTGTTCCCATATATTGCGCTGTAAGTGACGGAAAATGTGTTATTTAAACATCACATGAAGGCTACGTTTCCGTTTTTCACATGCTACTTTTCTTACTTAAAGTTCTTTCTACCAAAAATCGCCGCGAAAATTGATGCAAAAATCGAGAAGAATCTGAGTGGTTTGTATTTCCCACGATATAGCTATTCCAACTAATGTTTTGGCAGGTATGAAATTTCCACACACCCCCCCCCCCCTCTAGCCACATCCCTGCCCTCATACGATCATCACCAAACTTCATATGGATCTTCGGGATGACCTCTTGATGGGAACCTCCTATTTGGACCGAATTTTTTTTTAAACACGGCCGCCAGAAGCCACCTTGGACTTCAAATATGAATCCATCGGCACACCCCGCAGCCTGAATTTATTTGATATGCATTTTACTCTTTGTATGACTAAATCCTTTGGCGCACCCTACAGACCACATCCCTCATTCGATCATCACCAAACTTCATACTGATCTTCGGGGTGACCTCCAGAAGGGAGCCTCCTATTTTGACCGAACAGGTCACATCTCTCATCCGATCATCACCAAACTTCATATTTATCTTTGGGGTGACCTCTAGATGGGAGCCATCGATATTTTTCCGAAATTTGTCATAAAACATGGTCGCGAGCAGCCATCTTGGATTTCAAAATTGAATCCATCGGCACAGTCTGCAGCCTGCATTTATTGGAGAATTGTTTCGAAAAATTTACAGGCATGCTTAGGATCACCTCTAGATGGGAGCATAAAATTTGAACAATTTTGGATGAAAAACATGGCCGCCAGCAGCCATCTTAGATTTTACTCTTGGCAAGACTAAATCCTTTGGCACACCCTACAGACCACATCCCTCATTGGATCATCACCAAACTTTATATGAATCTTCATGTGACTTCTAAATGGGAGCCATCGATTATTTCCGAAATTCATTCAAAAACATGGCTACCAACGGCCATCTTGGATTTTACTCTTTACCTGACTAAATCCTTTGACACACCCTGCAGCCACATCCCTCATCATCAAACTTCATATGGGTCTTCAGGGTGACCTCTAGATTGGAGCCATCGATTATTACTGAAATTCATTATAAAACATGGCTGCCAGCAGTCATCTTGGATTTCAAATTGGAATCCATCTGCATGCCCTGTAGCCCACATTAATTCGTGAATTCCAAGTTGAGCTACAGTGTCATTGACACTTTCATTGTTGGTAGGTTTTGCTAATTTTCGATATGATATCTTGACTTCCCTTCATTTGCTACTATCAAATTATACATCAAAAGAAAGAAAATTTCATGGCCAATACGACACATCGAAATATATTGTGACTGAGATGAACGATTTTAAGAATCTATGAGGAATATGATATGGATGGTGTATTTTTCCTAAAAACCTTGTGACTGGTATAGTATAATATTGGTATATCTGGCAGTATGCCATGTTGGGGGGCATGCACCGGGTGACAACTATGCTCTTTTTATCTAACTGGTTTCAGGGTCCCTGTCTGTTAAAGGTACTCAACCCGATAAAACTCCTCTCAATTACTATTTCAATGGCTTCGGGGGTCAAAAATATTTGATTCGAGTCGAGGAAGTCACCCATCAAAGCTCAGATTTGTTAGATATCGATTTTAGAAATCTATTATTTTTCATTATCGGGAATACTATCTGGCCCAGAACTCAGTCAAAATTGCATTAAAATTACCACTTGATTTTAGAGTTATCCATCCTTGTCTGTTTGAATAGATTTGGAGAACACATCCAGAGCAGATTACGGCAGTTAGCAGTACTCATCTCGAGTTTATAACAAATTTCAAAAATCAATATCTAATAACTCTGAGCTTTGTTTGATGGGTTCCTCGACTCGAATCAAATATTTTTTACCCCCAAAGCCAAAGAAATAGTAATATAGGACCCTCCGATCGGATTGTTGTTGTTGGAATCTGTTGAGATGGGGACCCTCTTTACGGGTTGAGTACCTTTAAACTGTCATCTAAATGTCTTGTTGTATGCCTGATTGGATTGATTAACAGTACATTCAAGTTTATGGGTTATTTTTTACAATAAAACCAAGGAAGTGGAGTTAATCTGATGGAAGAAGAGGACTTTATCTATATTAAAACTAAAACTTTTTCGGAACCAGACCCCAATGTTTTTTGAGCGAAGATACTTCACGATAATGATTGCCTATACAGATAACACTGTCAAAAATGATCTATACATAGATCCCCTTTATCTCTGTAAGAATGACGTAGGCCTAAGTCCACTGGGACTGCAGGGTTCCAGGAAAAATATGTAACATGGGAATGACATACAAAATCATTCAGCAAAACATACAGAGACAAACAAAGTTCACTGAATGTGAAAATTCGGAAGCACAATACTTATAGTTACTATCTTCCATCACTCATCACATTCACATGTCTGCATATTCTCGCTTACTGTCTTCATGACATAGTGGATGGTCTTTTGCATAAAACGCACTAATATGGTTAAATGTTACACTAGATCCGTGCGCTATCTGTTATAATTATGAGGTTAATGATACAGCTACTGATTTAAGCTTCCTCAAACTATTCTGCTTCCTCGCTGTTAATACAATCGAGATGATTCGATTCAAGATTAAATGCGATTCCAAATCTTTTGACCAGTTCGATTCGAAAAGCAATTCAAATGAAAACCTCTGATTCGCAACGCCCTAATATAAACTAATTTATCATTTGGCATACAGTTACAATGTCTGCTTTCTGGCATAGAGGCTTGATCATAGAGAATTTATTTTAAATATGTAAAGATATAAAATGATATATAATACAATTTAGGGCATACAGTAAAACCTCTCCAAACCCAACACCCTTCGGACTGGCCCTTCTGTTCAGTTTAGAGAGGTGTTTGGTTTATAGAGAATCGCACTATGATTGGAATGTATTAATGTCATTACTAAGTGTTGTCGAAGCGCAACCAACTATTATTGAATTTAACTGTATTCAATAAAGTACTGAATAAAATATAAATAAAATAGATAAAACATGGAATAATAAGAATTAAAACATGGTATATTAATAAGACATAATACATGTACCGGTATATAGATAAGACTGGAAACGATAAATTTTACAGTGATACCAAAATGTCGCTGACAATATTAAAGGCCCACTAAATTTTCGAGGTACTGATTATTTTTTATAGTGCCTTGATATACGGTTTTAATAACGCTCATGCCATAAAATATGATTAAAATACTATAATTCATCACCATTTGAAACGTTTGTGTCTCAGAAGATTCCCATAAAGAAATAGAAAACAGCTGAAATCATAGAATGATTACCCCCGTTTTGACTCCCAATTTGAACTGCAATCGAAATGAAAATGAGAGGCTGATCACGATCGGCAGATGTTTAACCCATACCTTGGCGATAACGATTAGCTATTTTTATAAATTTTATAAATCCTTACATCAACCTTTTCATGAGTGCTAAAGTTTCAACAATTCACACTTTATATAGTGATCGTGTGAAAAATATTTAGTTATCACATTGTGTCAACAGGATTGGTGGAGGATAAACCAAATGACCCTCAGTATGCAGGTTAGGGGTGTGTTATCGTCAACTATGTCAAGAACTATAAACATAATCAATGGAAATATTTGAGTTATCAAACCGGATAGAAATTCTATCCGATTTGATAACTCAAATATTTCCATTGATTATGTTCTATCATAGAATGGGGTTAATCTTACCCAAACTAAT
Organism: Siphonodentalium dalli; assembly: GCA_032622095.1. Taxonomy (NCBI): domain Eukaryota; kingdom Metazoa; phylum Mollusca; class Scaphopoda; order Gadilida; family Siphonodentaliidae; genus Siphonodentalium; species Siphonodentalium dalli. The sequence continues at coordinate 128,855,669 of CP136062.1, forward strand.
GAACTGATAATGATAAACACAAAATAGTCTATACAAAGCATGTCATTGGATTTAGAAACCCATACAATAAGTCAGTCTCAAGAATACCAGCACCTTAATATTACCCTGGAGCCCAAATTCAATTGAGGGAATTTCAAAAATAAGACATTTCCTCTAATGATGAATATTCAATTGGTGATTTATTGAAACCCTTACTGAACCTGGATCAAAGTGAAAGGGATAATATTATATCTGTCTATCGCATAATATGTGTCTATGGAATGGTTTAATTTTAATCCCAAATCCATGCAAATCAAAAGTGGATCACCATCAACCTGGACATAATATAGGAGAATGATCAAATGAAAAGCATCAAAACCATATGATGTGTGGAGAGGGTTAATCATTTTCAATGACATCATATCATGGAACTAAGGAATGTGTGGATTAATTTTTGTCTAAGATAAGACAACAGTGTCTGTAAACAACAATGTCTGTAAAACATCCCTACAAAGTAACAATGGACTATTCCAATATAATATTTTAGAATAGGTGTCCTATAGTGTGTACATTAACTAATGTAATGAACCTGTTTCAGCAAAGGGGTTAACTTAATATTACACAGAAAACAGAACTCCACCATATAGTCATCAATCAATTTGACATTATGATAAACAAATCCTGCCAGCCAGTGGTACCACTATCAGGCTTTCTAGCATGTCATATCTAATGTCCATAGTGATAATTAACTCATTTCAATAACACACATGGTCTGTGAGATATGTTCTCTTCAAATTCCCAGCAGTAATTACTTGAATTATAAAGGGTCATAACTCTATTAAAATATATCGGATCAAACCCATATTCGAACTCGATCTGTATTTAGGGGTGATAAATTCATATACCAAATTTGATGTTGATCAGATGACAAATGTTTTGAGTCATAGCAGGTTGGGTGAATTCTAAGTAAACATAAGAGTGAAAAGGGTTAATTAAACAATACCAAAAACCATACAGACGAAGAACGTGCTAAGAAAAACCTAGGTAAGAAATATGAGGCAGAGCAGAAGAAATATGTTCAACTTATTGCATTGGATAGCATGTGTGTAAAGGGTTAATTATTTTCTAAACCGATCAACCAATCGATACCAAAAACTATACAGATGAGGGGCGTGTAATCATAAACCTACATATCAAATATGAACACAATCAGACAAAAAATACTTCGGTTATAGCATCGGATTTTTTTTTCTCGAAAAAAGGGTCATAACTCCTTTAAAATAAATCGGATCAAACCCATATTCAAACTCGATCTGTATTTTGGGCTCGCATACCAAATTTGGTTCCGATCAGATAAAAAGTGTTTGAGTTATGACAGCATGCGTGAATTCGAAGTCGAAAAAGAGCCATAACTCCGTAAAAAAAACTCGGATCAAACCCATATTTGAACTCGATCTGTATTTTGGTCTGAGAAACTCATATACAAAATTTGGTTCCGATCGGATAGAAAATATTTGAGTTATCGCACCATGCGTAAAGTGTCTACGGTACGACAGACAGACGGACAGACGGACGCACGATGAGTGGTCAATCTTATTACACCGCATAAGTTGATAATACAATGATTTGGAGCTTCCTCTTTCAAATGGTATATAATATGGTATATATTTTATATATGTGATCTGGGGGTACGAAAATTAAGTGGGCCTTTAATTTCGCTTTGAACCAGATTTAAACTTATAATCGATCCCCAGATCAGCAAAGCCAATAAGAGCTCAGCATCAAGTATGTCAAATCTACAGCACATGCGTTCGGTTGGTGTCGATTTCCGTGTTCGGATTTCGGAGGTAAAAATAAATGTATTCGTTCACTTAATGACTAGATAAGCTGTCCGATGTTCGAAATAGAGAGTTTTTGGATTATAGAGGTAATTTTTAGTAGGAATGCACTTGGGTGAATTCGGGACTGGACAAATTGTTCTGTATGGGGAGGGATTCGGTTTATAGAGGGTCCGGTTTGGAGAGGTTTTACTGTATATCAGTTTGACTGCATAATGTGTTCTGAAAATCAGTTTTAGATTTAACCTGGGGAGTTGTCTGTTCTTCATTTGCCAGGAAATTCTAATGTAGGCAGATGGCAGGTGGAGAAATAAACACCACATGGATTACCATTAATTAATTTCTGTGGATATTCAGATAATCAACAAACATTCTTTGGTGAAAGTCCCTACAAATGAATGAATGGCAATCTAATAATTACTGATTAGTTAGGCCACACAAAGTTAATGATCTGTTTCTTGGACACTTTTGATATTCCCACTTTTTACGACAGAACATTTCCCAGCAGGCAGGTTTTTATACGTTGGCTCACAAATTATCAAAAACATTTTTGGGTGTGAAAAATGACTTTTCATGATTTATAAGTGTTAATTTAATTTCAATGTAATGTTCAACACAAACTTGTACATACAGTTTAAAAAAAACAGAACATTAATGTTGTTTCACCTAATGTAAAGATATTCGAAAAAGAGTTACTAACTGATATAATTGAAGCCAAATTAAATCAAACTCAATTTCCTTCTTGCAACACTCAGCAGTTTTGCAATACGGTTTTCAAAATGAAAGGGTATTTGTATCCAATAAACTTGTTATGCAAGCAGAAACTTATCATATTTTTTTTTACTGGTAGGTAGGTTTTTATTCCCATGTTTTATGACCAAAATTTCCCAGCAGGTCTGAGCAGGTAGGTTTTTATGTTTACTGGTTTATTACCTAATTATCAAAAATCGTTTTGCAAGTAATAAATTACTTTTCATTTTTAAAGGGACTGGCAGCCTTCGTTGTAGGTTATAATTTAGAAATAACATTATCAAATTACGATAACTTCCTCAAGAATATACTAATAGTATAGCATAATGATGATATGAATGCAATATTATTCTCAAAACACATTTTTTGTCCGAGAAAATACTGGTTGACTGTTGTGTAGTTTCTCCCAAAAAGCGCAGTGGATTGTTTATAAGCAGAGTCATGATATTGCGCCATTTCCTTATTTAGATCACGCGCTTTATACGTCGGTTGTAAAACTCCTAATTTATTGCGCCTGATTTGAATGAGATTGTTGATTGCGCCAATAATTTTATCTATGCATTCCACAGCGCAATGGAACATTTTCATTGGATGGAATGGTAGTTCCAAGTGTTTGTCTATAAACAATCAGTTTTGTAATGTTTTTTATGATTGTTTACATAACCAAGGGTACAAATATGACAATAACATGCAATGTACACAATATTTATGATTGGTATAAGAACAACATCTGTCTCTTATATAATATTCTACCTGTTTATGGCAGTTTTAGTGGATGTGACTATTTTAACACCTATACCCACAGCGAAGGCCGCCCGTATCTTTAAAAAGTGTTACATTGTAATTATATGTTAGTGTAACAGTCTGTTGTACATCCAAAGTAAATAGAGTTTAAACAAACCAAAATTAAAACATTCATATTTTCAGAGAGTACAAAGCTTAATATCGAATACAAGCTGAAATGTGTCAGGCTAAATTTCTGATTTATATTTAGTACATTCATTGTCACCAAGCGGCAGGATGATTTATATTTTTTAAATTGTGGTGTTGCCATAAAATGCGCTCAGGGGGCCATATCTATCAGAGGGCAGGTGTCTGAGAAACAGATCATTAATTTCATTCTTAGTATTTAGTTAGTCAAAAGTGTTAAAGGTGGATTATCTCTTCCCCAACATGATCTATATAGTTTCCTGGGTGTGAAATAATAAACACGAATTGAAGAGCCTGTCCGGAAACATGTATATCAATTAAAACTGATTTTATTTTTATTTTGCGTTTTGTTTGTTATTTTCAGTTATTTTAATCATTGAAAATAAGCATATGGTACACTCTTGGTCTTATCTACTTGATACAATCAATCAGAGACATTTTGCAGCTCGCATTCATTCAAAGCATCATGCTGGAGGCCTCTATCTAAAAGTTCTATTTATAGAACAAAGAAGTGTCCCATTAACTGAATAAAATAATATCGAAATAAAATCAATATTGATTGATAGAATCGTTTCCAGGGAGGGTTCTCCAACTCATACGTATTATTTCATACCCAGGAAACTATCCAATATTGTTATTTAAAGAGATAATCCATCTTTAAAACATTCAACAAGACCTCCTTATTTGAATAACTTTTTGCCCATTTATACACAGAAATATGAAATGTTATATTAAAATAAATATTATTCTCCAAAATTATCTCATTTCAACATTCATATCACAGACAAGTTTCTGCTCGATTTTTCTGTGGACGTCATTCACCTCTTCTTGTGTAAGAGTTTGACTCATATGTCGATAGATTATCCTGTAGCAGTGGCTCCTTCTTTGTTTCTTTGGGTGAAAGAAATCATCCACAAATTTAACTTGCTCTACCATGTCTCCACCCACTTCACGAACAATTTCATAGAAGTCATTAGCAGAGAAATTATCTGGTATCCAGAAGGAGATATCATTTACACACTGTGGGAAGATACTAACAGGCTGAAAGTGAGACGAAATAGACAGGTTAAATGGACATGGCTCATTTGAACCCCAAAATTATGAACAGGTATCTCAAAACATACATACGAGAAAGATTTCTGAACAAATTCTTCAATATAGCACTGAAAATACCAGTTTCATTTCCTATGTTTTTCGATAAATTTTAGATTGTTTCATTTGTGTCTGGTTAAAAATGTTTAATCAGTGGTCTCGTAAAATTGCATGTGAAGACCACGAGAAGAACATCTGCAGCTGTCTTCATTCTGAAACGTTTATGGTACTACATAATTTTGACGATTAAAACAAGAGAAAGAAGTGCATAAAGTTTTTTAATTGTTTCGTGATAAGATAATGAAATATATCTTTTGAGGACAATCCTTTTCCGATTCCAGAATTTGAATGAATACACATGATACAATATTTCATTGGGACACAATCATCATGATCAAAGTTGTATTTGTTACGACTTCAATGTGCGTCTTTCTGGGACATACAATGCTCATAGAAAGGTAGTTCAGGTATTTATCAAAATATTTTGATATCGGAAAAAAATTGAATATTATAAGGTGTATTTTGGTGCGCAAACCGCCATGTGGCTTTCAGATCTTGCTACTTATAAGCATGTAAATTAAACAAAATCTCTACTAATAATGCGTTATTTCAATTCTTATAACAGGGCATTTGAAAAATCCATAGAATAATTTTGAATGTGTCAATATACTGCCATATAGCCCATTCTATACTAAATACTCATTGATGAGTAGTTCCAATTAGCTCTTGTATGAACACCCCTCTAAATGAATAATATACCAATGAATGGGAGAATCCACTCAGTATAGAAAAGTGTCACTGTAAATTTGATTGATGATCTGTGGCAAAGAATAGAAGCAAAAATATATACTTGACCAAGATGTGGAACATCTGTTGCTTAGTTGTAGACAATTCCTTCAAAACTACCCAATTTTTTCTCCCACAAAACATTATGCATTGCTGGTATGCTAATTGCAAGGTAGAGCTTTCCTTCACTGTGAGAGTCAACAATTAAAGTTTGGTTTAAGGCCCGGCAAAGCTTTGAGCAATCGAATCGATAACATCACAAAGTTTAAATTCAATTTTGATTCGCCACTCGATGATTCAAAAATTGTGAATCAAGATTGGCGATGTCTCCATTCTCGTGTTTGTTACTCTCGTCCTCCTGAAATATCGTTAACCCGTCCATGACTGGAACATCCTGAAATTTTGCGAAAACCCTGTGCCAATGCATTCTCTTAAAAATGTGAGTCTCCCATAGGGAGCCTCGCATATTATAAGAGAATAAATTGGCCTAACAATATTTACCTTGACCATGTAAGCCAGTGCATTCTCTTATATATGCAAGGCTTCCTATGGGAGACTCGCATATACAAGAGATTGCACTGGCACAGGGTCTTAATGCTGCACCAGTGCAACTCCCATCATGAAAGGGTCAAACGTATGTTCTCAACCATGGTATGGGTAATAAAAGTAGAGGTTACCACTAGTATAGAAGGAGCATCTAATTTTAGAACAATGTTCTTAGTTCAGTGGTTAAATTATGAAAAACAAAGCACTATTTGAAGTTGACTGGTCCCCCGACTATAAACCTTGCCATCGCTCTGCTTTGGACGTCGTTATTATAGACCGGTATGGACTATCGCCATTTTGGATATCCGGTCAGAATTCTGACCGGGACTAAAATAAAACAGTGCAAGCTGATTGGCTGAAGTGATTTGTGTGTTGTGTTCAAAGACTCAAGTTTGACTAGATTCTGCGGATATATGGCGGGAATAAATTATCAAAACATATTATTTTGATATCCTACTTCGTATCTGTGAATAGATATTTTCAATATGTAAATTATTTTCGCAGAACACACGAGGCAACGTATTGTGTTTTGATGGGGTATCCCAGTGTTGCTGTTGTCTCTCTGTCGTTATATTTGAATCGATGATGCAAATGACGTCATCTACTTTAAAATGGCGATAGTCCGTACTGGTCTCTTATGGGAGGGCACGTCACAGAGCGATAGCGTCGTAGTGTTTCACATATGAGCCAGGGACGAGTCTATATTTGAAGGCACAAGACGGATGTACTTATGATTTATCATTCCACTTAGAACTTCAGGTTTCATTTTCTAAATTTGGCTCCGGTGAGTGACGTATAAGCATTGCATGATTGATATAAACAAAAGTTTAAATAAGATGAGATTTTGATGTCTATGATGGGAGATAATGCTCATTAAAACTAGTGATATCAAAGTCTTGGACACCCTCCAACATTTGATGATATACTTTTTATTTTAATTGTCACTCATGCCAGCTAAATTTACCGTAATCTTTCGGTGGTCTCTCGTATGCAGTATTTCAGTATGCGGTTTCCTTCGCGGGAAAATTTTAAAGATTTATTATCACTCAAGAAATTTAGACAGTATATGTATACATTGCAGGATTTATAGAATACAGTACGTTCAAGTTGACAGCATATTTGTGACAGACAATTGAAGACTTGGAAAATCAGTATTTTCCTACAATTCAATTCGAGATTTGATTCTAACGAAAATAAGTGATTAGCTGGACCCAAGTTTGGCTCAAAACAAGTAAACAGCCAATTAAATCAAACCTTGGTAAATTGCCAATAAAAAATCATGTTAAAATGTTTTTCGACTGGATAACTTTGATACATCTATGTTTTAAAGCTTCCTCATTCCAATGGTATATAATAAGATTTATTCCAAACTGTTGGCGTGAGGCACATGTATTCAACGGAATCAGAAACATTGAATTCATATTGTTGTACACCATATGTTGAGTACAAGCTAGAACTACTTCTTGCTGACGTTGTCACCATGGGGTGTTAGCTGATAGCAATGAGAGAGAAATTAGGAAATTAGGAGTACAGAAAATATTTTAGTGGTATCATTTGGATAGTGATCAGGTACCTTGTATTTGAGAGTATCATGTGGGTTGTCTGTTTCGAACTGAGTTAAGAAACCAGAATCATTCGACCAGAAAAGTCTTATATCAGGAATTTCGAACAGCTTCATGGCCAGTCTCTCTAATCCAAGGCCAAATGCCCAGCCGACTCGATCCTTCGCTCCAGCTACATGTAAAATAGGAGATGAGAATCACAGATAATAATTGAAGCCATGAGCCACCATACACTTAAAGGCCTATTTAATTTTTGAGTCACCGATTATTTTTTTTTATAGTGCCTTGATATAAGGTTTCGATGACAATCTATGACATAAAATATGATTAAAATACTATAATTCATCACCATTTGGAACGTCTTTGTATCAGAAGGTGCCCATAGAGTAAGAAAAAATAGCTGTAATCATAGAAACATTTCCCCCGTCTCACTCTCAGAATGCAACAGAACTACTAGTAAGATATCGAGTTATTCCCCTTCCATTGAAATAATACACTTTGCACAACAATCCAGATTGATTGTTTATTTGCATAATATTTACAAAAGTATGACAATGGTGATAACTTAGGTAAAATGGCCCAAAATATTCTTTAACTAGAATTGTATTGGTGAATGAAACAAAGGTAATTCCAGCATTAATATTTTAGTGGTATCACGGAGGCTTGCACAAGCACCCTTTTTATGCAAATCCGCACAACTTGACAATAAACATAATTAATGAGAGTTGAATGGACCTATCTGTACGTCCCGCCCACCAGTAGACTGCATGGTTACTGTTACTACGCACCACAAGCCATCTCAATTTCGCTATCTCTTCAGTGCTAAAATGGCCTCCGGTGAGAAAGGACTGTGTTGTTAAACGCCATGTAACACGATAAAATAGCCTTCTTTCTGAATATCACGATTTTCAAGATACCTTTGTGTGTATATATGCATCTTTTAAAAGTGACTGTCGTTAGATATAAACAAAAATAGAACCAGCTTTTAAAAAAAAAAACAGGTGTGATTGTTAGGCCACTTCCGATAACCAACAAAGATAGATGTTGAATCAAACTGTGTAAATGAAGACATTATGAAACTTCAATATCAAATAGCAAATTGAATATCGAAGCTATGCTAATGGTTCACACCTTGATGAAATAAACCAAATGGAGGTGTACATGTGGTAATTAATCTATAATCCCTCTTTTGTCGAAATAAATATAACGATATCAGTTTACCATAATACCACGAGCGTCCTGAATGAGCCGCGGTGACAGGCCGGATGCAAAGGATTATCAAATAATGGCCTTTTAAAATTCCACATCCTATTTTGGCGTCTAAGTACATTAAAGAAAACGTCGACAAAACGTTCGCAGTAGATCCTACAGGTAAGTGTATCTGTTATATATAAATATTGAAATTTAAATAACACTATACGAGTGTGGTCGTTGGCATTGTTTAATCCAGCGTAAACAGATGTCTTAGTTACTTTTTTATTTAGGAAACCGAACTAAAACATGGATAAATATCGTTCGTCAACCGGACATGTTCCCCATGTACATTTCAATGCCATTTTAGCTTTTTAAGACATATTTAGCTCTCGTGTTCGTAGTTTCCCTATAGCTTACAATGGTAAAAGTTAGGGCACTGCTTGTGGTGCGATTCATATCACTAGGCAGGTGTATGTCGCTTCCGGGTTTAAGCTATCGGCTCATTGGCTATAATTGAAATTGGGGCGGTACCTACGGATAGGTCCATTGGAAGCTGTCCTTGGGGATTCACTAAGTAAATAGTGATCACATTGTTTTGATAATATATATTGTTAATTGGGTGAGTGTCAAAAACAGACGCGACCATTAGTGGTAGTGGTTTTCGTTGTGATCAGACTACGATCAGTGACGAAATTAAGGTGTACTTTACTCAAATCTGTCAAAATAACCCTTTCTTTGTCCTAGATGTGATTAAAATAAATAAGTATTCACATGCCTGGTCCAGCTATATAAAGTCACATTGGTTGCTACATTGTATCATTCAAGTGAAGATGTCATTATCATCTTGGCTCACAAATTCTCCGTCCGCTAAACGCAAACGTGAAGATGTTCCCTCCTCGGGATCACCGCCGAAAAAATTCTGCAAAAAACTAAATCAAAATGCCCGAGTTCGTCCGGGCTATTTAGGGATTTCTTTGCCAGAAACATACCTATATGAGTGTATATGAGGAGGTCAAGGTCAAGGACACGGTCACATATGAAATTGGACCCGCACATATTGTTTCCGGGATCCAAGTAGGCCTAAATACCAAATTTGCGTCGGATCGGTCGATCGGTCCAGAAACATGCCTATATGAGCGTATATGAGCGAGATCAAGGACACCGCCGCACGTGAAATTCCCCAGATCAAAGTAGGCCTACATACCAAATTTGAGTGGGATCGGTCAAGCAGTTTTCGAGTCTATAACACACATACATACACACATACAGACAGAAGTTCCAAAATATATGATAGATAATGTATACATTACCATTATGAATAAAGTAATTAGATTTCAATTGAACACGCTTTTTAAAAATAATTTAATAAATGCATTGCCATTGTGGATGTTTATATGTGAATATAGTGGGGTTGGGGTATGCCAAGAGGTGCCCAAACTCAAACTCTAGATCAGTCCCTGCCTATACTACTATGAAAATATACTTATATCAATTGGTACAGAAATGTGGGCTGCAGAGTGTGCCGATGGAATCATATTTGAAATTAAAGATGGCTGCCGGCGGCCATGTTTTTTTAAGAATTTCGGACAAAAAATGATCAGCTCCCATCTAGAGGTCACTCTGAAAACCACAGTAAGTTTCGTGAAGAACGAATGTGGCATGTAAGGTGTACCGAAGGATTTAGTCAAGCAAAGAGTAAAATCCAAGACGGACGCTTGCACCCATTCAACAAAATTTTTCAAAATTTATTACTCCCATCAACTGGTCACTCAGAGGATCCATATGAATTTTGATGAAGATTGGATAACGAGATGCAAGGATTATTTTTCACTGTTACCCTCAAGGATATTTTACCTTAATACATTAATACTAATAGTTAGATATGTCCAATAGTTTCATATTACATATGGACAATAAGAGATAAAGACACAGAATAGATTAACTTTTTATAATTATGGGTTCACAAACCTTCATTCAATATTTGCTGTTCCATTTTGCCACAACCCAGCACTTCCATCCATGTATTTTGAAACTTTATTTCCAGTTCCCATGAGGGATGCGTAAAGGGAAAATATGTGTCGACCCACTGCATCTCTATGTCTGAAAAGGATGAAATATTGTTTTCCCATTCAGTTATAACAGTATACATTGAAACAGTCTATAATTTATTTAGAGGAGTGATAATGTAATGAGAGCAGATGACAGACAGAACTAGAGATGGGACAAAGGAATACCCCCCCCCCCCCCCCCGCATTCAACCTGTTATTCCAATGAAGTAGGCATTACCATATATTGGATTTGGTCACTAGTGTCACTGGAAACATACTACTTACCTGCAGCTACTCACCTGTGCAAGCTTATATTCAAAGTAAAAAAAGTTGAATAACTCGGCCAATATGAGTCCGACCAAACTCCAAATCGCAGGTGCACAGGTTCACATGATGATTGACCAATGTAGCAAATTTGATTCAAATTCAAAAAAAAATTCAAAAAAATTCTGAGAAAACATCCGGACAAAAAACCTCAAATATGGAGAATTCTAAGTCGAAAAATTGTCATAACTCAGTCAAAAATGTTTGGACCGATTTCTAAATCACAGGTGCATAGGTTCCCATGATGATTGATCCCTGTAGCAAATTGGATTCAAATTGAATAAGCACATTCTGAGAAAACGTCCAGACAAAACTCGAATAAAATTATGCATTTTTGAGAAAATTTACTAAGTAGAAATAGGGGGATAACTCCACAAAAAAAGAGTCTGATGGACCTCATCACAGGTACCCATGGTACTAAATAACTGTGCCAAGTTTTACAAAAATGACCGAAAGATGTATGAATAAAAACTCGGACAAAATGACAAGCTGATTCCAGTATACTCCCACAACTCGTTGTAGGGGGTATACAAATATATAATACAAGAGCAGAATTATTCATTTTCATTGGTTGGAAATGTTCAGATAATAACTTCAACAAATGACCTATGGTGTTTATTGAACTTATTATCTAAACATTTCCTCTGGGTACTACTTGTCAATGAGTATTTTGGACTGCGCCATGTATCCCCTGCAATGGTAGCTTATTGCTGAGGTTTTTATACCCTTTCATGATACGAGCTGCACTGGTGCAGCATTAAAGATCCTGTTCACAGCGAGCTTCCTAACATTTTGAGAAGACCCTGTGCCAATGCATTCTCTTGGGATCCTCACATTTTTAAGAGAATGCACTGTCACAGGGTTTTCTCAAAATGTCAGGAAGCTCCAGTCATGAAAGGGTTAATTTTCCAGTGTTAGGCTGTAAACTTCTAACAGTTAGATTACTTGAGATGAGAGATATTCCAACCCAAATGGAGGGGGTGGCGCAAATGAAAATTCATTATTGGAAGCTCATAGGGGGTATTCTTAGACCTAATTGGATAGCCACACCTCTAGTTTACACACATACATTAGTCAGATGTGACTATATATAATTTCTCATAGAAACTTAATGCTGAAACAAACATAACAGTGAGGTAACTAACCTTTGCCAAACAGATTATGAGCCATGTCTTCGAGTGCCTTCTTCAGATCATACTCGACTAGTTTTGCTGTTTCCATTGTGTGTGTTGCTTGCTTCAATAAAGTTTTGTTTCCATCCTCAAACAGATTCAGGTCCTCTGATTCCTTGATGTCACTAAACAGCTGAAAGAAAAAGAAATGATTTTACTATACCTATCTGAAATATCACTGATTTCTCTGTCCTTAATAATTAATGAGTGGAATATAACTCATATTAAACTAATTAAAGATGGTCTATCTCTTCCGGGCCTCAATTTACAACAACAACATAATTTTTATAAATCCTGATTTAAAGACTACCAATAGTTATGAATAAAATACAGATAAAAATTAAGATTACTTGTCTATAAAGGCATAATAAAGTAGTTTATTTCGATCATAAGAAAAGGTTTAACAAGATGGTATCCTCCTTCTTGTACACCGCAAATGTTTCCATGCGTATTTCTGTTCTAAAAATAGCCCCTAAAGCTATCCCGCAGATGCTGGAACATAAAGTTATCGCCTTCTAGTCTGGAAAGTTTGAGGCCAGATTACTAAGACGTTATTCCAGATGTGTGCGGCAGAGAGCAATGGTGTCTAAATTCAGTTTACAATTGGAACTTAGTCTATTAACATGGCACACTTTGCATGGGTCTGGTTTAAAGTTGATGATTATCCAGACAATCCTTGTGCGGCTATCTCAGTAGCCGTAGTATAAGCTTTTGAGTTTGAGGGAAGAATAGGTTTTGGCATCAAGCTTTGTATGCATCTATAGAGCCATGCGTGACATTGATTATCACCATACTGTGTAGCTGATCAGACCACCACCAAGTGCATGATTCATCAAATTAGAAAATCCACTTACCTACTAGTAATTTGGCAGCAGCACAAAAGGCCATCTGATATGCCTGCATTACAGCAACTATAGCTTATAATAGCTAACTCTTTGTACTAATTAGGTGACAAGTTAAACAATGGAAATTTGGTCTAAACTAAAGACAACAGTCCTACGAATCTGAGGCTATGACCTGCTTTTGTTTTAAATATTCAGCAACCTGTTAAGCACTCAGAGAAATTGGTTATTCTTCACTGAAAAGACTTGAAAATTAAACTGTTGAACCAAAGACAATATTTTAAAATAAAAATGGTCATCAATTGGTCAATTTGCCACACACATCAGACTTCGGGCAAGAAATAATACATACCTCATGTCTGTCATATAAGCGTACACCTTCCACCTGATGAAATACTGGATAATGACTCGAGTCGATGTCATCTCTGCGGTATACATCACCAAATACAAGGAAGGCATCCAGACCAGACCGAATCAAGTCCTGCTGATGAGCTGATGTGTGGGCTCGTAACATGTGTTCTCTATTGATGTAGTAACTATCCGATAAGGCTCTGCTCGGGTGATCTTCAGGAACAAGAATGCTGTCGAAATTCTGATAAAGCGTAACTACAGGGCTAATATTATCGTACACAGAAAAGGCAGGCCTGTTCCATCTGTTTCGGTATGAGTAAAAGAAGTCAGATATTCTACGCTTTATCAAGTTCAGTGGGTGGTGCTTCTGATTATGTAGATTTCTCCCAACTTTTTCCAGTATATTATGAGAGACGTTAGTAAACTCATCTATATTGTATGTATTCCCAAGAACATCTACTTTCCGGCCCTGGCTTGGACTGATATGATGCTTTGACTGTGTTGATGCAAATCTTGAAGCCAGACGCAGAGATGGCCTTGTTAGGCATCTAACACAGAAGTACATCATGATCACCAACTATATTTCTGGAATTGATGAACATAAAATTATAAAAAGTTGGTCAACAACTGTTTGTTTTGATGGCAACATTTATTTGCTTAGAACTTGAACTGACATTGAGATGAAAACTCACTGTTTCAAACACACTAGCATGTGATGTGCAGTCCATGAGAGTTAGTGGCAAAGTTCACACAATAGGCTGGTCCATGTCTTACTTACAGCTAGCTGTGGCATCACTGACTATCAAAAACTTTTCCTCTGGGTAATCAATTCATGTTTATCGCGAAAAGAGGCTCACAAAAATGTTGTAAATCATGTAATATCAAGCTGGGACCTTCAGCTACTGTGAAATACGCTATTAAGGAACCTGAATGAACTGAGATACAGTAATGCCCTAAATAATCGACTCCTTAACCACAGCAGAATTATGGGTAATTTTTTCTGGATTTAGTAGGAAATATGGCTTGTTGCCATTCATCGGAAAGCTCTCACTGAGATCTTTCCGATGAATGGCAACAAGCCATATTTCCTACTAAATCCTGAAATATTACTCATAATTCTGCTGTGGTTAAGGAGTCGATTATTTAGGGCATTACTGGATATATTCTGTGTTATTAGTGTTGTTGTTATAAAGTTTCCCAATGAGTACTCCAAAAAGTTCACTAGTTTTGCACTGGTGGAATATGATTCTATGGGCATAATCAGAGTGCAGTTTTATAACATGATCTACTTTGACTTTGCATGCATGTTATCTTTCATATTTAGGCGGGAGTCTCCCGAAAAATAGACTGGTTCCCGATGCATCATGGGAAACAACCCCGACAGATTGTTGCAATCATGAAAATCATGTATAAAGCAGGAATTAAATGCATGGATGGTCTTCAGTCTTCACGGTGGACATTGCTGGTAAAATAGTCACATCTAGAGCCCGAAGCCGCCATCGCACGCCGCCGCCAGCCATATTGGCCACAAGCCGTCGCCAGCCATATTATCTCTAACGCCAGCCACATTTAAAAATCTCCGCCACCAGAATTGTAAAATGGCTGAGCCATGTGCATGGGCTTATATGTCAAGCACAACTGTACTGTGAATCGCAAAGAACTAAACCGCATTTCCTAATATTGGCATATAATCGAATGGACACGGCATGGTTGTAATGTTATCAGAACACCGGGCCCCTTAGTGTGGAATAGACTACCCCAATGCATGCTTTCGTATAACTGAATGGGCGCATCCATTCGGTATTGAAAGGGTTAAAATATGAATTGTTTATATCGACAACACCCAGTCTCGGACATCGCTGGCATTTGTCAATATATATTACACATAAGAATAGAAAATAGTTTGAAATATTATATATCATTACTATCGGGTTCATCATTCAATGATGCATGCATATATCGCAAGATGGCAGTGATGGTAGCGTCTGAAGTCGACAGAAGTCCCAAATGTAACTACTTATACCGATTAGATGGGAAACTACATATAGTATATCCATACCAGTCCTTCGTGAATTTTCGCCATAATGGAAAAGCCCAACATCAAAAGATTACGTGTGGTCTGGAATTCTACGGGTTCACCACAAACGCTAAACAAAACGGCGTCTATAACCGGTAACAGGGGATTAGGAACATTTCGGAAACGAGAATACACTGAATGACAACATCTCAGCCGCCATATTTCGTCAGCCACGAACGTCTTGACTGAGCCGGCTTAGCTAGCTAACCAGCCACGAAAATCGGTTGAGCCAGCCATGAAAACTATTTGTCGTGGCTTCGGGGTCTAGTCACATCCGTTAAAACCACCATAAACAGAAAGAATATTAAAATATAGACAGACCTTGTTCTTATACCAATAATAAATATCGTGTAAATAGTATGTTATTGTAAAGTTTGTATGCTGTGTTATGTAAACAGAAGCCAAATTATGTTACAGTACAGTATGTAAAGAGTATGCGATAAGCAAAACACTCAACACCGGGGAGACCCCAGTAAGTGAACTTTGGCTAAAATTGCCACCAAGTTGTTTACAACATACCGGTATAGCACTCACTATTCCTAGCGACTCAACATTTTGGTGTTGAATAGGTCACCAGGAATCATTCTCCTAAAAATAATTGCCATGATGTTGAGTGTTCTGTTTATCGCTCACCCTTCTGTGGTGTATATAAACAAACGCTCAGCTCTCACAAAGTGTATTTTGTTGATAATATCGCATTCATATTATCATTATACTGTACTATTAGTATATGCTTGAGGAAATTTCCATAATTTTGTAACTGTAATTTCTAAATTATAACCTATTATTTCTATATTATAACCTTGTTTTGTCTATCATAGCCTGATTGAGCTACATTTTTATTGTGATTTACACACCTCTATCACAATATTCACATTCATTTATATACTTATACTAGGGGTGCAGTTTATGGAGAAGAAAAGGTGTTCCTGTACAAAGTGCAGTTCAGAGTGAGAGGTAATAAGGGACCATGATAATAGGTGGCAGGGCTTATATTTCGGCGAGAATCCAAATCTAGATTCTCGTAAAAATTCTCCCAAATTACCCTGGATTCTCGTGAAAAAGTATGTATGGATTCTCGCAAAATCAGATGAAATAAATGCCCTGGGTGGGGTGATAATCTATTTATCCGAGATGAAAATATTCATCCAATCTATGGAAGTGCCATTCACAATTGTGTAGACAACACTGTTTGTAAGCTCAAGTCTGATTGGCTGCATTTATGTCCAGTTTAATGATAAGTTCTTAAAGAAATTTTAAAGTGATGTGAAACACTCCGTTGGGTGATCAAATAGAAATGGAGAATAATCTTGCTCAAAGTAGTTATCCTAACTTACAGTACACACACCGCCATTATTATACATTAATTAAATGGAATGACTCTCGATGGCGAAATAATTTGCATTAGTTTATTGCCGATTGTCGCGTCCCAAATCGAGATGTAAATATTTACAATTAAGCGTAGTTTAGACGATGATATCTATGGAGTGGTATGGTCGATTTCTTTAAGATTTTCTAGTAGAATGCTACATTACCACAGTTGGCATAGTGCCTGAGTACTAACTTATCAGTTTCTCGCACCCGAATTAGTCCATAATATGTCTTTAATGCATAATGTACCTGTTGGAATGTACAGGAAAACACATCAACAACCATGACATAAACCACAAGTGTTTCAGTGAGATGCCTCAATTACCAGTGTTGAAACCTGAATTTATGTTTAAGTTTAAATTTAAGTTTATTATGACATTCCAGTCATCAACCTACCAGCAGCGCGAAACTCGCGCATAGAGTGTATTCATCAGTTTTCCCCTATCACACGCAACGCACGTTTCCCTAGATTTTGAGTTTGTGACCACTCATGCTTCCGTACTTTGTCTTCTCCGAATAACGTTCGCATAAACATTTCACAAATAGTTGTCTCCGAGTGAACCTGTTCGCTTTAACCAATCAGGTGAGCCACATAAACTGAATGTTCTTGACCTTCAAAAACAAATGGCTATTCCCTAGTTTTTATGACAAAATCTTATATTTTTGAAATACACATTAGTTACCACACACCAACAGGTCTTAATTAAAATATTGTTAATTACGCTTAAGCCGCGGTGAGTCATTGAGTTTATTGCTTCTTTGTAGACCAAGTCCACAATGAAAGACAAATTAAAATGCTGTTTTCCCTTGGTAATGGTATGTCTGTAATCGATACAGGTGTGTAAATCACATTAAAAATGTAGCACAATCAGGCTAGCTGCTATGATACTTTTGATAGACAAAACGTAGCCCATTTTGGATATGTGCCGGACCTGATAGATACTAGCTCACACTTGACTTGGTCAAGTTGAGCTAAAGAGCTGTCAGCCAAAGGTATTACACACCCCCTTATCGATTACAACAACAATTTATTGACAATAAATTCAATTTGAATCATTAAAATTTCTCAATCAGTGACTGAATCAGTGAACAGGTCTGGCAAATGTGAGAATACAGCTACAATAGCTATATTCAGCTAACCTAGCTGAATTCAGCTATATATTATGCTCTCAAAGCGGCTGTTTTTCGGCTGTTCAACTAGAAACGCTAATTTGCGCATCTAAACTAGGTTATGCAATTCTCCAATCACTTTCAAACAAATCAAAATTGTCACTCGTTTTGTCAACACAGCAATGTCGTTTATGTGTGAAACTCCTACGGTGAACGATGTCGATCATAGTGGCTTTTTTAACAACTCTCTTATGCATTGCGGAATACCTTGAAAACTATATTTAATACAATATTTTCAATGCCGATGATGCAATGTCTTTATCAGTTCCGGAAATAGTTATCAAGTGCTGCTCAAACACAATTTGATTGGTGCTTTAAAATTATTAACTAGTTGAAAAGGAGGACATGATCTCAACCCGAGATTAACCGAGTGAGCACAACTCACCACTTTAGCTTACCGCGCACTAGATCATAACATTAATCTCTTCTCTGGCTAACGCCCGTAGAGATCATATTCCACCAGCGCAAAACCTGGGAACTTTTTGAAATTTTGACAGGGAACCTTATACAGTCGAAAATATAATGCAGGTAATATAATTCTTAGTTATTATCTGTTCCTTAATAATGTAATTCACTGTAGTTGAAGGTCCATACTCGAAATTTCACAATTTAAGTGACTTTGTGGGTGATTTTGCTTCGCATCGCTTACAATTATGGAATTTATCCTGGGTAATTAAATCATTGTTTATTGGGATATCGGCTCACAGAAGTCATAGAAAAGCATGCAATTTCGAGTTGGGACCTTCACCTACAGCGAAGTATATTATTAAGGAACAGATAATATAGTGATGTTCCGATAATGAAAAAGCCCATCGGACCGATTTCCGATAACTGGAGGCACAATCGGCAAATTTCCGATTCCGATGGTTATATATATTGTGCGTTTGTTCCCATAATGGGCCTATATATATTCATTGCACTCCCTATCTCGGTATAGTTTCAAAGCCAAATACATCAAAGAAATATATACACACTGTCGCAAAGATATTTCCACCGACATCAGTTGTGCGCTGCCTTTGATGTATACTGGTAGTTGTTTGACAAATAGATCAAAAGTGCCGACTCAGAGTAACGTTATGACCATGTGGGGGAACACTTGAACGCGGTGTAAAAGTCTTGATTGAATACTTGTAAGTTGCGACAGTGTATGGAATGGCGATGATTATTAATAAAATTTAGATTGATGGATAATAATTGCTGTCATATTTGTCTGAGATCTCCCAAATTCCCATTGGTCACACCTTTTGTCTAGGTTAGCTGAATGCAGCTATTATAGCTGTATTTTCACATTTTCCAGACCTGGTGAACAGCGGATTTCAACAACAACAACATTCAACAACATGAACAGGTCAGAGGGAACCCAAAATCGATGTACTAAACCTCGATTTGTGTAAAAAAATCCTTGATCGAGGTTCTTCGAGATCATGTGATCAGTTACATGGACTCACTACCATACAATTGATACATGTAACTGTAGACTAGTGTAGTGTAAGATGAAATACTCCACACTATATTACTTCCATTAGTATCATATTTGGTTTAGAGTGTTTCCCCTTATATTATCATACATGTGTGAGTATTTTGACCAGTGCCTGGCAGTGGTCACATGATCTCGTAGAACCTCGTTCGAGGTTTTTTACACAAATCGAGGTTTAGTACATCGATTTTGGGTCCCTGACCTGATGAATGTCAAAGTTTCGCTTCGTCGTCAGACATTGGCGGAAGTTTCGCTTCGTCGTCAGACATTAGCGGAAGTCAACAACAAAATTACTTATAAAAACTTAATCGAAGTGCCATGTCGAAGAATTCGAAATCGAGTGAATGTTTTCGGCGTGAAAAGTTTTTTATACCCGATGTTAGAATTATGGGAAATCCAAGAGAATCATGGGAAGTTCGGTATCGTCGGAGTTATATATAGTCTATAGAGTACATATTTCCGGTTTAGTAATTACAGCAGGAGCGGATAGCTCAGTTGGTTTGTGGGCCGACCTCTGAGCTACACCTTCGACACGGTCGAGGGTTCAAATCCGACAAAATATCGGTCGGACTTTGTGTCGCCATCTGCATTCCCAGTACCATGGGCATCACAAATCAATCATCGATGCCACGATCAGTGATCTGAAAAAGATTCCAGAAGCCAAAGAGTCTCAGACAAAATTTAAAAAAATGCGTACTGGACTAACTTCGTACCTCTGCTCCTCTCGTAATGTCACGACCAGGGATGACACTACACTTGGCACACCGTCGGATCGGGAGCCGACGCTAATGGCTGTCCCGTGTGCAACAATGTGCGCACGTTAAAGATCCCTACCGTGGCGAAGAAGTCACGGGTTTGGCAAAAAATCTTCATGGAAAAATTATGGATCTACTCGATCCCGTCCTGTAAAAGCCAGCCTTGGTCACTAGGACGTAACAACTACAGATACAGATACACATTTTGATAACAAAATTGCCCCAACATAATGACATTGGCCATTGGCGGGGCATTGCATTAATTTGTGGTTCAAAGAAAACATAAATATATCATATACACATATATATAACATGAACTGTTCAGATTTGCATATATATCGGTGTCCTTACATAGCAATATTCAACCAAAAGCCACAAATGAATCAAATTTCAATAAAAAAAATTCGTTTATTTTAGTGTCGCTTTCATGGGCGCAGCCATATTTGTTAAAAACGAAAACTGTCTAAATTAACATTACGACAGTGATAATATTTTTATAACATAGAAAACTGTAACCATTTTGATTATCATAGCATTATAGCGATCAATACACACAATTAATCGACTTATACTTTATAGTTTAGTTAGTTAATTACTGATTATACTATTCAATGAATGAATGTCGTAAAAACATGTCCTCGCGTAAAACGATTTTGTCGCTATATAAGAGACTTTTGAGGGAATCGCAGAAGTTCACAGATTACAACTATAGGTTAAATACGATTCTTAATTGTTAAACATGGGAATAAAATGTTGTCTTTAATTTAAATACTCTCTATATTATATATATATAATACAGTTCACCTATTCTCGAGGGAACTAATTGCCACCCTGCCCATTTGCCAGTGACACGACCATTGACCCAACGTATTGTTCAATTACAGTCTAACAGTCCAATTACATAGCGTACATGCTGTGATACATCTCAACGGCAGGCTATCTCCTATATATTTTGAAGACCTCTGTATGTCTGTCTGTATGTATGTCATTTATACAAATCTACCATTTTTCGACCGATCGGGACGAAACTTGGTACGTGTGTGTAGTTTGACCAGGCGGTTGACGTTGTCGTATTGGCGAGCCAGTGCGGCGCCCGCTTCGCGCATGCGCAGACGAGATCTCCGAAACAGTTGGAGCTATCGACTTGAAATTTGGTATGTGAATGTATCTTGCCCCGGATACGAATTTTATCGGGTCGCCGAGCCCGTGCGACGCCAGCTTCGCGCATGCGCAGACCAGATCTCGCAAACGGGTGGAGCTATCCACTTGAAATTTGGTTTTTGAATAGCCCGGACAACGTCGGGCTCATCGGCTAGTCTCCTATATATTTTGAAGACCTCTGTCTGTATGTCTTTCTGTCTGTATGTATGTATGTCATTTATACAAATCTACGATTCTCGACCGATCGGGACGAAACTTGGTACGTGTGTGTAGTTTGACCAGGCGGTTGTCGTTGTCGTATTGGCGAGCCTGTGCCGCGCCCGCTTCGCGCATGCGCAGACGAGATCTCGGAAACAGGTGGAGCTATCGACTTGAAATTTGCTATGTGAATGTATCTTGCCCCGGATACGAATTTTATCGGGTCGCCGAGCCCGTGCGACGCCAGCTTCGCGCATGCACAGACGAGATCTCGGAAACGGGTGGAGCTATCGACTTGAAATTTGCTATGTGAATGTATCTTGCCCCGGATACAAATTTTATCTGGTCGCCGAGCCCGTGCGACGCCAGCTTCGCGCATGCGCAGACGAGATCTCGGAAACGGGTGGAGCTATCGACTTGAAATTTGGTATGTGAATGTATCTTGCCCCGGATACGAATTTTATCGGGTCGCCGATCCCGTGCGGCGCCAGCTTCGCGCATGCGCATACCAGATCTCTGAAACGGGTAGAGCTATCGACTTGAAATTTAGTTTTTGAATAGCCCGGACAACGTCGGGCTGGGTAGAGCTATCGACTTGAAATTTGGTTTTTGAATAGCCCGGACAACGTCGGGCTCATCGGCTAGTATATATATATATGGCAACTACGTACCTGTATTTCACTTTCCGTAAACGCAATCATTGGTGTCGCAATAAGCCAAGCAATGCCTTTTAAATTATAATACGATGTATTGTTTTTGGTTGGTATATCATTGGCATAGAATCATTGGCCTAACATTGTAGTGCCAATGTAAATGACGTAGCAAGCTCTGACGTGCACAATGGATCAGGCATCTGCTTTTCTTATGGCGCACTGTATTCTGTTACTCATTCAGTGTTGCTCGAAAAGAAGGTATCAGTTGACTCGAGATTAGGTATCACTTGACTTTTTTCACTGAGTATCAGTTGGTTTGGGTATCACTTGTCCTGCACCCGTTGCGGCTTATATTGATTTTGGCAAATAAAGGATTCAGTTTCTTTATTTTGGAATTCATGGATTTGTTCATTATTTAGATACCACCATCAATCATCGTCTCGCTATCCGAGGAAAGTTAACATTTGTGAGAAATAACTTTTTTGTGTAGAATTAATTCATTATTTTCTCGATAGTTTTCTCTGAATCACACTCGCACATAGTTCTGAATGTTTGCATGGTATACATATCAGTTATAGCACAGAATACTTGCATACCGCACATGTTGTAGTTTCTCACAAACTCGCCTCAGATAGTGACATGGTGGTGGCTGATGGTGATAACCGAAGTATAAACTGATTACTGGATTTCAAAAAAATAAATAAAAACATAATAGCATTCCCCAAAGTTATACCACCATTTTAGTTTGAGGTTGCAACGTTGTCCCTCCTTTGGGACAATGTTATGCAAACCAAGGGGTTTAGTTTCCAACGTCCCTCCATTGGGGCACCGTAATGTCAACCATGTGGTTGGGTTATCAACATTGACCCAACGTTGGGCCACCACTCTGTATATGTCGTTCAATGTTGGCCCAATACGTTGGCCCAATATTGACCCAATGAGCAAATTTACGTTGGCTGCCAATGTTTGCCCAACCATTCAGAGGGTGGTTGTGCCAACATTGGCCCAACCATGCCATGCTATCTGAGATATGTTATTTGCAATTGACAAGATCGGCTTTCATCAGATAATCCACACTGCATATTATATCATTTTATATTATATTTATATATAATCAAGTAATCTGCAGGGATTTCAATTTTGTGTGTGTGCATGGGGACCCTCCATAACAATTGCCTCGATTCCACATGCTTAATGTTGCAATAGTCTATAGAAAATAGTACCGAATTGATACACCGTAAAATCATAATTATTCTCCAATTCTCATTGTCATATCATGTCATAAACAGTTCACTTTGACTTAGGTGTGTGAACGCTTGGGATCCCAGCGATTTGCTATATGTAACTGACACTACACTATGCTTAAATTACAGTTAACCAGTGATGCAATTTGATGTTTTCGGTTGTGTGTGGGTTCCATACTGTTGAAGCATATTCCACTATTGGATGCACCTTACCTGTAGCTTTGTACATAGCACTGCTCTTTGATGGTGGGACTGCAGTCGGTTAGGTTCCTCCCAATAAAGGCTGTTGTGAAGTTTGCCTTCTTCCATGTTTTGGAACTATGGTCGTTCTAACTCATGTTGTTCATTCATATTCATGAAACTTAGGGTTCCCGCTCTTACACCAGTGAACACCGTGCCCGGAACTTTAGGCCTATCGATCTTTACTAGACCGATCGGTCTAAAATAGACTGATCGGTCAAGTAAAGATCGATAGGTGACCGATAGGTGATTCACCCACAACTGAGCAATGCAGTGGAGTGGAAACTTACATTTCCGCGTGAGTTCGAATCCAACCTGACTGAATTAAAAAATCAGTTTGCTATGTCTAAGACTCTAAGACACAGGCCTGGAAATCTTGCACTGAGTTCCACTTATTAAATGTTCACACTTTACCTCATGTAAGGTGTCTCATGTAGTAAATATGTACCACAACATCAAGCGAGGATCACAAAAATAACTTAGGTTTATGCTCTTTTATTGCAGGGAATATGCATTGCGGAGAACAAAAGATGCATTCAGAGAACACAAATCTGAGTCTGATCCACAGAAAATAAATGCAGTCATACAATCTGCTAACGAGAATTTAGAGATGATCAAGCGACAGGTAAGAGACATATCACTATATGCTTAACTGCGAGATATACCTTACTCATATTTAAATTTGCACTGTAATATTTTTTGCAACCCATTTGTTCAAAACTGAGTGAAAAATAGTTCGATTCAATGAACAAACGGGGAAAAATACAGGGTTTGTGTATTAAAAGGATGGGCGGTCTTCATTGTAACGTTGTAGGTTATAATTTTTAAGTTATATTCTGAGGGAAGGAAGATCGTGTTTGCATATCACATTTCACTGAAAATAACAATGATACATGTATCGACATTGCCATATTAGAAGGTAACTGTTACATTTTCTTGAGTCCAGCAATTTATATAAAATATCTAAGTACCTTTGATGTATGAGTAACATACATAATAAGTATAAGAAAGGACTTGTTCCTTTCTGGATATTTTGCACCTCCAGCTGTCAAAATATTGTCCTTGGCACTCATAATAATGCTGAACATTGTGGTCATTGTCACAAAGCTCTGATCACATTCATAATCAGTTTTTCAGACCGATCACAAGTGTAGTTATGCTTTTCAAATCTTGGTCCTTCATCAGATAATATGCAGTGGATGACCACTAAAAGTCAATGTCACAGTTACTTATCAGAAAATGGCGACATCTGTTGATTCTGGGAATAAAAATAAAGCAAGATACATCAGTTTTTCGCATTTCTGCATTAGCGACATTGATTTCAAACTTGTAATGTACAAATTTCTTTTAATTTTGTGGTTGTTTTTCACTTAAAATATTAAAGATATCTATGTGAGAATATGAAATGCTGACTACAAAAGGGATTGCCGGGGATTGCTGACTATACTTTTTAAAAATTTAAAAAAAAACCTGAATTATATTAAATATGCATAATCCGAAATAACGCTCCCAAATTACTATTTCTTTGGCTTCGGGGGTAAAAAATATTTGATTCGAGTTGATGAACCGACCCATCAAAGCCCAGAGTGATCAGATTTTGATTTTTGATATTTGTTATTTCTCGAAATAAGTAATTATTTGTGGCCCAGAAAAGAGCCGTCAAATCAACGGTCTCTGACAAAATTGTGGATGAAGATGGATAACTCTAAAATCAAGTGGTACTACGGCCATATTTCGTTGAACAACATTTTGATAAATAACATGTTTTCAACTTTTGGGAAATTTTATACTATAGTTTACAGCAGTTAGCATTTTTTTGTTGTAATTAATCAATTCTGATAACAAAAGCGTATTTTGAAGAAATATTGTTGTAACTTGATGATATGGGGACCGTCTGATCGGATTGAGTACCTTTAACATTTGATTTGGAGTTCTGGTGTTCTTCCTGACTTTTTGTACACACAATCTGAGTTTCTTGTGGACTCAATCCAGTTTCTTTGGATGCCGTTTACCCCGTGTGACAATTTCTCACATGAAACTTGTACACTGTTTTTCAGGTAATTGTTGGTCAGCTATATGGGAAAGGGAAACTTATCATAGAAACCATGTCGAAAGAGCAGAGGTGATCTGTAATTAATTCTGATGAGGAGTTACTACGGGTCTGACCGGTCTATGTTATGTGTAGCATCATGTGTGGCCACAAGAATAGCCAATATCTCTACAGGAGAAAGGACATATGTACAAGTCGAAGTTACCTCATCTTTTTATTCTATTGATGAAGGCACAACAGGACTGGAATAAAACAAAATGCCTCCTGTATATGGAATCCACAATGCATAAGACTGTTGAATCACATACAGTAATGCCCTAATTAATCGACTCCTTAACAACAGCAGAATTATGGATAATTTTTCAGGATTTAGTCGGAAATATGGCTTGTTACCATTCATCGGAAAGCTCTCAGTGAGAGCTTCTGATGAATGGCAAAAAGCCATATTTCCGACTCAATTTATATGTTATACATGATTAATTAGGGCATTACTGCAGCCATTTGCAGGTGTGATAATAGACAGGTTATGTTGTTTTCACATGTGGGTCTATTGACGAAAACAAATCTTGTGCTGTGGAAGGAAAATCCTCCAATGCCAAAACAGCAATGTTCCATTAAGTCACAATTTGTATCAATGTTATGCAGGAATGGATATGAACCTGGCGAATCGATAAAACTCTATTATTAGCATTTCCTTCAGACATCTGACTTGTGTGATTGAAAATGTTATGTATTAGTACTATTACTCTAAATGAGTAATCAATGTTCCAGGGATCCTAGGTACCCAAATCAATGTTTAGGAGATCCTGGGTACCCTAATGGGTTCTTGGAGATCCTGGGTGCCCTAATGGGTTCTTATAGATTCTGGGTACCCAAATGGGTTCTTGGAGATCCTGGGTACCCAAATGGGTTCTTGGAGATCCTGGGTACCCTAATGGGTGTTAGGAGCTTGATTCACATTCAGTTGTTGGCATTTCCAATAACAAGTTTAACAAACAGCCTTTGATTGTTTCTGAACTTATCTGATCATACCTACAAATGACTCAACGGGTGCTTATTCTTAGTATTTCCTCTGAAAGATCAGATAAAAATCAGATAAAAGTGTTGAAATGGCATAAAATTATTGTGTGTAGACAAATAAATATAATGTTGATGGAAGCTGTGTATAGAATTAGTTTAGTTCTGAGGAGTGAATGCTTGATATCATTGGTTCGTATCTTTGGTGTGAATATCTGACATCATTGATTTGTAATAACTGTTATCACTAGTTTTTCCATGTTTTGCTAATATTTAATTGGAATAAACAGAATTATTTACAAAACCTTTTCAGAGATATCCTTCTGTGGGTTGCCAAGGATTTTTTTTTTATGAGGAGGGGGTCATATAGGAATCAGCTTATCCATCTGTAGATGCAACTTTTTCCGAGCTTGTATTCCAACATTTTTCAGTCAGATATTTAGTGTCATGGGAACATGTGCACCTACGATTGTTTGTCTGAGGTTTTTTTTAATTATAATATTTTGGATATAAATTTTTCATTTCTAAAAAAGCGAAATAAAGTCACCTTATGTGGGGGACATGTGGCCTAGCGGTCTTTTATTTTCAGAAATTTGATATCCAAATAGTCAGAAAACAGAATCTTTGTTATAAACAATTTACACGCAGTGACTATTATTGGCGCAATCATTGCCATAATGTTTATGCCCAATAATGCGTCTCGAATAAAGTAGTAAATATTGACATTTGCACACAGTTCAATCGTTATGTTCTCTGAAATGTTATATTTGATGTGGTTGGAATTTTTGATAATCCTAGTTCATTGCTACAGTTTTCCAATGGGCATAGTGTTCACAATATGTCTTTAAAGTATCCCCAATTGCAATGCGGGAGGATCCTTCGTCCCACCTCTTATTTTGTTTGGGTTTTTTGCTTCTTTTTTCTGCATGTTGTATAATAGTTTCAGTGATTGTTTTGGTGCCAACCTCATGCCCTACAAATGGACAACTGAGCATGGAGCACCAATCCTGCAAATAGTGTGTCTGTCATTTGCAGAAAGAGGTCCCGAGAGCGCGAATTTAGTAACATTATCCCACAAGGGAGACCTAGGATAAGATTGAAGATCCCCAGTTGAAGTTGGTGATGTTCACTGAACAGAAGGTTAAAATTTTCAATTAAAATTTCAGTTAAATTAACAATTTTAGTTTGAGACGAGATACATCCCAGAAGAATCAGGTCCGCAAAGGGTGAATTTGTTTATGCTAGCCCATTGTGCGGGATAGCGTCACTAAATTTACCCTCTGGGGGGCCTCATGCTGCAAATGACAGACACACTATTTGCAGTGCGCCAAATTGTAAACAAAAGCATTCATATTTTTAGGACCAAAAAGTAACTTAGTTGGCGACAAACCTACATTGGCAGTTTTACATAAATCTTTCAAGAAGGAAAGGACAAACTCCCTGTTTGATCAAGTTGGCTAAGTTGTTCAAGTGATTGTGTGCCCTACTTTGTTGTGATTTCTCACATCAGCTAACTAAAAATCAACCAAAGACAACCGCACCTGATCCTTCATGTGCGATTTCCTTTGTCACATATTGAGTTAATACTATTCCAATGAAATATCAATCTGTACTGCTTATCTTTTCAATTATCTAGTCTGTGGGGGCCCGTGAAAGCAAACAAAAAAGCACGACACCCTGATAAAAAAACTCAAGTTAATTGAAAGAATACAAACATTAATGAGCAGCAAGGATGAATATTGAAACATTAGTGTGAAACTTGATTTAAAAAAAATCAAATAGAGGGATACCGTACACTAAATCCGGCCATTTATGGGACCATCTTCCGTTATACAGAATATATGCAACAAATGAATGAATTTGAGCCACGGATGAGTGCAATACACACTCATGTGCTCTATGAATGATGTAAACATCATGGTCATTAAAATGATAATGAGTTAACCCTTTGAGTGCCAGGTTGATTTTTGTATCAACCCATATACCCTGTGCCAATGCATTCTCTTATATATGCGAGTCGACCATAGGTCGCCTCGCATATATAAGAGAATGCATTGGCCTAATTTTTTTTAATTTTTTTTACACAATGTTTACAATTTTAATAATTTATTTTTATATTCTTTAACAGACTTATATATTGTAGGTTTAGGGCCGATAAGATCGGCCCCTGGCACTCGAAGGGTTAATGACTCGACCCATGAACTCAATTTCATTATAATTACCATGTTGTTTTACACCGTGCATAAAGTAAATGAGAGTATTTTGCACTCATCCATGACTCAAAATTCTTTCATTTGTTGCATATATTCTGTTGAGTATAACAGGAGATGGTCCCATAAATGGCCGGATGATGAATGTCACTCTAACTTCGAGAGTGTAGCAGCCTTTACTTGAGGTTAAAATTAAGCTAATGCAAATCATGGCAAATTTACAAGCTATTTCCACACATATTTGTGTATATGTTATGGTATAACTGAGAGTAGATGATAGTTCGGAGAATGCTACAAAATTAGTAAAAACATCTGCCTTACTATTACGTACAGAAAAGTTGATAAATGAGTCATGGTTGTCGAAACACACCCGGGTCTGCATGAAAATGTCTTTTGGTAGTAAATATACCTGACTCGGTATCAATATTATGTGGAACATATCGGAGAGTGAAGCTGGATATTTGGGATGAAATCTACTAATACAAAGTTGTCAATTCAAATTAAATATTTTATTGATCAACAATAAATAGACAATTTTAACAGAATAACAGTGATAAATTATCTCTAAAGATGGCGTTCACATGATCTATCTTCCAAACATTGCAGAAAATGTTCTGCATATGATATTTTCTGCATATCTGAATCTTTGAAAGATTTAACCCCTTCTATACTAAATGGATTCTCACAATCAGTCATTAAAAGTATACATTGGAATGGTCTATTATTCATCTGGAAGGGTTTTCGGAAAAAATAAGCAGATGAGAGATAATAAACATGCAGAAGTAATCTTATTCAAGGGTGAGAAATGTTCAGATAATAAGTTTAACAACAGTTCAGGAAACTGATTCTCAACTTTCATTGTTTTGTCTGTGAACGTTTTGAAACAAGATCAACCATTTCTTTACTAAATGGATTCTCCTATTCAGTTATTAACCCTTTGAGTGCCAGGGGCTGATCTCATCGGCCCTAAACCTACAAAATAAGTCTGGTAAAGAATATAAGAATAAATTATTAAAATTGTTAAAAAAAAAGAAGAAAAAAAAAAGTTAGGCCAATGCATTCTCTTATATATGCGAGGCGACCTATGGTCGACTCGCATATATAAGAGAATGCATTGGCACAGGGTATATGGGTTGATACAAAAATCGACCTGGCACTCAAAGGGTTAAAGTATGTGTCAGAATGGTCTACATGTATTATTCATCTGGAGATATATTCAGGAAATATAAGCAGACGTCAGATGTAGAAGGATTCCCATTCATTGGTGGGAAATGTCAGATACATTTAATAAGTTTGATTGTTATGCAGTTTGTTGAACTTATTATCTGAACATTTCCAAAGGGAACTACTCGTCGATGAGTATTTAGTCAAGAAAGGGTTAAAGGCCCACTTAATTTTCGAGTCGCTGATTATTTTTTTTATAGTGACTTGGTATACGGTTTTAATAACAATATATGCCATAAAATATGATTAAAATACTAAAATTCATCACTATTTGAAACATCTGTGTCTCAGAAGATACCCAAAGAGAAATAGAAAACTGCTGAATCATAGAATGACTCCCCCCCCCCCCCCCTCTTGATCCTAGAATGCAACAGAATTAAAAAAATTTCAATGGAAGGGGAAGAACTCTATCTTTAATATATAGAGTTCTTCCCCATGCATTGAAAATAATACTGTTTTACTGCAATCTAGATGACAAAATGCGTTGGCAACTCAACAAAAACAACATGTCCTCGGTTTATTACACCGGATAAGTTGATAATACAATGTTTTGGGGCTTCCTCTTTCAAATGGTATATAATATAGCATATATTTTATATAATGTAATCTGGGGGTTCGAAAATTAAGTGGGCCTTTAAAGACATATTATACGCTTATTTCACTACTTCAAACTGATATTTTACGACTCGGCCACTATGCCCATTTGAAAGGTCACACACATCCTGAATTCAACTATTGTCATTATTCAACTATAATAGGTAAATAAGAATATCGTCATTTTGTGAATTTTATACAAGATGCATAACCCAACATCATATTTAAAAGAAAAGATTAAAAACAGTGTCATACTAAATCGGTACCATGTTTGTTTATGTGACGAAATAACATGTCTCGATCCATGCAAAAAAATAGTCATGATGCCACATGATAAGGAAGTCAACTAACATTCAATTGGTCTAAATTTTATTATGAATGAGCGATTGAGTGATCATGTTCATGTCAGTTAGAAAGGCAAACTTGTGTCATTTATTAACCCTTTGAGTGCCAGGGGCCGATGAGCTAAACCTACAAAATAAGTCTGTTAAAGAATATAAGAATAAATTATTAAAATTGTAAAAAAAAAAAAAAAAAAAAAAAAAAAATGGTAGGCCAATGCATTCTCTTATATATGCGAGGCGACTTATGGTCGACTCGCATATATAAGAGAATGCATTGGCACAGGGTATATGGGTTGATACAAAAATCGACCTGGCACTCAAAGGGTTAACAAAACAAAGCCAGCGGTAAGGCTACAAAATAGATTTTATCGGGAGACTGAGAATTTGCTGTAATGTTGCAATTTGCCTGTGCTCTGGGATGTGCGACCCCATATTTTCCACATAAACAGGGAAATGGTGGATTTAGCACTCAAATTCAATAATAGTTCGTTAAATATAAATATAATATTTGAATTCAGGATGTGCCTGACCTGTTTGAAGAATGTATCAAACTAATATTTTCAAAATATTCAACAACAACAATGTATGTGCCATTTCGTAAAACACAGCATCTGATGTATGTAAACAAACGGTCTGCCATTTGTCCCGAATAAATCGCCGATAAACAAGCGAGAAAGATTTTGCTAATGAGAGTTACTATATGATTTATATCATAGCTTGATTTTATGATGGCAATTTTGTTACAAAATTAATTTTAAAAACCTGCTTTGAGCAAATTTCATCATGCCTCAACAGAGTGTTTCACATCACTTTAACAAATGTGCTAAATTATAAAATTTGCATCTCAGATTTGTTGTCTGTAGATATGATTTTGTTTAGCTACAAAATTCAGGGGTCCAGGTGCATGTGTCCGTTATTTTTTAATACATGTGCAAAAGTTATTTCAAATACATTCCTTTTGGAGTTGAGGGTGGATCGCTTTTATTTTTAATACTAGAAGTAAACCAGAAAATGAATCAAAGCTTCCCTCAGCTTTATGTTCTTTTAACCCTTTCAGTGCCAGGGGCCGATCTCATCGGCCCTAATTTACAGTCTGTAAAATCGGCCCTAAAAAAATTAAATTTTTAGTCGATTTTTTCAAAAACTCGACTTATGGTTTGGCGAGGGACGGTTGGCGGGCGGGCGGACCTAAAGAATGCCTTATAACTTTGACATATGTGAACGGATTGCTCCCAATGACTATTTACTGCCTGTAGAAAATGGGTCACGTCCGAACTTTTTTACAAGAGTTATCCATCTTAGATGGTTTTTAGTTAAGTTTTTCACCGATAGCGCGATAACTCACACAAATATTAACCAATTTAAACAATATTTGGTATATGAGACTCTTGCAACAATATCTCGGACGAGTTCGAAAACCAGGTTTGTCCGAATTATTTTCGCAGAGTTATGGGCCTTAGTTTGTCTATTTTTAGCAATTTTATCACTGATAGCGCGATAACTCGATGAAATATTAACCGATTTCAACAATATTTGGTATATGAGTCTCCTGCAACAATATCTTGGACGAGTTCGAAAATCAGGTTTGTCCAAATTGTTTTCGCGGAGTTATGGGCCTTAGTTTGTCTATTTTTAGCAATTTTGTCACCGATAGCGCGATAACTCGATGAAATATTAACTGATTACAACAATATTTGGTATATGAGTCTGCTGCAACAATATCTCGGACGAGTACGAAAACCAGGTTTGTCCAAATGTTTTTCGCGGAGTTATGGGTCTTAGTTTGTCTAATTTTAGCAATGTTATCACCGTTAGCGTGATAACTCGATGAAATATTAACCGATCTCAACAATATTTGGTGTATGAGTGTCCTGCAACAATTTCTCGGACGAGTTCGAAAACCAGGTTTGTCCAAATGTTTTTCGCGGAGTTATGGGTCTTAGTTTGTCTATTTTTAGCAATTTTATCACCATTAGCGCGATAACTCAATGAAATATTAACCGATTTAAACAATATTTGGTATATGAGTCTCTTGCAACAATATCTCGGACGAGTTCGAAAACTTGGTTTGTCCGAATTTTTTTCGCGGAGTTATGGGTCTTAGTTTGTCTATTAGCAATGTTATCACCGTTAGCACGATAACTCAATGAAATATTAACAGATTCAATTGATATTTGGTATATAGGTCTATTGCAATAATATACCACCGTCCGACTTTTTTCCCCGAAGTTGTGCACCTTATTGGCAGAAGTTTGGTTGGACTGCCAAAAAACTCGACAAAAGCATCTTAGATGCGTACCCCTTGTTTTGTTTTTTTTTAGATTTTTTTGGGTTGAATTTGTTTTGGGTATGCTTAAGCATGCTATAGCGAATTTAAAAACAAACTGGATAAAACCTTAGGGGCATGTTATAACTCAAAACTATCCCCAAGTATTCATAGTAATAATTTTGATGCCCATGAAAAACGTAAGATTCCCTGGCACTAAACCTACAAAATACTGAAAGAGTTAAAGAATATATTAAAATTGTAAAAAATAATAACAAATGATGAAAAATTGTTAGGCCAATGCATTCTCTTATATATGCGAGGCGACCTATGGTCGACTCTCATATATAAGAGAATGCATTGGCACAGGGTATATGGGTGGATACAAAAAATCGGACCTGACACTCAAAGGGTTAAATATGGCCTTCCTATCAATGTTGGAACAACGCATGTAAGCGCCACCTTATATTATGAACAACTCATGTAAGCGCCACCTTATATTATGAACAACTCATGTAAGCGCCACCTTATATTATGAACAACTCATGTAAGCGCCACCTTATATTATGAAAAGTGTCCAGGAATTATGATTCTGGTTAATGATAATGTGATCCAAGAGCATTAGGTGATTTGGTGATGTTATTGGAGGAATCAGATGAATGTAAAATGGGTCTGATGTCACAACAAAATATTCTATCCTTAAACTATACCAGGCCCTTGGCATAATGACAGACAAAGTTCCGTTCCAAGCCTCTTCTGTAGCACAATTTTCTGGGAGATGACCATCTTAAACTTTTCAACTGTTGGAATTTTTCAACTCTGTACCTCAATCTTTCTAACTTTTAGAAATTTCCAACCTGACTGGCCACTTCAGTTAAAGAGCTGGGAAATATGCGAGTTGGTCTAAATACTCTAAAGCGACAAATTTCCCAATAACTACTGGTTGCAAAATGAAATTATAAGCACAATTTCAACCTATTTTTTGCTCAACTTCAATTTGAGCTATAGCCAGGATTTGGCATCCGTTGTCCATCTGTCTGTGGGTGTGTCCATCAACAATTTCTGTTATCGCACCCTACAGGTCACATCTCTCATCCGATCATCACCAAACATCATATGGATATTCAGGGTGACCTCTACATGGGAGCCGTTGATTTTTTCCGAAATTTGTTAACAAACATGGCCACCAGCAGCCATCTTAGATTTTACTTTATATATACCGGTATATCTTAATGTTGACATCTTGTATTACTTAGATATTTCAAGTTTCCGCATTGACAATTGCTCAATTGACTGTAAAACATAAAATTACCCCCTCCAAGTTGTGCTACAGTGTCATTGATCATTTCATATGTTGATAATTTGTTGTGTCAGGCATGAAGTTTACAACTGTTGAAACTTTTTGACTAATGTTGGGAGACACACTCCCTCATTCTCCCCCTGTCCCACCCTGTCACCATGTACCTGGATGAAGGGAACCTTGTCTACAGAAAACAGGAGATCGCTGTAAATCATTGAAGATGAGAGATCTGAATTGATTACCCTAAAAATGTTAGCACAATGTCATAACATGATAATCAAGGCAGTCATGTAGGAGATAAACATACTCTGTTCAGTTTGATAATCGGGGATTAAAGCATGAAAACACTTGCTGGGGATTTCACAAACTGTTCTCATGCCCGATTCTCCAACAATCAAACAAAACAGGGCAAGTTTATCTCAATTGTTCAATACTCGAAAAAATTAAAAGAAACAACACCTTTTATTGGCATGACATGCTACGAAGTGAATTGTCCTTTTTTCGGAGATCAAATCTCTGGGTACATTCCATCAAGCCTTGAAATAGTGTGTCTGTCATTTGCAGAATGAGGTCCCCAGAGGGTGAATTTAGTGATGCTACCCCGCATAGCGGGCTAGCATCATCAAATTTACCCTCTGGGAACCTCATTCTGCTGAGGTGTAAGCAGAATGAGGTCCCCAGAGGGTGAATTTGGTGATGCTAGCCCACTATGCGGGGTAGCATCACTAAATTCACCCTCTGGGGACCTCATACTGCAAATGACAGACACACGATTTCAAGGCTTGCATTCCATGGTGTTACTCAGAATAGCACCAGAACAACTTCCAAAATTTCATATCTATTGTAAATAATGTTCCAGTTGATTGGATTACTGGCAACGCGGTGACATATTTTACATGCGTTGTCAATGACATTGTGCTCAATTCAAAATTTGTTCTCCGATCATCGGTCAATGCTGGTGATTCTAAAAATAAAGAAATCAGCTCTCGGCCAATCAGAATGTGTGGTTCATCGACAAATATTCAACGTGAATTACAATGTAATATATACCACCGATTAAATTAGGTGAGTGAAGGCACATTTGGTAACAAATTATAAGTTTCAAGCTCGGTGAATTATCACATCATTAATATTAATTAGGAAAGCGAGTGAAACAAATGCATAGTGACATGTTTTGTTGAATATGTTCGATGTATTCATAAACTCAATAGTGTTTTCTATATATTCCAAACCTGATATAGTTTCAGTCAAGTATGAGTCATATTCTGATCTTAAAAATTCTGACAAGTTTTGGGATATGTTTGAAAAACTATTATAGCAAAATAAAAAATAAAAATAACAGGTTAAAGACAGCCATACAAAAACTAAATACAGAAGTGAGTCAGTGACTGTTGAGACCAGACTGGAGAGACTAACAAGAATTTGCCCTTTAAACGGACATGGCTTGTTCAAACCCAAAAATTATTTATACATAATTTGGTAAGAGGTATCTCAAAACATACCCACACAGAAGATTTCCGCACAAATTAGTCAATTTAGCACTGAAAATATGTGTTTATTTATATATTTTTCGATAAATTAGAGATTGTTTCGTTGGCGTCGGTTCAAATTTGTAATCAGCGGTCTTGTAAAAATTGCACCTGTAGACTAGTACTACTTTAATTTTGATGATTAAAACGAAGAGAAAGCAATATACTTTTTCCGGACATTCCATTTCAAATTCCAAATTCCGATTAATGCAAAAATGGCACCGTTTTTATATGGGACCTGTATATTGTGTTCTATTTTGTATTTTGTTATGACTTCAATTCGTCTTTCTGTGACAAAATGCTTGTAGAAAGGTAGATCAAGCAATAATTTAGTCATAAGCTGTCAATACATCGAATATTATAAAACCACTGGTTGTCACCGATTACTTTCTGCTATAGAAATGACAGCAGCATTGTGTCATATGACCATTACTATACCACAAACCTAAAATGTACTTTATTTATAGATACTCTTACTTCCTGCAATATACAAGGGAATTCCGAGTTGGATCAAAATTCCTTCAGGCAGGACTGCCCAACCTATAACCTTATTGTTAATTAAACATGAGTACTTCAGTGCATAAGTACCTAGAGAAATCAACAATTAAGACTCAATTGTGCTAACATTTGCAAAGAATTGAAGTTTTAGAAACTAACAACTTGTGGCACAGCCAAAATATTTCTGGAACACATGCTCAGGTGCTGCAACAGTGTCATAAGTTATAACCAAAAAGTTTGAAAACATATATACTAGAATAAGTCTTCAAACTTTTCTGTTATAACTGCAAAACCTTAATCAAAACAAAAGTTATTTCTTAATATCTCAACCTATTTCGATAACGGGAAAAATTCAAAAGCGAATATTATTAGGTGTATTTTGGAATGCAAACAAACATGTGGCTTTAAAGTCTATCACAGACTGTACAAGTTATACATATCAAAAGTTATTTCTGATTGACTTTCAAGAGAAAATAAACTCAAACCAAAAACTTTGATCAATGTTGCCAAATTGATAAAATCTTCAACAAACTTCTAATCTATTTTGAGGAATATTTTATCATCTGTCATGGTCTTCAGACTATTATGTAGGCTTGAGTCAATTATGGAATGGCTATGATTTAGGGAGGGTCTTGTCGTTCTCTTCTATATATATAATTTGTGAAACATGTTTAGATGCAGTGTTCAGCATCACATGCAGACCAGTTTCTCCAGTTTGGTGATTGACGAGTTCTGAATATTGTCTTTTGAAGGCGGAATTTTTTTTCTCAGTATTTCATTTCTATTGTGGGCATTTAAGTGTGGGTTGGTAGATGGTTCACTCGAAATAAATCATATTGCACATGTATGATGACTGATAATTATCACAGAGATTTTGCAAGTTACCAAATCAAAAATGTTTTTACTGAGTCGGTCTGCAACAAAAATGCACATGGTTGCAGCCATACCAGACTGTGTTCCATAACATATACATTAGGCTATAAAATAAATACCTGTGTTCTCAGGAAATTACATATGGAAAATTGGACAAGCGAGGGAGGCATTTAATTATTTTTTTTTCTAGAATTCTAAAAAAACAAATGGATATTTTCATGGAGTATAAATCCGACAATTTTCCAAATAATTTATAGAATCTAACATTCAATGCTTTTAGCCATTACATCTTCAACAGAAATCTCTCTAAATTTCTAATTGTGAATAAATTGGAGATATAATTTTGAACGGTTTTAAATTTATTAATTTGTATATAATATAAAAACTTTGATCAGGCCCCTTATGGATGATGTGAACACAGGATTTTTATTTATTTTGACTAATGGTAATTTTGATCATGTAAATCCTCTTGAGTATTATCACTAAAAAAATTCTTATTATCACAGTTTGCCGCAAAACCCTGAGTCACATTTGATGCACTACTTTTCACACATTCAGATGAAACATCTCCGTTATTATCCTCTATTGCACTATTTGGAATCAAATCTGTTGAACTGGGCTGATTTGGTACATAATCTGCCCTTTCAGCACCAATGCATTCCTCACTTTGAGACAGTTTATTGCTTAAACTGGGCTGACTTGGGAAATCATCTGCATTTGCTGTATCACTAAACTCCTGGCTTTGAGACAGTTCATTTGTTAAACTGGGCTGGCTTGGGAGATCATCCGCAACTGCTGTATCACGGAATTCCTGGCTTTGAGACAGCTTATAAATGTATAATGGGCTGACTTTGTCACATGTATCAACATGTTTAAGCGCTTCAGGGTTGAAATGTTGGATAGAGAGAGAATGCTTAAGCTGGAAGTCCAGGACAGGGTGACTGAAATCACGAGTAGATGATCTCCTTAAGGATTTGCGTTTGTCAAAAGTCAACACTGAACTGTTCAATGACTGCAACGTCCTCAGGTCTTTCTCCTCAAAAGCAGCAAACAAATCCTTCACAGAGATCTGATGAGCGCTCTTATGATCAGCTGAAAATAAATTACACATTTGTGATTTATTATCCCTTTCATGGCAGGAGCTGTGCAGTATTAAATATCCAGTTCCAGTGTATTCTCTTAAATATGCGAGTCTTCCATATGGAGCCTGGCATATAGAAGAGAATGCAATGGCTTACAAGGTCAATGTAAATATTGTTAGGCCAATGTACTCTCTTATATATGCGAGGCTTGCTATGGGAGACTTCCATTATATAAGAGAATGCATTGGCACAGGGTTTTCACAAAGTTTCAGGAAGCTCCAGTCATGAAAAGGTTAACCAAGGGGGTTTAAATACTTCACAAGAGAGATATAAAAATCACATATTTACTAATTTTTCCAACAACTATTATTCGTTTTACCTTGTACTGAATAAGATATTTTTAAAAATATAATATATATTTCCTTAAAGAAAGCCTGAACACTGAACTATATGGATAGATGTCCTGCGTTTGTAAAACCATAGTAGAAAAGGGGTTAACTTTTTTTTGTGGTCGCCTACGATACCTCGCGGTCTTCAGTGGCTTGCTCGGATTAGTCACGCATGCGCAGTCCCAATATAACCGAATGAATTCGCCAGTTTATTTTCAACTCAATCAGGAGATTGGCGAGTTGCGGGATTGGGAATGGCACCGCCATGGGAGGGCCCTATGATAGTTCAGTGTTCAGGCTTTCTTTAAGGAAATATATATTATATTTTTAAAAATATCATATTTCCGCTAAAGGAAGCCGTTCACACTGAACTATATGGATTAGAATGCAAGCCCAGGAGGAGGCACGAGCAATAAAGTTAATAGCCTAATTTTGGAGGGAATGCACTCTTCTAAAACAGATTGTACCTAAATATGAACTCTTTAATGAATCTGTTATGATTAGGTACGTGAAATAACTCATATAATTAGAGAGCTATATTGCCCAAACATGTACCTCCCCCCCTTGTTTTTGGAAGCAACATCCCAGGTGGTGCCATTCAATTCAGAATTGCGAGCGAACCGAGCAATTTTCTGTTCTTCATCCGTCAGTTCTAAGAATCCAGCCGATTTGAGATGCGAGGAGACTAACTCCCTCTCCGCCTTAGCGACATAACGACCTGCACTGGAGGAGGCCCACTCCAAAGATGGCAAGACAACCCACATTAAGAGTTTAACTAACCGCTGTTCACCAATGCAAATGGCAGATAACCTGATGCCCAATCTGTGGCACAGGTATCAAATGGAGAGCCCATTAGCCCAAATGGGTTATACAACTATAAGCGAGTCAAGCCAGGGGGAGAGGGAGGGAGCCCCCACCATCGCATGCTGCAGGTGGTCATGCCCAAGCTAATATCCTGGCCAAGCTGGAGGGTGAGGAGAGGTCATTTTTCTCCGATCCCTTCACGGAGGAGTGGCAGGCAAGGCCGTGTCGGTAATGCGAGCATGACCAGGGGGACTCGGCGCTTTACCTCATGGGTACGGCCCCTGCCCTACGCTTAAGCTGCCGAAGGCCATCCAGCCGGTGTCGATACGTACGCACGCGATTTTGGCAGCTTTAGCGCCCAGAACCGCTAGCGTCTGGTGGGGGCCAAATGGCCTGGAGGTCCCAAGTACCCCGGCAGCTCCACCAGACGTATCCCCACGAATTGGTTGAACCGTCGAGACGTAACCGGAGGAGCGTGAACTGGTCCTGCCCTTAGAACAGTTATCACACGTTCACATGTCCCTGAGGTACCTATGTATCACAATATACACATTGCGTATATATATATATAAAATGATATAATATATATATCCGGGGGATATATATATTAAGTTTTCCTCATGAGACCATGTCAGAAGGCCCTTCCAAAGCTGCGCCCATCAATCTAATGGGAGGAGCCAGATCACAGCTCCCTGTCATGATCCAACGTATCACTAAATATAGATATACAACCCCACAGAGAACATGTCTCATGTCTCTGAGGTACCTATGTATCACAAGATAGCATTGCAGAAACCCGGTGACACAAATCTTTCACATATATAGATATATAAAATGATATCATAGATATATCATGGTGATATATAAGTCATCATGATATCATGTCAGAAGACCCTACTAAAGCTGCGCCCAACAATCCAATGGTCGGAGCCAGAGCAGAGATCCCTGGCACAATCCAATGTATCATTAAAGATATATATATAGCCCCTCAGAGAACATGGCCGAACACCGCAGGTGACCAGAGCATCCAATGAGAAAGCAAACCGCTACTCTCAGGTGCCAAAACAATGTCGGTACGAGTATTAATTTTGGAGAAATTTCCCAACGAGCACCATCCTTTGGAATGGAGACAGACAGCAAAATGTGCAATCACAAGTATTATGTTCAGCCTAAATCCACACACACTACTATTATTATTAGGCCATCACGACCACTAGGCACCTGAGAGCAGTCCGTGTTCCCAGCGGAATACCC
Source organism: Siphonodentalium dalli (assembly GCA_032622095.1). Lineage (NCBI taxonomy): Eukaryota > Metazoa > Mollusca > Scaphopoda > Gadilida > Siphonodentaliidae > Siphonodentalium > Siphonodentalium dalli. The sequence goes on from CP136062.1 coordinate 128,896,863, forward strand.
ACCGCGATCCGATTCTAAGAAATGAAGGTGCGCCTTCTACAACCGAAATCAGTTCAAATTATGTACATGTACAATGTAGTCAGATGATGAACACAGGTAAATTTTCACAGGTCACCATACGGAATATTCAGGTCTGAGCCTCTGCCTCCCCAAACATGCAGTAGAACGACCTAGGTGTGTGATAGGTCGGTTAGTGTGAAGCATGCAGCAAACTAGGGGAAGACCCGCTCTAAAAATGGCTCCCCCCCCCCCCCCCCCACCTTCCTCGTCTTGGAATACCACTGCTATTATATCGTTATTCATTGGGGAACGTCATCCAGGCCACGGTCGCCAGTTATTGCCAGTGGGCCAGTTACCTGGAGGGGTCAAGTCACCACGACTCTAAATACCTGTCAGGCTGGAATCATTGACATAATTGAATCAAGAAGGGGAAAGGTTGTTCAAACCAAAGTATCTTCAAATATATTTGTAGATAGTGAAACCATGATTAAACACTGTCAGAGTGACGATAAGCTTCTTGCCTTACTCTAGAGAATGCAAACCGGAGCACCCATGATTTGTAATTTTTGTGTCCCAATTAGAGCCATATCCAGAATCGTAGTAATCCAGCCCAACCCCCCCCCCCCCCCCGCTTCTTTTCGGTAAACCTACACAGGAAGGAAAGCAATTATGTTTGTATTCCGGAAGGAGACACCATTTAGTCGAGATACAACCCAGCAATTTTGAAAGGATGGGTTAATTTTTGGATACAAATTGAGACAATAGTGAAACTGTCATCACGATTAATTTTAGTGTCATGCTTGCAATCATTAAATGCTAGCAGTTCAAAATTTGACAGTGAAGTTGAAGCACTGTACGAGAATCGAATCATGTACTCAACAGAATTCTTACTCCTGTCAGATGTCAATCCCTGTCTGAAATTAATGACACTAACGAATCTTAGTACGACAACAGTCATTATTTTTCTGATATTGATAAACTGTAGTCTGATAACTTCAAGCGTCGACCAACACATCTAAATCATAGGAGACATGTGTGACAGTATTAAAACATAAAACACAAAGTATTTTGTGAAAGCATGTTGTTTAGATGAGATCTAGCGACTCCAGTAGTGTTCTGTAACATGCACACACCTAGGTGTGTACATGTGTCAGCCATTAAGTTTTTATTGTCCACACCCGATCGCACAGCGTAGTGCACCCAAGACAACATACCTGAACAAGTGTTGTAATGGGAAAAGTCGGCATTTGCATTCGGATTTTATTCAGTAATCTCGAATGGGACTTGTTAGCCTGACAAACTTGGTATCGGACCGAGTTCTGATTTCTGTCAGAATACCCTGACCAGGGTGCGATCCCCGGTCCGCTAGCACATGGCTGAGATTGTTACATTGAAGGTGATGCTCCGTTACGAGTATCAAACCATGAACATAATTATAACACTTGTCCAATATCAATCTCTGTCAATTTATTAAAGTAATAATGACACTACTGTTTTTACATTGAATTGATAAACCCAGATGTAAATTGTAATCAACTTTTAAGTTCAAATGTGACCAACACATCTGGATCAGTTGTATTGAACCATAAAACAACAAAGTATTATGAAAAAGAATGTAGTTCATAACATTATGATAGATAGCGTCAGTAGCGATGGTAATTATTGCTAAATAAATGTCCACGCGTAAATAAATTCCCACGAAATTAGGAGACTTCCGGTAGCGAATCACGTGGCATTTTTTATATCTGACAAATTATATCATACCTTATAGGTTCTATAATAATTACATAGATGAATTGTTCACAATAGTCTATGCGCCTCGTAAGGCCTTGAAATGGCGGCTGATTATGGCGAAATGTCGATTTTCAGATTCGAAAAATATTAAGTCCGCCGCCTATTCGAAAACACGGAACAATTGTATGTTTGAAGCGAAACGGTCCGTGAATTCGAAACAATAATTCTAAAAACTAACGCGTAGGCGACCAGTAATTATTGTATCGATAAATTGAATTTGTTGTCTAGTTATTAAACGACAAATTCGGAACAATACTCCCTTTAGACTTCTCTCTTTGGTAGCAGAAAATAAACTGGCGAATTCATTCGGTTATATTGGGACTGCGCATGCGTGACTAATCCGAGCAAGCCACTGAAGACCGCGAGGTATCGTAGGCGACCACAAAAAAAAGTTAACCCCTTTTCTACTATGGTTTTACAAACGCAGGACATCTATCCATATAGTTCAGTGTGAACGGCTTCCTTTAGCGGAAATATTCAAAAGTAATTGGCTGATATGAAGTTATATTTCATAAAGAAGCCACACCATTCCAGGTTAAAATGTTAGAAAGCTGCTAAAATTTACCATGAGTTTATTTTGAAGCACTGGCAAGCTTCATACACTATATCAATGTAGAAAACACACCATTAATTTTCAACACAGAACTTACTCATGAAAACAATGGGTTTTGACAAAAAACCTCCACCATAAGATAGCATATCTCTTCCCAGAAAGCTTTATATAGATGCTGAGGTATGAAATAATAGATATGACTCGAGAAAAGCTTCTATCAATTAGTATCAAATTTTTCTTTAGAATTTCACAAGTTATCACATTAGCGCAAAAACATTCGGAATGTACCAAAAGCACTCTATCCCATTAGCACCCTCAACCAAGGCAAATTGTATTACACATATATATTTCTCTGTAAATTAGGACAGAAATAAACCACGTTATTATGCCTTTATCAACAAACAATATATCCAAACATCAGTTTTGTCTGTATTATATTCACAAAATAGCTATTTGTAGTCTTGAGATCAGGATATATAAAACTTTAATATGTTGTTGTTGTAATTGTAGCCCGGAAGAGTTATACCAACTTTAAGACTTCACAAGTATCTAAGATTTTAGTAATACTGTATTTCAAATCAGTTTGGAGAGAAAAATTAACTTGGTGAACTTGTAAGTGATGACACCAGGACTAGTTGGCTAGCAGACCAACACACCCATTTCGTCCTGTGATGCATGCAAGGAATCCAGTTTGAAAATATCTCCTAAATCAACAGACACATCAATAAAAATATGTGGCTGATTTGGTCTGGTTACTCAGTCTACCCATACATCAATGGCATGTATGTGATTAGAATGCAGGGTTGTTTTCAACGACTGTATATAAGGTTTATGTAACTAAACCAGAAATCAAAATGTTGAAAGTGAAAAATAATGTGCAAAATCAAAAAATGAAAAGAGTGTCTATTTCTGCTATTGATAAATTTTCATGTAATGTGATCAAAAAGAAACATCGACAGGACAATACAAACCGTTAATCTCAATGGCAATCTAAACCCCGATGACAATGGCCGGCCATGGCTGCACACACAATACACAAACAATATTTCGCGGTGTACATTACTTGAGTAATCTAAACCCCAATGACAATGGCCGGTCGTGGCTACACACACAATAAACAAGCAATATTTCGCGGTGAACATTACTTGAGTATATTCCGTGGATACAAACACGTGTGAGTATAATACTCAAGTTACATCTCGCTGCAATTATCTAATCAGACTGTTAAAGACATTTTATGTACTTGTTCTGGTGCGTGAAACTGATAAGGTTAGTATCCAGGCACTACGCCAACTGGGAGAATGTAGCATTCGGCTAACATTGCCGAAAATCTGAAGCAAATCGACCATACCACTCCATAGAAAACATCGTTTGAACAAAGATCAAATGTAAATATTTACTACTCGATTCGGGACACGTCTATTGACGATAAACTAACGAAAACGATTTCACCATCGAGAGTCACTGCATTTATTTAATATATAAGAATGACGGTGTGTGTTGTCAATTTGGATATCATATTTGTAAAAATGACTACTTTGAACAAGATTATTCTCCATTTAGATTTGATCACCCTACCGGAGTGTATCACATCACTTTAAGTCTCTTTGTGGCTGCTTCCCTGTTGTGGGGAGACGTCTGCACACACAATACACAAGCAATATTTCGTGGTGTACATTACTTGAGTAATCTAAACCCCAATGACAATGGCCGGCCGTGGCTGCACACACAATACACAAACAATATTTCGCGGTGTACATACTTGAGTATATGCTGTGGATTAATACACGTGTGAGTATCATACTCAAGGTACATCTCACCGCAATTATCTAGTCAGACTGCTAAATTGATGTGAAACACTCCGATATGGTGATCAACGATAAATGGAGAATAATATTGTTCACAGTAGTAATTTTTTACAAATATTGATCCAAATTGACAAGACACACCGTCGTTCTTATATATTAAATAAATGCAGTGACTCATGATGGGAAAATCGTTTTTGTTAGTTTATCGCCGATCCATGCATCCCAAATCGAATAGTAAATATTTACAATTGAGCGTAGTTCAGACGATGTTTTCTATGGACTGGTACGATAGATTTGCTTGAGATTTTTGGAGATGTTAGTAAAATGCTATATTCCTCCAGTTGGCATCGCGCCTGGATACTAACTGATCAGTTTCACGTACCCAAACAAGTACATAATATGTCTTTAAGTCTCTTTGTGGCTGTATCCCTGTTGTGGGGAGGAGTCTGCACACACAATACACAAGCAATATTTCGTGGTGTACATTACTTGAGTAATCTAAACCCCAATGACAATGGCCGGCCGTGGCTGCACACACAATACACAAGCAATATTTCGCGGTGTACATTACTTGAGTATATGCCGTGGATACATTCACGTGTGAGTATCATACTCAAGGCACATCTCACTGCAATTATATAGTCAGACTGTTAAGCTCTTTTTGGCTGTATCCCCCACCCCTGGGGAGGAGCCTGTGGTATCAGATGAACCAGAGTTACAATGATGTATAGAACCCACATGGTTAAAATGCTGCCATGTTGACAGAAATAAACACTGTTCAGGTGACTCATATGTGTCATGTAGTGTCAGTGTGAGGTAAGTCAGCCAAATTGCTCAGGAGGCACCTCACATGATAAGAACATTTCACTTTTATCATTTTGTTGTTTTTGATAATTTGGTCACATGCTCGATACACTCTGCCATGGGAAATACTTTCTCCAGTTATTGATTATAAATTAAATTTTTGTAGTAATAAGGAACTGTATTCAACTACCACTGTATCCAGAATATTTATAAGAGAATGCACTGGCACAGGATCTGTAATGCTGCACCAGCACAGCCTTGGATTAAATGTGAAAAGGTGACCCGGACATGGAATACTTGGGTTAATAGAGTCCAATTTAAGTTTATTGCTGACCCATTAACTTCAACAAGGGGTACGCATCAAGATGCTTTTGTTGAGTTTTTCGGCAGTCGAACGAAACTTCTGCCAATAAGGTGCACAACTCTGGGAAAAAAAGTCGGACGGAGGTATATTATTGCAATAGACCTATATACCAAATATCAATTGAATCCGTTAATATTTCATTGAGTTATCGCATTAACGGTGATAAAAGGGGGAGGTACAGCCGGGAGTATGCGAGGATACCATATGGCTAGCATACTGACAAGATCTTTCACTGCTCATTATCAGGTACCCTTGTAATGCATGGGTGGTGCAAAGCAGACACAGTACGAGCGACCTTGCTCAAGGGTCACAACTTGGCGCGAGATTCAAACAGTGTACAATCCAACAATTGCACATCGCTCAAGTCGGCCAAGCCACTGCTGTGTGGAAACTCATAACAGACCACCAGCCAGCCGCGAACTCGCCTCGCTGTGTTGACAGCGAAGACAAGTCCAACGCGCTAACCACTGGACCACGGAGCTCCACCCAAACTAAGACCCATAACTGGAATAAAAATTCGGACAAACCAGGTTTTCAAACTCGTCCGAGATATTGTTGCAATGCAGGAGACTCATATACAAAATATTGTTGAAATCGGTTAATATTTCATTGAGTTATCGCGCTAACGGTGATAACATTGCTAAAAATAGACAAACTAAGACCCATAACTCCGCGAAAAAATTCGGACAAACCTGGTTTTCGAACTCGTCCAAGATATTGGTGCAGGAGACTCATATACAAAATATTGTTGAAATCGTTTGATATTTCATCGAGTTATCGCACTAACGGTGATAAAATTGCTAAAAATAGATAAACTAAGACCCATAACTCAGGGAAAAAAATTCGGACAAACCTGGTTTTCGAACACAGCCGAGATATTGTTGCAAGAGACTCATATAACAAATATTGTTGAAGTCTGTTAATATTTCGAGTTATCGCGCTAATGGTGATAAAATTGCTAAAAATAGACAAACTAAGACCCATAACCCCGGAATTTTTTTTAGGACAAACCTGGTTTTCGAACTCGTCCGAGATATTGTTGCAAGAGTCTCATAAACCAAATATTGTTGAAATTGGTTGATATTTGCGTGAGTTATCGCGCTAACGGTGAAAAACTTGACTAAAAACCATCTAAGATGGATAACTCTTGTCAAACAGTTTGGACGTGACCTATTTTCTACATGCAGTAAATAGTCATTGGGAGCAACTCACATACCAAAATTGTTTTGAATCCGTTTACAAATGTCAAAGTTATAAGGCATTCTTTATGTCCGCCCGCCACCCGCCCACCGCCTGCCCGCCCGCCAACCGTCCCTCGTCAAACCATAAGTCGAGTTTTGGAAAAACTTGAATAATAAAATAGCAGAGCTGTCAACTAATCACTGGCATTGTTTGTGTTGAAAATTGGCATCTATATTAAACCTATAACATTTATAATGACCTCAGACCATCTGTAGAGTGATATACTCAGCTGTGCAATGCAGCAAAGATTTTCTAGTCTACTGTTAATAGCATGTCATGTGTATTGTTGAAACTTAAAAAAAAAAATTAGATACCATAGCTTTCTTTATTGCACATTGGCAAAAGAGACATCAGAAAATGATATAGCCATATTATTAGCCAAAGTAGTCCAAAGCCATGGGATGAAATTGGTGAATTGGGTTTAATATCACTCCAAACAAATTTACCAGTACATAACACAAGATTTTGGACTGATTTAAAGCAAATTTGTTGTGGTGACTTTTTTTTGTTTTCATTAAATTGAACAAGGAATTCAATCTAATTTAAGAGAGATTATTTTTCGAAAAAGGGCATAGCTCAGTTAAAAATAATCGGATCAAACCCATATTCGAACACGATCTGTCTTTTGGGCTGAGAAATTCATATACAAAACTTGGTTCCGATCAGATAAAAAATGTTTGAGTAAAGTGTAAAGTGTCTAAGGACAGACAGACAGACAGATGGACAGGCAAGCAGACAAACTGACAGATGGATGCATGACCGACAAGTGGTCAATCTGGACGTCAGCACTATGTTTACCATACTATGGTATGGGTAAACATAAAAACAAAATCAGCTGAGTTTATTTAGACATTAATCTGGACAAATCTGTAGAAATACAAGAAATGAATGTAGGTTGAGCGTGTTTTATTGAGGGTATGTCGCTTAGACCATTGGGAGCACATTTAGTGTGAACCGTGACAATGTGCCCACAGCACTATACCCTTTAGTAAAACAATAGAACACTCAAAACTACATTTATTTCTTAACCATTTCTATACACTAAATACTTATTGAAAAGTAGTTCCCTTAAGAAATGTTCAAATAATAAGTTCAACAAACGTATGTTTATTGAACTTATTACCTGAACATTTCACATCAAAGAATATGAATACCTCTGTAATTGTATTATATTTTTGCCTGTCTGTTGTCTGCTCTTATAACCTAAATATCCCTCTAGAAGAATAATTGACCTTTCCAACGCATATTTTTATAACTGATGGGAGAATCCATTTAGAATAGAAAGAGTTTACATAAATGAAAATAAGATATTACCAAAGCAGTGTTTATTGAGTTCTGGGTAGAGGATATCGCTCTTCCTGCTCGACTGGCTTAACTGTGAATCTGACCTGCTCCGAGGTGTTTTTGTCTTTGTCCGGGTGCTGTAGAGATTTGCCTCCACATTGTTGAAGAATTTCTGCATTACAGGATTCTAAAAATGGATAGAGAATAATGTTTACACTTCCATGGCGGGAGCTCTGCTAGTGCAGCATTAAAGGTCCAATGCCATAGGGAGCCTCATATATAAAAGAATGTGCTGGCTTACAAGGTCAATATTGTTAGGCCAATGCATTCTGTTATAAATGCGAGGCACCCTATGGGCAACTCGTATATTTTAAGAGAATGCATTGGCACAGGGTTGGCACAGGGTTTTCGCAAAATTTCAGGAATCTCCAGTCATGGAAGGGTTAATAACACAAAAATACTGATTTTAACTCAAGGAACCAGAGATTATTCTACTCTAATTGGAGAAGGGACCCATGCCCTTGCCATTAAAAACAAGAGCTTCGTGAGGGAGTGGCAAATTATGCCCATGGTAATTCCAACAAAGGGCCATAACTCTGGTGAAATTAGGTGGGCAGAACACAAATTTGAACTTTACCAGTATTATGAACTAGTAAACTCACACACCAAATTTCATTCCATTCAGTTCAAACTTACTAAAGTTATCATCCAAAAATTGGCAGGTGTAACCCAAATTTGAACTTTACCAGTATTTTGGTCTTGTAAACTCACATACCAAATATTCATTCCATTCTGTTCAGTCTTACTAAAAGTATCATCCAGAAATGAAAAAAGAACAGACGGATGGACAGATCGACAGACCAATATTATTTTTTAAATGTTTAGAATTTTAGAAAATTGGATATTTTGGCTATTGGTAAAGGAGCCTGTATTTGGCACCTGTTGCTACAGTAATGCCCTAAATAATCGACTCCATAACCTCTTCGCTGCTAAATGACGTTATGACGTCATGTGCTGGGCTGTTAACGTTATTGCCATTTTCCAATGGGAAACTATAACGGGAATATCACAAGAACCATAAAACTGACTCAGTTGAAAGGCTATTATCGTTCACAATCGTGGAACATCATACACTGTTTGAAACATCGAGATACAGTTATTCCGATGCACCAATCTCTGAGTTCCAGTTATGTATAATGGCCTACTGCTAGTGTGCTGAATTAGGTCCGTAGTAACTACGGACCATATAGCACACGGCGTGCACTTTTACGTCCGTAATAGTTACGGACGTCATAGCAGCGAAGAGGTTATCCACAGCAGAATTATGGATAATTTTTCAAGATTTAATCTGAAATATGGCTTACTGCCATTCATCAGAAAGCTCTCAGTGAGAGCTTTCCGATGAATGGCAAGAAGCCATATTTCCGACTAAATCCTGAAAAATTACCCATAATTCTGCAGTTGTTAAGGAGTCGATTATCTAGGGCATTACTGTACGAAGGCTAATCCCTGGTTATTCAATAATATGACTGTTGAGAACTTACTTTTGTTAGTTGTTTAGGTGTTAGGTTCTGTTTGTTATGGATTGTTATGTCGGCACCAGAGAGCAGCAGTAAGTGTACAATCGATGGATTTCCTGCCATCACTGCCTCATGTAGGGGCGTATTACCACGCAGGTTCTGTCTGTTTATTCTCGATTTTTGCTGAAAACACAACAAAAGATAGTCTACAAAGTCACTTAAAAATAGGAAATTTCCCTAAAAGAATAGAATAATATATGTAAAGAGACCGCTTAGATCTTTATTAATAAAAATTGACAAATTACCATTGGATGTCAAATATTAGATAAGTACATGTAGTAATGTTATAATCGTAACTGATTAATAGCATCATCCATATACTAAGTTTATAAGAAATGTTGTCACCAACATACTTTTAACATCTATATTAAATTACGGCTACACAGTTTGCTAACTAACTTTAGGAGACTGTCCGTTGTTATTGATATCTTATTATAGCTCTGATTCTATCTCAGTCCTCATTTGAATATTTTGTCTTATTCCCAATGAATGTTACTTCCAACCTTGGAAAAAACAAGAGGCGTGCACTCGCGTGCTAGCATACCCCCACCATGGCAAATTCAACCCATTATCCGTAAACCCAACAACAACAAAAGAATCCCAAAATGTTCTAAGTCAAAATAAGTCGAAAATGAAGTGTAATGTTAGGAAAAACAGTCCGAGCCAACGCTGAGCCGCATCATGTAGAGAGGGTGTTGTGAGAAGCATGTATACCAAAAATTATTGAAATCGGTTCATATTTGTTAAAGTTATTAAGTCGGACAGAATTTTCTAAGTCAAAATAATTCGAAAAGTAAGGCGTAACTTAAAAAAATAAAATCGAACCGCACCGCAATTAGCATCATTCGGAGAGGCGGTCCTAAGGAGATTGCATACAAAATATTATTGAAATCGGTTCATAGTTGTTCGAGTTATGAGGTCGGACGGACGGACACACGGAGGGAGAAAGTGTGACGGTCAGACATAGAAAGTGTGACGGACGGACGGACAGACGCAGTCAATCCAGTATACCCCCCATTTTCTTCGAAAGTGGGGGTATAATAACTTCTTTGCCGGGAGTTTTCGGGAGTTTTCCGGGACCTTCTGTACAATTAAAGCCATCACTTAAAAACTAGAATTTTCATATAATAAGTGGACAAAATTTAATAGATTCAATATTTCATTTTAAAACCCTTTCATGACTGGAACCTGCGCTGGTGCAGCATCAAAGATCCTATGCCAGAGTGCATTTTCTAATTTATGCGAGTTTCCCATAGGAAGCATTGCATATATAAAGAATACACTGGCTTACAAGGTCAAGGTAAATATTGTTAGGCCAATGTATTCTCTGATATATGAGAGACTACCTGTGGGAGACTCGTATATATAAGAGAATGCATTGGCACAGGGTTTGGTTAAATATCAGAAATGGCATGCAAAATCAACATTGAATACAGCTTTAAAACATAAAATAATAAAACGGCAACAGGCCCCAAGCTAGGAGGCGACTGAGGAGAAGTTTTCGCATTTAAAGCCAGCGACTTCGCCCTTGGATGTCCGCAAGGCGAAAACAAAGTCGCTTTCCAAATTTGACAAAACTAGCTTGGGATTTATGGTAATTTGACTTGTTTTGCAAAAAATATATAGTCTTAACTGTTCTAACTCAAATATATAGTCTTAACTGTTCTAACGAGTCATTTTTTTTATTATAAATTGTATATTGTGTACTGTATCTATATTCTAATCATATTGAGTGCTTTTGGAAACAGCAAATTGCGGTTTGCAACGAAGTTTATGTGATGAGCTACCAGCTGCACGTTAGTCATTACTTTAATTGTTCCGTCGGGTCATTTTGTAATCGCAAATTGTATAGCCATGCATGGTCACCACCGCGCATGCAGTAGCCAATGTAAACAAAACATGCTGTCTTTTTAATGTCTATGCATTTAAACACTATAAATATCCATGAATTGTTTATTTTAAGAAAAGTAGTTTGTGTCGGACTCCGCATATAAACAATAGCACGTGCTTGCTTACTAATAAAAATAGAGCCTTGAGTGAGCATTGAAAGTACTTAATTTAATGTTCTTAGTTAAAACAAAGATCTGCATGAGAAACTAATACCATCCAAACTCATTTAACAAGACAGTCAAAGACTGTGGGGTCGCTCACCAGACTGCAAAGACTGATAAGACTGGGACTTTGGAGACCACAACAGTCAGAACTTTTCATAATCACTTTAAAAGAAGTAGATCTAAACAGGATATGTGGCTAGAGAGGCTTCATGAATGTAGATCAGTGAATATCTACCTTGAAATTACCAAATCTACCTTGAAATTACCAAATCTACCTTGAAATTACCAACTGTACACTAGTGATCACCCCCTCCTCCAGCTCAACAAGTCCCCTCTCGACCGGGCTCCAGACTCCCAAGTCTTAGGTTTGAATTTCACAACCGACATCTAAAACTTTCTCAATTGTTGGAAATTTCCAATCTCACAAGCGCTTTTTATAAAACCAATTAGACATGTTTAAAGCCCAATTATCCATGGACCCAAAAACACTATATGTATGTCAGATTAATCAGTCAGGTAGTTCCAAGGTAGATGTTTTAATGAATTTTGTATTTTAATGTTTTATTAGACACAAAAGTCTAAGTCCCCATAGCCCCGTCATTTCTTGACAGATTGATCTCATGTTAACAGATCTGAATCTCAGTCACTAAAGGATCCTCCATACTATATGGTCCAACCTTTCTTGAGAAGACATTTTATGTATTACTATAGAGACATAGTTATTTCCCTGGTCCCACCTTATTTAACCTGGTGACCCAAAGAACCCTTCATACTAAATATCAGTAAAATAAACCTGACGGTCCATGTGAAAGAAGCATATTAAGAGGGAAAACTGTCCTTTGCTTGGCCCCTATTTGACCAGGTGACCCCATTTGAACAAATCTGAACTACAGTCACCAAAGGACCCTTCATACCAAATAAGAACCCATTCAACCTGATGGTACACGAGAAGTCGTTTTTAAGAATTACTATGGAGGGCAAGAGTTATGGCCCTGGCTTCACAAACATTTGACAGAGTGACCTCATTTGAACAAATCTGAATGTGAGTCACCTAGGGAACATCCACACCAAATATGAACCCATTAAGTCTTATGATCTAGAGAAGATGTTCAAAAAATTGTTGACAGATGAATGGACGGACAGACAGATGAACAGGTGACAGATGAGAAGTGATGACTATAGCTTCGTCTCAGGTGAGCTTCAAAATTACATTTCATTGAACAAATCTGTCAGTCACCCCCCCCCCCCCCCCCAACACTGTGGGGGCATCCCTGTGAGAATATGACATACAACATTTATTTGAATGCCTGACTACATTAGCTTAACAAAATTCCCATGACATTGAAAGCCAGTGCATTCTCTGAGAATTATATTCCATTCATGAAACCATCAGCTACCAGTATGTCTTGAGGACCAGTATGTGTTGACATATAGATAATTAGGTTTTGCACACACAGCTTTGTGATATTCCTACAGGTGTGATCAAAACAAGGATTGTAATGGGGTGAACAAGGAAGAGATAATATCGTATGGTACAGTGTGGTTTGGCAGGCAGGGACAGGACGTGGGGTGGGGAAGAGTGGGGTTGGGTAGCTGTGATGTGTCTAAAAACGAAAAAAAAAATCAAAGGTCAAAATGCAAAAATGTATTTTTTTAGAGTTATGTCCCTGGCTCTGCCCCTATTTGACCCAGTGACCCCATTTGAACAAATCTGAACCCCAGTCACCCAAGGTCCCTCCGTACCAAATATAAGCTAAATCGGCCCAATATTTTTTTAGAAGAAGTCATTGTAAGAATTACTATGAGTTATGGCCGCCCTGGTTTCTCAACTAATTGACCGGGTGACCTCATTTGAACAAATCTGAACACCAGTCACCCAAGGACCCTCCATACCAAATATTAGTAAATCGGCACAATGGTTCTGGACAAGCAGTCGTTGTAGGAATTACTATGGAGGAATCGAGTTATGGCCCTGGTTTCGCAACTATTTGACACAGTGACCTCATTTGAACAAATCTGAATGAGAGTCACCTAGGGAACATCCACACCAAATATGAACCCATTCGGTATGATGGTTTCAGAGGAGAAGATGTTTATAAAATTGTTGACGGACGGACGGATGGACGGACGGACAGACGGATGGACGGCACGACGGATGGATGGACGATGGACGAGGAGTGATGACTATAGCTCCACCGGAGACTTCGTCTCAGGTGAGCTAAAAAGGTTTAATTTGTGTGAAAGTGTGTGTTTTTAAATTACAATTAATACAATTGATATATTGTTGTCAATCTACCAGCTGTCCACATGCTCTTACGTCTGTCAACAGTTGTAATTAATTGCATGTACTTGGTTACAAAGCAGGTATTTAAATAGCCTGTTCGTGTATATTATAAGCTCCACTGGTCTTTGTTAAGAACACATTAATCACTATTCTAACACAGCAATCCAACTCGTCAAGTTTATTGCTTTAATCGGATTATCATCAGACATCACTGATCATACGGTCGATGTTGGTATTCAATATAAATGCTTCAGAAACAAAATTAAAAGATTTTACAACTCCTTGATTAGCCTTATTGTTTATTTTAACAGACACCCACATTACAGCAGTGACCAAAAGCCATTTCCAAAAATTTCAAATTTACAATAACAATTAAATTCATCTGATATTAAAAGTCATTAAGTCAATTAACATTTTTTATTTATAAATAAACCGATATTTGAAATAAATAAGTGTTTCTTTAATTATATTTTTCTTAAGTCTCTCCACTTCTCCCTATTTTGGGCTGAAGTCTCCCTAAAATCTCCAGAGGGAGAAGTCACTTCTCCCTGTTCTCCAACCCTAGCTTGGGCCCTGAACAGCAACATTTACCACCAACATATAATACACTGCAAACATGCTGACATACCTTAACCAAAACACAGACCATCTCCTTACTAAGTTTGCTGCATGCAATATGCAATGGAGTGTCACCCTGACCATCTCGTAAATTAATTTTCGCCCCATTCTCAATCAGAAACATTGCTGCCTGTGAAATAAACAGAAGACATTTAATTGAATCAAGTGAAATTAACTTAACCAATAAACCAGCAATACAACACCTTTCACAATTGGTGACTCCCATGTGACTAAGTCAGTAAGGTGCATATTACATTTGACTGTCAACAGCTGCCCAGAAAAACATTACTGTCCTTGTTAATTTGAGACTATGGATACTTCCCAGAAGATGAGGCCTAAGCAGAATGAGGTCACCAGAGGGTGAATTTGGTGATGCTAGCCTGCTTAGCGGGATAGTGGCACTATATTCACCCTCTGGTGACCTCATTCTGCAAATGACAGATACACTATTTGCAGGCTTGTTTGTCCAAGTCAACAGCTTTGACAATACCAGATGTTATTTACAGAACAGGTCAGCGGACAAGGTATATAGATATTAAACAATAGGCTATAAAATTACAAATTAATTACATTTTATATCGCCTCCTTGTTTTATTACAACCATTTTACGACATGGCAAAAATATGGTACTGGAGTCCGAGCAGAACCAACCACCAATGTAGTCTCAATTTTCTGGCTATTGATTATGTGGTTTGGCCATACCACAAAATGCAAAAATAATAGACCTGCCCCCACTTATTATGGGCCACATGGCAGTTTGCGCTCCAAAATACACCTAATATAAATATTAGTTTTTACGAGCATTATTACCTTTCTATGAGCATTATATGTCTTAGAAAGACGCATTGAAGTAATAAAAATTACAACTTCAAACACAATATTCGAGCCCCAAACAAATACTGTGCTATTTGTATACATCGGAAATCTGGAATCAGAGGAAACGGAGTGTCCGGAAAAGCTATATTGCATTATCTTAACATGGAACTATTTAAAATCTTCCATTTTAATCATCAAAACAATGTGGTGGCATAAGTTTTTCAGAGCGACGATAGCTCTAGGTTTTCTTCACATGGCCTACAGTTGCAATTTTTGAATGGCCACTGATTAAATGAAAGTGTCAATGACACTGTAGCTCAACTTCAAAAGGGGATAATGTCACACATTACAGTCACTAAACTGATAAGGAATGCAGAAAGTTTGAAATGTTTAAAGCAATACCAGGTCAACCCAAAAAGCCATATGAAGTTTGGGATAAATTGGATGAAAAATGTTTGCTGTAGGGTGGAATAAAACGATGACTCCCATCTAGAGGTCGCCCAAAAGATCCATATGAAGTTTAGTGGCATTCATATGGGGGATGTGGTCTGTAGGGTGTGTCAAAGGATTTAGTTATGCAAAGAGTAAAATACAAGATGGCTGCCGGTGGCCATGTTTTTAAATGAAATTTGACAGCTCCCACCTAGAGGTAATCCTAAACAAGTCTGTAAATTTACAAAACATTTCTCCAATAAATGCGGGCTGCAGGGTGAGCCAATTGATTCAAATTTGAAATCCAAGATGGTTGCTGGTGGCCATGTTTTTTTAACGAATTTCAGAAAAAATTGAGGCTCCCATCTAGATGTCACCCCGAAGATCCATATGAAGTTTGGTGATGATCGGATAAGAGATGTCACCTGTAGGGTGTGCTAAAGGAAATTGTTGACAGACGCATACGGATGGCAATAGCTCAAACATGACTGTCAAATTAATTGAGTTAAAAATTTAACCGGCACAATGAAAAGACCTCAGATATATCGAAAAATATAAAAAACAAAACAAGCATTTTCAGCGCTATATCGTCAAAATTATTTGGAAATCTTCCACATAGGTATATTTTAAAAAGGCTTCTTACCAAATTATGTATACTAGTACATAATATTGGAGTTTGACTGAGCCATGTCCGTTTAACCCTTTCAGTGCCAAGTCCATTTTTTGTATCAACCCATATTTCCTTGATCATTTTTCAAATTTATTGATTATAATAATGTATCACATTATTATAATCAATAAATTTGAAAAATGATCAAGGAAATATGGGTTGATACAAAAATCGGACTTGGCACTGAAAGGGTTAAATGATTTTACAGTATAATAGCAGCACACTAACCTCTGTGTTATTAAGGTAAGTTGCTAAGTGTAAGGGAGATACACCTTTAAAAGTCTGACAGTTCACATATGCGTTTTTCCTGATAAGCAACTTGATGATGTCCTGATGTAAATGCAGAATGGCCATATGTAATGGAGACAATCCAGCTGAGTTCTGACAGTTGACATCAAGTGCAGATGACCGGGATAAATTTCTCTTAGAATGTGCCTGCAATGAGAGATCACCCACTTCAACATTTGTCTGTTCAGTTCCATATTAAAGATACTCAATCTGATTCTATGGTCCCCATATCATCAGATTCCAACAACAACAACATTTTTTGAAATGCCGCTTCAGTTATCAGAATCGATTGTTCAATAAAAATGCTAACCAGTCAACTATAGTAAAAAATTGCCCAAAACGTGTTATTTATCAACATTTTGTTCAACGAAATCGGGCTGGATTGTCAAATATGTAACACCCAAAGCCACTTGATTTTATAGTTATCCATCTTCATCCATAATTTGGACAGAGACCGTCAGCTTGACAAAGTATTAAGTTATTGATGTTGATCGGTGAAATAAAAGTAATACAACTTGCTTAATGTTCACGTCCAAAATCATATATAGGATAAGGCATTAAGGGGCCTACATGGTACTACATTTTGTATATCAAAAGAGTCACATGAAAGAGAAAATTATATATGATCCCATGAAGTGATATTAGGCTTAACTACTGAGTGAATTATTTGACTTGAAGTTCAAGGGCCTATCTAGCCAGTGACTTAATATAAAATGCAATGTTGTAAAATACTACAATATGAGTTGCAAGTATCTTGTGGAAAAAGAATGATGAAATATGAGTATAAGCTTAACAGTGAGGTACCAGTGAAAGTTGCCCAAGATACATATAACACAATTGAAGTATATGTAAATAAATATAATATACCAGCTGATGGGCTGTTTAGTGATTTCTATTGCCAATTCAATGCCTCATTATAGACAATGTTTTATGTCATACCATCCGGGGCATATAGAAACAGGTTGTGGGAGGGATCCCACACCTGAACAGGGGAAGAAAAAAAATATTGTTCGATCGATCCAGAAACATGCCTATATGAAGTCAAGGTCAAGGACACGGTTGCATGTGAAATTGACTGAGCCCAAATTGTTCCCGGGATCAAAGTAGGCCTACATACCAAATTTGAGTCGGATCGGTCGAGCAGTTTTCAAGTCTATGACACACACATACATACATACAGACAGAAGTTCCAAAATATATAATAGACTATTAAATAAATCCTATCTACCACTTTCCTACTGATCGTGAAGGGCACATGCATGTCCATTATTGGGGACATAAAATATACCTGCGGTGGCATACATCTGGAACACTGACAGAGAGGATGACATGGCTCTTTAAGGTTTTCATTATCATGTGTTTCCTCCTCCTCCTCATGGTCGTCATCATTTAATGAGTCATAGTAACTCGATGTAGGACTGAGGTCATCATTATCCCATCCCATCAAATACTTCACCTGCAAAGATTCAGTTGGTAATTGTATGTATTTCTGATTTTCTTTTATAAGTGACACAAACAACCAACATGAATAATCAGTTTCCAGATTTTCAATATAAGGCCAAACAAAAAAAGAGTTGATTCTCAGGATTTTTTTTTGAGAATCGATGAGGGAGCGAGGGTTTTATTTTTATTTTTGTATTTTTGTTATGGGGATAATGCCCATAGTTAGCATGGGTTATTATACCTTCCCAGGTTAAGAAAAAGTAAGGAGAACATTGTTTTGATATAAACTAATGTATTCCACTATAAAGAATGACCAATTATCACATTGTACTACCCGTACATCAAATCTGAAATAAAGAATGACATAAATATATGACATTGTACTATCCGTACATCATATAGGGATTTACCTGAATGATATATATATATATATACAATGTATATTTCAATTTACTGTTGTTAATATATTTGATATATGTATGTACCTTTTATAGTATATATCTATTTATATCTATCTATATACTTTAATATTTATCCATCTATACTATAGTAACTATACATGCTAGCCATAAAAACTTCAAATACTATTATATTAAACCAGCATACACATCGCAAATACGCACCATATTTCTTTCCAGTTTGCATTCCCGAAATTGGAAATCTCAGAATTGTTTACCGCACGTAAAGTGGGTTATCTACCTTTTCGAATTGATAAAATGCCGAAATATTTGAACACATTTGACTTAATAAACTTGGGGTTTGGGCAGCTTTTGGTGACAATATACCTGGTAGTTATCGTTGCCTAGTGTCTGTTTTTGAATACCAACACATACACCATTGTATGTCTATCATATTCGATGTTTGAAACATTACTAATTTCTGTTTTCTAGTTTCCTATTTTCGTGTTATCATTTGACAGCTTCGGTCAAATTGAAAATCGTAATAAAATGGTTCAACGTGGGCCTTTTTTCCAGACGCGGCTATGCCCGAGAATCAAAAAACTTTTTTTGTTTGGCCTAAAAGAACATTTTTATACCAAGAAGCAAATATTTGCTTTAATGAACCAATACGTGCACTAAATCACAATATCAGCCAGTCTCTTTGAAAAGCCGACGATTATCCTAATGGATGTATGTCTCTAGATGTGTCCATTATATTTCATTTCTACAACGACGCGGCATTCCCAACATGACGTAATAAACCATTTCCAAATATGGAGTGCATTCCTGATGTAGTAAATGTTTGTGAGAATCGTAGTATTTAGAAATAGTTATAAATACAACAATACGCGAAAGAATAATCAGTCATGAATATTGCGATGAGTAAAATGAGTTATGGATATAACAGTTGAGTTTGACAATGCATGGGAAACTTGTGAACACATCATTGACCTCTGATCTTTGAAGTGATCTGTTATGCCATAAACCAATGATATCACGTGCGTGCTTCACCACTCTCCAATGAAATGGAGGGATTCCCATCAATTCATTAACTTATTATGAATGAGATATCCAGAGATGTAAATATTGTAAAATTTTCGTCTGCTTTTTAAAGAGACTGAATATCAGCTATCAGTTCGTATTTTGTATGATTTTTTTCCCTCTGTTTTTTTTCAGATTTTAGATGGAAAAAATTGAATTATAATTTGGGTGTCATGATGTCCCATTCTATGGGTGTACTAACCATTTGAATATCTCCCTGTGATATTGCTTTGAACAACTTATCCTTTCTCTGCTTGTCAATATCGTCCAGCGAGGCCTGAGCAGGTTTCCTTACAGATGCTGAGCGAATGTTTGTTTTGAGCTCCTTCACAGACAGCTTACGAGGAACAATGTACTCCATAGCCTCCTCAGTACACTGAAACAAGCATATGACAATAAGACAGGGTTTCAGCTAGTCAAGCCTGCAAATAGTGTGTCTGTCATTTCCAGAATGAGACCCCCAGATGGTGAATTTAGTGACGCGATCCCGCACAAGTCAACTTAGTTAACTTAAACTTCAAAACACATGTTATGTCATGTTATATTAACCCTGTCTATACTGAATATATTCTACCATTCAGTTATAAAATTATACATAGAATTTGTCTATTATTCATTTGGAGGGATGTTCAGGTAATAAAATCAGATGACAGACAGACAAAAAGAAAATAAAAAGTGCAGAAGAATGCATATTCATTGATAGGAAATGTTCTTCAGATAATAAGTTTTATCTTTTCAGAATATCATTGGCAGTTGGGTGATCGTTTTATATCTATGTGCGTGTAGATTGATTAGGTTTGACTTCAGTACATAAATCCCAAACTCACTGATTGCCTATTGCCATTTGTTGAACTTATTATCTGAACGTTTCCTAAGGGAACTACTTGTCAATGAGTGTTTATTGAAGAAATGGTTAATGCTATGGTTAATAATCGATTGCATACAATATTTTTCAACCATCAATCAATGAATGGATTCTCCAATTCAGGGCCAAAAGTTTACAATGGAATGGTCTATTACTGACTTGTAAGGATGTTGTTAAACTGTAGGCAGACAACATGTAGAAGAAAACTCTAATGATTCTTTCGTAGAGATTTTTAGCTAAAAATGTTCCAAGGAATAGTCTACCCAAACAAACCCAACAGCTAATATTCAGTTATCAACGGGTTAATCTAGAGAGGTGAAATAAGTTAGTAAACAAGGGTTGTGCATCAAAGATGGCTCTGATCAAGTTTTTAGCCCATAAGAGTGAATCTGTTTGACGAAGAATCACTAAAAATGGACGAACTAAAGAACGATATCACAGAACTAAGGGACATAACTCAAGTAAGTAACCTAGAGGCACCCCGAAGATCCATATGAAGTTTGGTGATGATTGGGTGAGAAATTTGACCTGCAAACGGTCTTGAACGATCAAAATCGCTAAAAATAGACAAACTTAGACCCATAACTCTTGTCTAAAATATTGCACAAACTTGGTTTTCGAACTCGTTCGAGATATTGTTACAATAGACCCTATACCAAATATGAATTAAATTGGTTGACGTTTTTTGAGTTATCGTGCCTGTATGGGAGCCTGCCAGCCTACCGACCTCGCCAAACCATAAGTTGAGTTTTTAAACTTGACTAAAAATAAGGTTTTAAATCTCATCTGCTTTTCCACTTTAAAGATATTTTTCACTCATTACCATTATTTAGCAGATCTTACCAGGGAGTAAAACCTATTTTTGTGGAAAATTGTAGAGCCATTTCGAAGGGCAGTTTTATTTTCTAAGAAAGCCAACTGCTGAACCATCTTCATGCTTTTAGTAACAACCAATATAGCATAATGAAGCTGTCCTGATGAGGTTTCTGTGAGATCCCATTAAAGTCAGAGTGTTTAAAGCTGGCTGATTTCCAAAACTCCTACTATTTTCACAGTAAAACAAGAAATATTAATCTCAAAGTATGTTGTCTGAATCCAGTTATTTCTAACAGAGTTCCAAAATAACAAACTTTAAGCTCCTACGTATACCACAACAAGGCCATTAAAATAAAATATATGTGTTCTCAGGCAATTTTGAGATGAGGGAGGGAAGATAGTTATTTTTTTTTCTCAATATCTGGAAAACATACTCCAGAAACCAAAATAAAATCATTTTCATTGTTCAAATCCAATATTTCCAACAGAAAATATGTATATATTAAAAAAATGTTTGACAAGGCATTTTAAAGAAATTTTCAGTGATGAGGGGGGTGCCTGAGAACACAGAATTTGTGTATTTATTCGACCCAACCTCCAAACAATTACCATACTAGTACAGTGTGTACCTACTAGAGGAACTGACAAGGTTGGCTGAATATGGTATGGAGCATGTGATGAGCAACTACTAATATACTGGAACTTGATCCAGTTCATTAGCAATATAAGCTTGGCATCAGCATGCTGTAAGAAATATTTAATTGTAATACGACCTTGCCTAAACCTACATACAAGGCTCGTCCTGATTGGTCAGTATCCTGTATTCCCATGGAGACACGACTGTCATTTTGTGGTACAATTCTAGATATTCTGGATTGTACCACAAAAAAATGTGGTACAATCAGTGAAATGCTGCCAATGCCTCAAACTTTCAGAAGTCAAACCATACGGGCATTGGTTAATGTCATGATATAGACTGAAGAAAGAGACATATAATGACTACCTATACTATACTGAATTTTATTTAAGATAGAACAAAAATAAGTCTTAATTGAAATTTGTTTGCCAAAAAGGCAATGAAAAGGGGTCGCCATTCAATAGTGACGTCATGTTTGACGTTACAGTTCTAAGAGAAGAACTGTTTGGTGGAAAATCATACCACGCAGAGCTTGAAACTGGGCTATTATATAGCAGGTTGAACGTATGTCACTACAATATCAACCAAAACATACAGTCGAATTACAAAAGAAATAAATACACTCCGCATCGGCATGTATAGTAGAATTTGATCACACAAACTGATTGCAGGTCTCTGCTTCGCATTGTCCTACAATCAGTTCCTTTGTGGTCAAATTCTACTATACACGCCGATGCACAGTGTAATTATTTCTTAATTTTATGAGGGATAATACTGGTTTGTGTACAGCTGCCTTTCTCTTCTATAACAGACATTAAGCATAAAATCACCAGCTCATCTATAATCACAAATGACAAAAATAATATGTCACAATTATGCAAGTAACTTGGCTTATTCCATAGAAAACATTATATTTTAACTCCACAAGATTTGTGAACTCAAAGTAGTAATTTAATGTGAAAAATATTTTTTATCACTGTAATGTTTACATAATTTCAAAAGAATATGAACTCATTAGACCTCGCAAACCTGGTAACAGTTCGGATCTTCTCTAGATGTAATCAAACAGATCAAATATGAAGTTACTCCTAATTACATGGCATATTATGTGTGTAATTTAACACAACAGTTAGATTATAAAGTATTATGACCAGTGAAGATTTATAATAAATTGGAGGGTGGGTCCCTAGCAACGGTCGGATTACCACCAGCTTTCCTTAGTAATTCTGTATCAGTATACAATATACACTACATAATGTGTGGGCACATGTTAAATGTCCTGTAGACTAACTTGTTGTGCAGTTTAGCCCTGAAATGTCACCGAGAAGGCCTCAAAATGTCACTGAGAAGTGTAAAAAAAAATACATTTTCTTGTTCGGGTAGCTGCATAGCAATGGTTGTTATGGACAACATGATATAAATTGATGTCACACACGATTGATTGTCATCATATGTCACAACTAAACCTCCAATATGTAATTAACAACTACTACAGTTCAATTAAATGCGGTAAACCATCCCCACAGAGACATTTTATTATTTCGGGAAGTTGCCTAGCAACCATTGCTAGAGTCTCATCTCGATGGGGTCTATATCTGAAAATGATCAGTATGGCCCAAGGAACTTATGTGCCAAGTTTCATGCTTTTATCATAATTTGTGCAATTCTGACACCAAGTGCCTGGACTATAATGGATAACTATAACAAAGGCAACTGTACTTCGACGAAACCAGTATTATCCATACCGATTTCACTAAATGGTTTACTTCACAGGAAACTTTGGACTACAAAATGCAATGCTTTACTGGTTATAGACATATTATGGACTTGTTCGGTGCGAGAAACTGATAAGTTGGTACTCAGGCGCTATGCCAAGTGTGAGAATGTAACATTCTACTAGCATTACCAAAAATTTCAAAGAAATAAACGATAACGCTCCGTATATAATTGTCTGAACTACGCTTAACTGTAAATATTTACATCTAGATTCAGGACGCTGCGATCAGCGATAAAATAACGCAAATTATTTTGCCAACGAGACATTGCATTTAATTAATATATAAGAAAGACGTGTGGGTTCTGTAAATTTGGATTAATATGCGTAAAAATAACTACTTTAAACAATATTTTTCTCCGGTTCTATTTGATCACCCTACCAGAGTGTTTCACATCACTTTAATTTACTCCCTAGTTCTCACCAATAACATAGAAGTACTCACATTCTCTTTATTTGATTGAGGCAGACTAACATAATAGAATGTATGAAGTACTCACATCCTCTTTACTTGATTGAGGCAGATTAACATAATGGAATGCATGACCTTCTAGTAGCTTTACGACCTTAGCATTATGTGTCAGGCTTACTGCCGTCTGCTGCTTACGATTCCTTAATTCTGGATTGGACCCATTCTCAATCAGTATTTTAACGATTCCCTCTGAAATAAAGGTTTAAAATAAAAGGATGTCACAACCCAGCTTTGAAGTGATGCCTAAAATACCTTCTAAAAATCAATTGAGAGTATTGGTAGATGATAAGCATTTTTTTTTTCCGCAGACATAAATATTTATATTCTTCTTAATTATAATCTCTCAAACATTTTTAACATTCCACCATCATGAGATTGCTTGAAAAAACCTTGACAGCTTGCACAAATTTGATGTTTGCTGTTATTGTCACAGGTCCCCAGAACAAAAATTGACCCCACCCCCAATAGTACTTAATCCTATAGAAAGGTATCCAACTTGGCCCGGCCTAATTTTTTATTATTTTTACAAAGTCCACAATCAGGTTAAAATACACCAAAATAATTTTTGTAACATAAATGCCTCATATATAGTTAGAAAGATATGTGATTACTCTTCAATTTGATGTATCCCCTGTAAAAATTGGTTAAGAAATAATATTTTTTTACCCAAAATATGTATCTCCTATAATAAATATCTTGGACACTGAATGAACTAATGGTTATATATTTCTTGCTTGCAAGATCTTAGAAGTCGTTTTAAAAATCGGTACGAAATACCTCGAGTACGCGCACTTGTCAAATGCCAATTAATGGCGATTATATATTTGGACCAATCGTGTGAGTCCTTTCGCTATAACAGCGATTGAAAGGTAACATTCAGTCTTTTTAATTTCTTCCTCCTGTGTGTTTGATGCGTTTGACCGAGTGCGCGGGGCGGGAATGTTGATCCCAACTGGGATGGCCCTTAGTGTTCAGTGTCCAAGATATTTATTATAGGAGATACATATTTTGGGTTCTAAAATATTATATCTCCTTCAAATATATCTTGGACACTGAATGAACTAATGGTTATAATTAGAATTCTTGAAGAGGAGGAGGCCACGAGGCAGATAATCCGACTATGTCCATGAAACCCGCCTGCTGAAGCAGAAAAGACCTGCATCCTGTACCAAAAAGATTTCTTGGTAGACATGTGCCAAAAAATAGATCATTGTGTCCCATATGCAGTAGCTCAGATAAACCCAAAACAACTGAGCCTCCTAAAAGGTAACAACACGTACATCATGTGCCCTAATGATCACAGGGTGAAGGTGTCCAGGACAAACATTGGTCATAGGCAAGGGAAATAACTCATTCGTTCATGTTCCTAATAGGATAAAGGAACCTCCCCCCCCCCCCGCCCCTTAGAGGATGAAGCAGCACTAGCACGACATCCAGAGAAAGATGACCGGCCCACAAGACATGCAAAAGGGGCACCGAGGGGAAAACACGGTTATGACACCCACCCCCCAGAAACGCCGAATCAATGCTCATAATGGATCTCGCAAAATGAGTCAATGCTCAGTGCGGTATGACTAACTTGACAGTATTTTGAGCCCGACCTAGAGACCCAGGGGTGATAAGAGAAACCGTTGGGCCCAGACCAATGGGGGGAACCAGGGATACACCAGGAAAACATGACTGAGTTGAGCTGATTATGTCCAGAGCACTGGGAATAATGTCCATGGAAAGAAAAAGCAGACACATAAGGGAGGGGACCAGGACGGAAAGTAACTGGAAAATGAAGTGTACGGTCAACCAAGGAGAGGAACTGATACCGCTAATGGAACACCGTCTGATTATACGGCCAATTTGTGATGCAATGCACAGGCCTGCATGGTTTCAAATCAATGTGGAACTGAGTTATCGTTAGTCAGGTGGTTGTATAGGTAACCCATACCGTAGGTTAGCAGAAAAGTTACACAAACTGTGATAACACGACAACTGGTATTATCAAGCACCGATGGGCATGCGGCAATAATTGTTAAATGTCGCAAATAAGGTGAGAATCGGTGATCGGTAAATCGGATTAGAATTAGAATCACACCTGTCAAGTGATGTGAAACACTCTGCCAGAGTGAGAACATAGAATTGGAAAATATTCGTGGTCAAAGTCGGTACTGTGACAAATACTATAACAAAATGGACTACATACAGGACGCATAGACACCAACGAGCGTAGTTCAGACGATAGTGTCTATGGAGCGGAACGGTCGAAATTCATGATATGTTCGGCTAAGTGAGTAGAACGCTAAAGTCCCCAGTGAGATATAGCACCCGCATACTAACTTATCAGGTTCACACCCACGATCAAGTCCATAATACGTCTAGGTTTGTCTCATAAAAGCGGCCTAATCGTTGAATAAAAATCGAACAGATTTGAAGGCCCGAAACTAGAAAGACTGGTCTCAACAACACCTGGAATACCCCGACGGGATAAGAAGGGAGGTGATAATGGAGGCGAAATAAACTTATTCAGGAGCAGTTCCTGATTGTGGCACATAGCCAGAGCAATGGGATATGGCAGCAAGCAGACTGACAGAGGAAACCTCAAAGTACAAAGAACTGAGGTAATATTGCACTAAACACTCAGTCGAATGATTTCAACTTGTCGGCGACAAGGAACAATGAGGTAGCCAAGACAAGAAAGGGTTCGGAAAAAAACGGTATGTGCCGTGACAGCATGAACCTGGATGGACTGAGGCAGGACCAGCGGTAGCTGCTGCAGAACATCCATCGCTGCTCATTGCTGCAAAGGTGGTGGAAGCCGCGACTACAAATAGAGGAGGCATGACCACCAACAGACACCTAGCATGCAGCGCAGGCTGTACCGAGTTGACAGAGGAAAATCCATTGTTGCCCGACTCTGTGAAGGTTGTGGAAGCTGCGACTACAAATAGAGGAGGCATGACCACCAACAGCTTCCGAGCCTGCAGCGCAGGCTGTACCGAGTGGACAGAGGAAAATTCATTGTTTCCTGTCTCTGCGAAGGTTGTGGAAGCCGCGACTACAAATCGAGGAGGCATGACCACCAACAGACTCCGAGCCTGCAGCGCAGGCTGTACCGAGTTGGCAGAGGAAAATCCATTGTTGACCGTCTCTGCGAAGGTTGTGGAAGCCGTGACTACAAATAGAGGAGGCATGACAACGAACAGACCCTGAGCCTGCCGCGCAGGCTGTATCGAGTTGGCAGAGGAAAAATCGTCACACGTTGGTTTTTGTTCTTGATATATGCGGGCCCCATCCAGTCCTTCGGTTGTGGAAGACAGGCGTACTTCTCTGCAGATGGCTCAGGAGGCTGCGACCAATATGTAGGAGGCATGTCCCGCAACCGACTCCAGCGGAGGCTCCATGTAAATGGAGGAAGCAAGAGAAAGGCCATGTTTGTTCTTCCGTTTACTGTGCTGTTAGTATCGTGCTGGTAATGCATGCAAAATTGTGCGCAATTGTTATCCTAAGACCGAAGGACTGACCCATCCGAAATGACCCTCATGGAAGGCACTCTCGGATGGGCATGGCGAACTCGGACACGCATCAAACGCTGCCAAATCCAGGGGATGTTGCGACAGCACGTCCTCGTCTCTGAACAGCACCGTCCGTCCAGGAGATGGGGGGAAAGGGGCAAGTATCCCGACCAGGTCACCTGGTTTGATGAGGCAAAAATTCCAAAGCCTCGGAAAGGAAACTAAGTCTAAGTTCTGGCCTAGGAGCCCAAAAGAGGCCCGAAACTGTACAAAGCAAGGCCACACTGGTGGAGGAAAGAACACAGGTGAATAATAGGGATACATACCCACCCCAAAACCGGGAGGGACGGATGCCGGAAAAGACGTTGACGAATGGAGGACAGGTCAGAACCCGTGCGGTCAAATCCCCTGGAGTGGAAGCAGTGGCAGTTGACACATTGAACTGCGTAGGCAGACAATGTGCCGAGGGCACAGGGCTTGCGAGCTAAACGGACCACTGATGTGGTAGCCGTAGCAAGTGGCCGGCTGGTGCAGCGATGGTGCGAACCCGGCGGAACCGGAGGCAGGACCAAGGGCAGCTGCACTTGGACCACCATCGCTGCCCTTCTCTGCGGGGGCTATGGACGCCGCGACCCTGAGGGAGGAGGCATGTCCACCAACCAACTCCAGCGGAGACTCCAAGTTAATGGAGGATGCAAGAGAAGGTGCCACGTCAGCAGAGGTGCCACGATCATTGAACTTGATAATCGATAGTCAATACGAGATTAGAATCGATGAAGCGTATCTAATAGCAGGACAGAGGAAGTAGTGCATAATATTCACATGTGCATAATTTGTATCAGAAACCACCGAGACAGTCCTTCCCATGACAAAAATTACAGTTTCGTTGATTAGAAGGGTGTAATTGCACCGGTAATATAATTGTAAGTTGGGGTTATCTCAAATCAAAGGTCATTGTGTGATATACCCAAGTCCACTGACACTTTCACATGCCCATAAATTAATGGAGATGGGAAATGTGCTAAATATATCTTCACATATTTTAATATTGATTGTGACCAGATGGACAAGTGCAAATGAGGAACACCCGTGAATAGAAAATTGCGAGTTCATACGGGTGCGAGATCAATCGTTACTGTCTCGTGGGAAGGAAAGCCGGTAATTAGTAATGAGCACAATGCATTACAAATATCTTTGCACGATCAACGATCGTTAACCTGTCCGTTGGATATTAAACTGTAAAACAGGGTATCCAAATATGTCCGGTACTTTTCGACATCCGAAATAAAGAACTCAGAGTAATCGCCGCCGAAAGTGGTAATTGAATATCGGCTGTATCAACGTTTCATCGATTATACGATCAATCGTGGCACCCCTACCAGTCGGAGGGAAAAAACATTACGAAGTTTTCATCGTAAAAGCATTGAGACATATGTTCAATGTAGAGAGAAGAGGCAAGCCACACTGTGACTATTTTATCTAGCATCCGTGAGGAAAATTATTGTAAAATATTGTAATGTAAAATATTGTAAATTATTACTTATAATACATTTGGATAGGATTTTGTCAGGGACCAAACTCCAAACTGGAGCTTAGTGGAGACGACAACACAATATTGCATCCGGTGCAGTGTTAAAACAAAAAATCCCGACAAGAACCCGAATGACTCTAAAGAGCATCGTTTTTTTCTATTGTTTTATGCAAACAAAAACGATATTTGTTCGAAGTGATTCTCGTAAATAAAACAAAATGGAAATATTTGTTAATGAAAATATCCACCCACGGACTACTGTCATTAATAAGACAGTATTGTAGAATAAAAGATTGTTGAACAATTGTAAAACTAAATTTCGAAAATAGGAAAACACGTGCGTAGTGCACGAAATTAGGCAACTGCGTGTTGCCGTTCGTAATATCGGAAGAGAAACGTTCATGAGAAATGAACAGATAAAAAATGTGACTTATCTTGCGAATAGAAGAAATTAAATAGACTGAATGTTACCTTTCAATCGCTGTTATAGCGAAAGGACTCACACGATTGGTCCAAATATATAATCGCCATTAATTGGCATTTGACAAGTGCGCGTACTCGAGGTATTTCGTACCGATTATTAAAACGACTTCTAAGATCTTGCAAGCAAGAAATATATAACCATTAGTTCATTCAGTGTCCAAGATATATTTGAAGGATTTAAACTCCTGTTATGAGCACAGGTCTGACGCAAACCGGCTGTAAAATTTCACTCGTTCGAGATGGTGTCCGCTAAACTGGGTCAAAAAGTGTGATTTTTACACCGACTTGCTCTTCAAAAACACAATCAACGGTTAGTAGAATATATATATTATACATCATTAGAAGCGGAATTGTTTACTGACCCACCCAAACCAATCATGCTACATCACGGCATTGTATCTCTCGTATTTATTGAAAAGTTCAGTTTCATAAACCCTGAAGCAAATTGAAATTCCCAAAGGCAGCCATGTTGTGTGAGTCTGCTATGAGTACTATTTATAGTTCTTATGCAACACAATATATAACGAAGAAGTAGTGTATAATACTGTATATACGCTCTAAATATTTATGGAGTTATATTCCTGTCCATATGTATGTTTTCAAATCGGCATTCGTGTTAATTCAGTCTTTGTGTATTTATTTAATTTTTATAACTATATATTGTGTTGCATAAGAACTTTAAATAGTACTCATAGCAGACTCGCACAACATGGCTGCCTTTGGAAAATTTCAATTTGCTTCAGGGTTTATGAAACTGAATTTTTCAATAAATATGAGCGATACGATTCCATGATGTAGCGTGATTGGTTTGGGTGGGTCAGTAAACAATTCCGCTTTCTAATGATGTATAATATATATATTCTACTAACCGTTGATTGTGTTTTTGAAGCGCAAGTCGGTATGAAAATCGCACTTTTTGACCCAGTTTAGCGGACACCATCTCGAACGAGTAAAATTTTACAGCCGGTTTGCGTCAGACTTGTGCTCATAACCGGAGTTTTTTTTTATAACCAATGTTTACAGGGGATACATCAAATTGAAGAGTAATAACATATCTTTCTAACTATATATGAGGCACTTATGTTACAAAAATTATTTTGGTGTACTTTAACCTGATTGTGGACTTTGTAAAAATAATAAAAAATTAGGCCGGGCCAAGTTGGATACCTTTCTATAGGATTAAGTACTATTGGGGGTGGGGTCAATTTTTGTTCTGGGGACCTGTGGTTATTGTAGACTGTGATGAAAATTGTTTTTTTTCCAAATATGTATGGTATATGAAAAAAACACCGCATAATTTGGATAATTTATGGATATATAAATAAGTGGCTCAAAATTGCAAAAAAGTGGCTGATATGATAACTATATGTATGAGAGTCATCAGGGATAGAGTCCAAGAAAATACTGAAGCTTACTGCATCTGATTATTAGATCCAATAACAAAGTAGTTATCTTACCGTAGCCCCATTTAGCTGCCAGATGCAGGGCAGTATCACCCATATCATTTGTAGAATCTATGTTTAGATTATACTCGGTTGCATCAGTAAACACTAGTCCTTTGACACACTGAAAAATTCAAGCAATTCAAACTTTCAGCTGTGTTGTAATGTTGGTGATATAATTTGAGATACTGTAGTCCCTATTAACACTTTTTCCTTTACTAAATACTCAATGACAATAATAATTAACATAATTAAAAGTACTCAATCTGATCAGACAGTCCCCATATCATTAAGTCAATCTGATCAGACGGTCCCCATATCATTAAGTCAATCTGATCAGACGGTCCCCATATCATTAAGTTACAACATCAACAACATTTCTTCAAAATATGCTGTTGTAATCAGAATCGATTAATTACAACAAAATAATGCTAACTATGGTATAACATTTCCCAAAATGTTTTATTTATCAACATGTTGTTCCAACGAAATATGGCCGTATTATCACTTTCACAGCACGAAATATGGCTGTATTACCACTTGATTTTAGAGTTATCCATCTTCATCCGCAATTTTGTCCGAGACCATCGGTTTGACAAACCATTTCTGGGCCACAAATTATTACACATTTCGAGAAATAACAAATTTTAAAAATCGATGCCTGATCATTCTGAGCTTTGATGGGAGGGTTCCTCGACTCGAATAAAATATTTTTCACCCCGAAGCCAAAGAAATAGTCATTTTGGAGCGTCAAAGACATATTATGTACTTGTTCGGGTGCGTGAAACTGATAAGTTAGTAATCAGGCACTATGTCAATTGGAGGAATGCAACACTACTAACACCGCCGAAAACCTGAAGCAAATTGACCATACCACTCCATAGAAAATATTGTCTGAACTACGCTCAAATGTAAATATTTACTACTCAATTCGGGACGCATCTATCGGCATTTAACTAATGAAAATGATTTCACCATCGACAGTCACTGCATTTAATTAATAATTAGAATGACGGTGTGTGTTGACAATTTAGATATACTGTTGTAAAAATAACTACTTTGAACAAGATTA
Source organism: Siphonodentalium dalli (assembly GCA_032622095.1). Taxonomy (NCBI): domain Eukaryota; kingdom Metazoa; phylum Mollusca; class Scaphopoda; order Gadilida; family Siphonodentaliidae; genus Siphonodentalium; species Siphonodentalium dalli. Next base: position 128,928,973 of record CP136062.1, read on the forward strand.
TTTTCCATTTCTATATTTGATCACCCTACTGGAGTGTTTCACATCATTTTAATTCGGATTATGCATCTTTAATATCTAAATATTTCCCAACAATAAATAGAAATCCTTTTGCACTTGTATTATGTTTCTCTGTCTGTCGTCTGCATCTGTGTCCTGAACAACCCTCAAAATTAATAATAGACCATTAGAACCCATTTAGTAAAGAAAGGGTCAATAGTTGAAAGTGTGTATTATGAATCATCTATATAATCTGCATGTCTTGTTGTTCATGCTGGATTGGAAAGATGGGAATCCACCGAAGTCTTTCGGAAATTTTTCAGTCATTAAACCTAAAACAGGAAGTAATATGACGACTAGACAAGCAGCCTTATTTAAACTTCCAAAATATCTAACAAAATATCTCGACCTATTCCCTGCATTTAAACTCCCCTCAATATGGAACAACCAGAAAGATGGTTTACGAAAGACAAGATTGACATCGCGTCTAAAACGCAAGTTTATGGAGAGTTATATTGGAAATTATCCTGAACATGTTTTATGCACAAACCCATACTGCCCAGAGTGCTGCTGAACCCAGCCAGGATATAGTCTCAACTATATATCAATCAATTTGCCATGAAGAGTAAATTTCCGTGTGTGGGGGAGGGGGTTAACTGCGTCCGCTTCTGGGTCTCATCAATTCATCGCTCGAATAAGATGACTCAAGTACCAGAGATGGACCGACGGCCTGTGTGGCAGAGCGGCATGCATATCGTGGTTGGGCGTGGCTCGGGGAATCATTCTGCTGGTGACCAAATCTATAACATCCTACTTTAATTATTTAGTTATATGCTGCTGGGACAGACAGGAAGACAGCACTGCTATAGTGCTATGTCTGCCCCAGGCAAAGTGCCTGCAGCTATTGTCATGTATGTGTTTTATGTTTTCATTTCAGGTTGTATTCCAATTTATATTTTTGTATTTCAGATTGTATGTTGTTTTGTTAATTGGGCATTTTGTAAATAATGTATGTTTGTATCTATCTATCTATCAAAGTGTTCAAGGCCACTATGTCGTATTTTCAATTGTAAAGCTATAGAAAGTTTTGATTTTAGTTGAGTAAAAATTATTTGTCAACCTAGTCAAGATTATTGGAAGAGCAGTTCCTTTGTTCTATCTCGGATGAACCTAGAACAATGTCTCAATAATATGATTCAAGATCTCCCCCCAAATCCCCTCAGTCAGTATCTAGTGGATTACACTACACCCAAAACACCCACACTCAAACATGAAATCAAACTTCTATACCATTATTTATCTATCAACAATGGTGTTCAGCAAATTTGTATACCAGTTTTATTGGAACAAAATGACTCATGACCTGACTTAGAGTTACAGTTCCTTCTGGGGTTTCAACATACTGTATACTATATTATACACTACGTGCGCAAAGAAATAGCATAAATAGATAATTGTACCAAAGATATTAAGATCATAAAACACAACAAATCATGACAAATAAGTGACTCTTTTTTAAATCAAACTTGTATTTGCTTTCATGCCACTTGAGATATTGGCTTACTGTTGAAGTTATTAGTACTTGTTATGCCAGAGGTTGACATACAGTAATGCACTAAATAATAGACTCCTTAACCACAGCAGAATTATGGGTAACTTTTCAGGATTTAGTCCGAAATATGGCTTGTTGACATTCATCGGAAAGCTCTCAGTGAGAGCTTTCTGATGAATGGCAATAAGCCATATTTCCGACTAAATCCTGAAAAATTACCCATAATTCTGCTGTGGTTTAAGAGTCAATTATATAGGGCATTACTGTACATAAATAGTTTTCTCCCAAATCTAATAGATTTGCTTTCATGAGTACTGGTCAGACTTGAGCATTTTTTTTTTTTACTTCAGCTACTCACATCATCATGACCATTTGCAGAACACATATGAAGAGGCATATTACCATCGTTGTCCACAGCATTAATATCAGCAGCATAATGTAATAATAATAACTGAAATGGTAAAAAACATTTTACTTAGTTTAAGATGCCCATGACAACATAAAACCACTATTACTATTACTATGTTTTTTAAACCTGAAAATAATACTATTGAGCCTATATAGAAGACTTGCTGGTCAAATATTGACTTTCAAAAAGGCAGTTTATTACTTTGACATTTTGTTGGTCAACAACAAAAAGTAAAACGATAAAGAGTGTCATGCTTTCATTAATTAATAGTGGTACATTTGAATGAAAATTCTTCATTATAAGCTTTTACAGTTATTCTCATCTCAATTTTTCTGCTTTGTTATGGCCTTCCTGGTGTGTGAATTTTTTTCAAATGACATTGATTGCAAGTGAGCATGAAAATTAACTTTTTTATTAAATTGGTTTCAAATTGGATGGGGTGTTTATAATGCACCAATTTTTAAACTATCACTAACTTCGCTTCTTTCTGTGATAGATAAACATATCCCACTGTCATTCGATTAAATTCAGATAATGTTAAGATGAAAGTGAAAACGTGCCAACTCAATTTCAGAATTGAAACAAACTTATTCAAAATTGTATTGCAAAATAAATAAAAAATAAAAACCACCATAAAATGCCAAACTCTACCAGTAACATCGGTTCAATAGTTATATGTATGTGTCACAATTAACCCTTTCATGACGGGAGCTGCGCTGGTGCAGCATTAAAGATCCTGTGTGGGCGCATTCTCTTATAAATGCGAGTCTCCCATGGTAAAGGTAAATATTGTTAGACCAATGTATTCTCTTATAAATGAATGTCTCCATATATACGAGAATGCATTGGCACAGGGTTTTGGCAACATTTCAGGAAGCTTCAGTCATGGAAGGGTTAAGCCGTTCACTTCAGTCACAGAACGGTCTGAGATCCTAGTCTGGACAGCTTTTAACTCAAACTAGAGGTGCGACTGTCCCCAATGGGACCAAGGATACCACCTGTGTTTTTAAAACACTAAGATGTTTCACATGTCAGTAAACATTTAGTTAAAATAATAAAATAACAGATTCCCATTGCAGGTGCACAACCCTAACCCTAATCCTAAACCTATTGACCGAAAATGGAGGAATACACACTCGGACAAAGTTATGCATGTTGCAAAAAAGTCGAAAAAGGGGGATAACTCCACCAAAAAACGTTGGACAGACATCATAATCACAGGTGCAGAGGTTCCCATGGTACTAAATATCTGTGCCAAGTTTTAAATAAATCGACGGAAAAATGTAGGAATAAAAGCCCGGACAAAATTAAACATGTTGCGAACATTTTCTAAGTCGAAAAAGGGGGACAACTCCACCAAAAAAGTCCGACAGACATCATAATTGACAGACATCATAATTGCAGATGGACAGGTTCCCATGGTTGTTGATGGCTGTGCCAAGTTTCATGGAAAAAAAAAAAAAAAAAACTTAGAAAAACTCCGGACAAATTTGTGTCCACGGCTCAACGATGGACAACGGACAAACTGATTCCAGTATATCACCCCCACAATTTTTTCGTTGTGGGGGGGGGGGGGGGGGGCGTATAATAACATTTAAGATCATCCAATTAGATTTTAAGGTTCTTGGAAGAGGTATAAAAGATTTAAAATGACCTGTCCTTAATTCATTCTCAAATCAAGAACAGAAGTTGATTCTTATTGCTACTTACAACAATATTCTGGAAGCCACGTTGGCAAGCCAGATGTAAGGCAGTTAATCCGAGGTAGTCTGTTGCATCAACTATAGCACCATTCTTTATCAGGATGTCAATCAAATGAGCCTGGCCGCTCTCTGTAGCTATATGTAGAGCTGAAAAATAATCAAGCTTAAAGGTACTCAATCCGATTAGACGCTCCTAAATTACTATTTCTTTGGCTTTGGGGGTAAAAAATATTTTTGATTCGAGTTGAGGAATCCACCCATCAAAGCTCAGAGTGATCAGATGTCGATTTTTGAAGTTTGTTAATTTTTTGAGATGTGGGCCAGAACCTCATGCTCAAACAGACAAATTGTGAGTGTAAGATGGATAACTCGAAAATCAAGTGGTTAACAATAATAGCCACTTGATTTTAGAGTTATCCATCTTATACCATTTTTTCACTGACCAACATTATTGAGAGTTGTTATCATGATTCATGAAAGGCTCTAATTGTCAAGGATTTCCAAATTAATACATGCAAATATAATTAACCCTTCCATGAGTGGATATTCATGAAATTTTGCGAAAACCCTGTGCCAATGCACTCTCTTATATATGAGAGTCTCCCATAGGGAGCCTCACAGATATAAGAGAATATATTGGCCTCCAATGCACTCTCTTATATATGAGAGTCTCCCATAGGGAGCCTCACAGATATAAGAGAATATATTGGCCTAACAATATTTACCTTGACAGTGTAAGATAGTTCATGTTATTATATATGGGAGGCTCCCTATGGGAGACTATCATATATAAGTGAATGCACTGGCACATGATCTCTAATGCTGCACCAGTGCAGCTCCCGTCATGAAAGGGTTAAAGAATCAATTTCCAGTGATTAAATCATTAGAATGTGTCCACGCTGCTATCTGTTTATAGTATATGAATGAAGAATTAAATCATTCAAATGAATATGCTTAGAACAGAGTGGGAAAATGTGATCAGGTGTGATATCAGACTCTCATCTCATTCCATCAGGTGTGATATCGGACTCTCATCTCATTCTATCAGGTGTGATATCGGACTCTCATCTCATTCTATCAGGTGTGATATCGGACTCTCATCTCATTCTATCAGGTGTGATATCGGACTCTCATCTCATTCCATCAGGTGTGATATCGGACTCTCATCTCATTCTATCAGGTGTGATATCTGACTCTCATCTCATTCTATCAGGTGTGATATCAGACTCTCATCTCATTCTATCAGGTGTGATATCTGACTCTCATCTCATTCTATCAGGTGTGATATCGGACTCTCATCTCATTCTATCAGGTGTGATATCGGACTCTCATCTCATTCCATCAGGTGTGATATCGGACTCTCATCTCATTCTATCAGGTGTGATATCGGACTCTCATCTCATTCCATCAGGTGTGATATCGGACTCTCATCTCATTCTATCAGGTGTGATATCGGACTCTCATCTCATTCCATCAGGTGTGATATCGGACTCTCATCTCATTCTATCAGGTGTGATATCGGACTCTCATCTCATTCCATCAGGTGTGATATCGGACTCTCATCTCATTCTATCAGGTGTGATATCGGACTCTCATCTCATTCTATCAGGTGTGATATCGGACTCTCATCTCATTCTATCAGGTGTGATATCGGACTCTCATCTCATTCCATCAGGTGTGATATCGGACTAATAACAAACAAACCTGTGTAACCCTTGTCATCCCGAGTATATGCTGTAACAAGGTTAGAGTCAGAACGACTTTTCAGTAGAATCTTCTCACACTCGTCACAGCTACACAGTGGGTGGCACAACTTAAGGTGAAGGTCGGGATCTGTGTTTTTCTTCTGTAGAAGAGACCTCACCTTAACTTCATCCCCCGCAATAACGCTCTAGAAGAAAGCCTTACATTTAGAAGCAAATCATGCCAAAATTAATGCAGAGGCACACAAACTATTTTTTAATAAGATCTTCAACGAGGTTGTTAATAAGATTTATTATATATGTGGTTTTTCTTAGCAAAAGACATAAATTGTTGGGTGAAGGTTTCCGGATTATCAGAAACCACAGAGTGGTTTCCCGTATCCATGTCATGCAACTCTGAAATGGCAGAACTATTTTTTTCTTGGAGTTGACAAAGCGAAGAATTTGTGCTATTCAAATTACAGAAAACAATTAGCACATTGTTATCCATAATTTAATCAATGATGGCAAAATTAATCATAAAATGCAATGTAACTTTCTAACTTTAACTTAACTTTATCAGTAAAATCTTTCTTGAATTCTTGTAAATTTCTATCAAAAGTTGATTATCTATGGGGAATCATGATTTGTGAAACTGCACAGGTTATACTATAAAGTATTATACATGTATTCCACAAAATTGTGCAAATGTAGACAAATGGATTCATAAACAGACAAACTGCTCGGCACTAATGTCTATTTTTCCCAACGTAAATGGCTGACAAAGATGACTGAAACTTGGTCCAAATCAATTCACTAAATTTAGACATACAGTACTTATGTTATCGACTTTCATTGTATCATCGTGAAAACCCCAAAAAAGTTGACATTGACAATAAAAGTGCAAGGCTGCAAAAAGTATGTCTGACATTTACAGAATGAGGTCTCCAGAGGGTGAATTTAGTGACGCTATCCCACCCAGCGGGTTAGCATGACCAAATTCACCCTAAGGGAACCTCATTCTGCTGAGGCCTCAACTGCTATGGGAGACCTACAATAAGATTTAAGTTCACCAGTTGAAGTTGGTGATGTTCACCCGTTGTTGAGCCTTGGCAACTTTGGGTCTTCAACTCACCTGGAAAAATTCATCCACGTAACTAGAAGATCCAGCCGAGTTGGACGATCGTTGTCTTAATGGCTTGATCATCATTTCATTTGACTCACCATCAGCATCAGAATGAGATGGCTAAAAGTGAAATAAAAACCTTAGTTTCAAATTAAACAGAAACTATCAAGTCCTGGTATCTGAATGGAAGGTAGACGGATTCTCTATTTAGGTGAGCCAGTATAAAATGTCTGAAGTTTTATCATATATGCAGGATATCCAATTTTATTATAAATACTGTAAAATACTACAGTAAAATATAAGATAATATCTTTGAGACATAAGTAATATCTGGACATCACATTTGTATTTAAATTCATTTGGTAAGTCTTATTCACAACTCTCAAAGGCTGAGTGCAAATCAATTAAAAAAAAACTACCTAAACTTTTGTCAACATATATATATCGTGGGTTGAGAGCAACAACCCGCCATCTGCAATTTTTTTTATAAAATCACTTTTTTGCGTTTTTGACATTATTTAGTTGATATCTAGGATATGTGAAAATATTAACATGAAATCCCGCCCACAAGGGGTCAAACTGTGATGCACCAACCAGCCAAGTGAAAATATCATAAAAACCGGGAGCATAAAGCTGCCATCTGCCTGGCTATGTTAAATGGCCGGTTCTTGCTGCAGTAAATCTATTAACTTGGAGTCATTATGATATCAGAGAGTTGTGAAAGTAATCTGTATCGCATTGTCCTAATGGTGTGATAAGATGCTGCAATAAACCCCACAGTTGGATACTGCTATAATAGATTAGATTTTAAAATAAAAGTTTATGGTTCCCACCATATAACTTGTTAACTTAATCAAGGAGTGTATCAGATTAATAAAAGATAAAATCAAATTCCTAAATATGTTGGCATTTTGTTCATTTAGTTGGTTCTGTTTCACAAAGTAACACTATTTTTTTTTACGAAAATAACTATATGCCAAAGCTATGGATTATGAAGAAGATTGGATGGACACCACAATTATTGATCTTAATTGGAATCGGGATATTTATTAGTGAACATTGTGAATTTACTGTATTATAATTCTATCATTTTGATGCCAGTTTCGATTATATTTGTTTGTGTTGCATGCATATAATTATCCGTGGTATTCTTGGAGTGTTGCCATGTTTAGTGATTGATTGGTGAGTAGTTTTACATTAAATTATTCATAACAAAAATTAAACAAACATGCAATGATTGCAACCAACAAATTTAAAATCAATTATGTTAATAATAATTAATTTAATAAAATGCCAGTTAAAAATGGATTTTTGTTTGTTTTTGGCAATTATCTTAAAAACCATTGACTTTTGGATATGAAAATGTATTACTGACCCCCCATAATGTGGCCATTCTGCACATTTTGAGTGGTCACACGACCCCCTTTGACCAACGGTTCTGGAGATATAGTCACGGCGGATGGTAGTACTTCGCGCAAAAAGGGGCGTGGCCATTTGACCCATTTCGCCCTCAATGGGAAATGTGTCACCAACCAAATATTGTTCGTGTACCTTCAATTAGTGGATTCGTGAAGAGTTTTGCTCTGGACATAAAAGTGCATACGAAACCCCCTCAGCTACTAGAGTAAGTGGACCCTCTATTGTACTTTTCACTAGTTTTTGTCATTCAATAGAAAACACAAAAATAATTCCAATTCTCAATTTCTCACTTTAACCAAACTTCATTTAAGCAAACTTATTTGGTATATATTTCATTAATTTTTTAATTAAATAGCTCACACATGTTTATATACAACAAAGTTGTTGAAAGAACAAATAATTTAATTCCGAAGGTGCTAAATCCACCACCCATAGCAAAGACAACACAAGCTATCTTAACAGCAGTTAAATTTCCATAGAGGCATTTCACACATCCCCGGGAGCAACAGGCCGCCATGTGGCAGTTAGTGGTTTATCGCCGCCACATTAACAGAACTGTGTATAATTTAGCTAATTATGGCCAATTATCAAGTCACACATGTGTTCAAAATTGACCACGTAATAGCACTTCTCAATCTGTGTCTATCACTTATTTAATGGCATGAGACAATAAAGATATTTACAGATGAAAGCTTAAAAAGGTTTTATCACCATTTTATAAAATATGTAGATGGCGGGTTGTTGCTCTCAACCCACGATATATAGGTTAGTGGCAATCTTCATTATCCATTGACAAGTGTGCATTCTATCATATGATCAGGTCAGGCACATCCTGAATTCCACTATTATAGCTGTTGCCACTATTATAGTGATATTTGACTATAACATATTCATGTTTCCTTTATTTGCGTCGGGAATAGAAGACGGCGCATACCAGTGCACAGCCAAATGTCACTCATAACAATATCGCAGCGAATGAACAGTCTTCCGACATAATTCGTTGTGCAATCTTTTGCGCCAGCTTTGATTATCAATAATATTATACTATTACTAATATATCCCGTTCTAAATGACAATAGCATGATGACTAAATCGCTCCTTCATAACAATATTTCAACTAATTACATACTAATTGAGTTGCTTATCGTGTGCCGTCATGATTAATAATTCTCCTGGACAAACTATATGCATGGTATCGAGTTAGTGTGATCTGATTTTGAATAATATTTGTGGGAAATATGATTTTGGATTATCCCTCTTTTATCAAATTAACAAAACGGTAATGGTCAAATACCACTATAATAGTGGAATATCGCTATAATAGTGGAATTCAGGATGTGCCTGACCTGATGATTGGCCGATAGCTACACATTATGGGGCTTCTTCATTGAAATCCACAAATATTTCCACTGATCGACCAAAACGTTTCATGTACCTGGTAACCTTGTTCCAGAATTACAATTCCCAGAAATTCTCCATATAACATGGGATCCTCATTCTGGAAAATGATTTTTCCCAGCAAGCCTGCAAATAGTGTGTTTGTCATTTGAAGAATGAGGTCCCCCAGAGGGTCAATTTAGTGATGCTATCCCTCACAGCAGGCTAGCCTCACCAAATACGCCCTCTGGGGACCACATTACGCTTAGGCCTCATCTTCTGGGAAGTATCTATAGTCTCAAATCAACGTTGTTTTTAGTTACTTTTTTCCCTTGTGGGAAGTTTCTATATCCCCTAATTTGCAGAAGATAAAATGTATAATTGAGGTGATTAATGGGTGAATATCACCAACTTCAACTCTGGAAATTCAATTTGATCCTAGATTTCCATATCAGGCCTCAGCAGAATGAGGTTCCCAGAGGGTGAATTTGGTGATGTTAGCCTGCATTGGTGGGATAGCGTCACTAAATTCACCCTCTGGGGACTTCATTCTGTAAATGTCAGACACACTATTTGCAGGCTTGTTTCCCAGTAAGGTTTTGCTCTGAATAATGGGATGAAACATAATGTCAAAATTTAACAGTTCACTTTCAACAAAACTGGTTATATTTGAAGTGCCACTGGGAAAGAAAGGCCAGTAGATGAATTCTTTACCCAGATCCTGTTCAAAATAAGTTTTTCACCTACCCTCAGCCAACCATAATACCATTCAGACTTTTTGCCTCAATAGTATCCGGCTGGCTTCGGCCAGGTAAAAACCCATACCATGTGTGCAGAAAGGTAAGTAATAATAGCTGGTACATTTAATTTTACCGCTACCACTAATATAGCATTATCGATTCATTCACAATTCAAAGCAATATGAGGAAATGTTACATTTAGTACCTCTCGTTTCTCTCTTTTCAGTTCGCCACTTTTTAAATGCTCCAGAGCAGCTTCAATTGATGCTAGATAATACCTGGAGCAAAGAAATCACAACAGATGTAAGGTGATGGAGAGGAATCATATCAAAAGCATGGTAAATTGTTGTTCACAAAATATTCTATCAGGAAGATATTAGCAAAATTACTTGAAATATTCACCAATGGCATGTTTCAGTATTGGCGTTACTCGACTATGCATATATTATGTATTTATAGAAACAAAGCTTTAAACAAGTCATATGTGTTTAATTGTCCATTTTAAAAGCAAATTATATTTTGAAAACAAAATTTGAATTCAGTGTGATCTTTCATAACCCAAAGTTCCAAACCATTTATTACTTGAGGCAGCTCAAGTCTTGGGTAACTTCAATTCATATACAAAAACTGCATAAATGCAATATGTAATGCTAGTTCATAACTAAGAAGATATTCTTGGAATTGATGAAAGTAAGGCAAAATATTATATAGAGCAAAGGTAATCATGTATATGAGATTTTATTTCTTACCCATATTCATCATCATTTGAAGACTTTGCAAAATGGAAATGCTTCATATATGTAAGATTTGTCATCCTGAAATAATTGGAAACATACAGTAATACCCTAAATAATCGACTCCTTAACCACAGCAGAATTATGGGCAATTTTTCAGGATTTAGTTGGAAATATGGCTTGTTGCCATTCATTGGAAAGCTTTTACTGAGAACTTAGCCATAATTCTGCTGTGGTTAAGGAGTATATTATTTAGGGCATTACTGTAGTAGTAAATATAAGGAAACAATTTGATATTGCACGAATATGGAGACAAAAAGTTTGAAGCAGATGTTTAGCCTGGGTCTGGGATTGCACCAGAACAAAACACCTTATTCTCAAACTTTATTTAAAATTTCATCAGCTTTCAAAACGCTTTAGCCAAATACCTTCTGATTTAATTCAATCCCGTTGGCAGTTTTGAACCATATTTTATCATTATTTTATTTTTAATCTGGGAACGAAAATAAAAATCTAAATTTGTACCCAGTCAGTCTCTCTCTGTGGATCAAGATACTTTATATATCAGTCAACCGAAATACATCAACGGGAAAACAGAACACAAAGTCTTGCATCCCCACACACTTGCATACATTGAAATTAAAAGAGAAGGTTGGGTAAAAATTTTGGAAACAGCAGCAACAGAGAGGAACTATAACAAAAGAATGATAAATTTTAAAATACAAAAACAATTTTCAAAAAACTAACAACTACATTAGTTGAAACTCTCATCCCATGTCATCTTTTTCAAATAATTTCACTAGTATGTGTGGAATGGAACAATGTCCACCTCGACAATGGAAATTTCAGCCCTGTCAATTACCGTCGGCTGACCTGAGGCAAATGCCTGGGCAAAAAGAAATTTTGTCAACTAATTTTTGGCCAAGGCAAATCTCAGATCCTGCTAATGTTTTGTACATAATTAAAACAAATTACTGCAGTGTAGCACTGTGCAGACAGAAAACATCATTGTTGAATGCCAAGGACTACTGATATAACAATGATAATCAGCCATTTTATTAAAGCCAAACCCGACCAAGGTCTGCGATGGATGATAATAGGTCTACCGGTAGTTCTAATTGTGTAGAGCATGCAACTACATGTATGTGAATCCAAGGCTTTTTAGTCAAGGAAATATTTATGGACTGGAAATTTGTTTAGCAGACAGACAGACACACACACACTTGGCTTTTATACAGATAGATAATGAGGATCACAGATAAATTTATACAAGGTCACTTTAATAGCAAGTAAATTAAGTTGTGGAAACTTACCAATTAGGAATCTCAGATTTGATTATGAGGAATATAAGTATCGGCAGAAAATCATCTGTGGTCATCCTGTCAGATTGAGGCTCTGGCTCTGTGGGGAGAAATGCAGTTTATATACCGAATGTATTATGAACACATACAGTAATGCTCTAAGTAATCGACTCCTTAACCACAGCAGAATTATGGGTAACTTTTAAGGATTTAGGCGAAAATGTGGCTTGTTGCCATTCATCTTTCCGATGAATGGCAACAAGCCATATTTCCGACTAAATCCTTAAAAGTTACCCATAATTCTGCTGTGGTTAAGGAGTCGATTACTTAGAACATTACTGTACAATGCTAAAATATCAACTCTTTACTCCAAATAATATGATGTAAATGAAATGTCTAGAGATAACTCTTCAAACTCTCAGGTTAACTAATATATTTTACATTCTCATACCTTTATCACTGAAAGATGACTGTGGCGGTCGTGTTAGTGCATTTACTACCCTCTTTATACAGAATAGACGTCCCAGAGGAGTGCAGTATTGGTTAAGTCTCGACAACTCCCTCTTTGCCAGAGGGATGTTATTACTGGAAATACATGGAAAGCATACATGTATATATATATATATATGTTCATGAAAGAGGTACATTTATATCACTTAATTCTATAAAACAGAGTCTAAACATAATAAATGTGTCAATGACACTGTAGCTCAACTTGGAGAGGGGATCATGTCATATATTACAGTCAATGGAGTGATAAGGAATGGGGAAAGTTTAAATATTTAAGCAATACCAGAGGTTAACCTCTAAAGAGCCATATAAAGTTTGGAATCAATTGGATGAAAAATGTTGGATGTGGAAGTGGTCAAGTATTTAGTCATGCAAAGAGTAATATCCAAGATGGATGTTGGCAGCAGAGTGCATAATGTGCCAATGGATTCAAGTGAGAAATCCAAGATGGCAGCTGGCGCCCATGTTTTTTGACAAATCTCGGAAAATATTGATGGCTCCCATCTAGAGACCATGCTGAATATCCAATTGAATTTGGTGATGATCGGATGAGGGATGTGCTGAAGGATTCAGTCATGTAAAGAGTAAAATCCAAGATGGCCACCACGTTTTTGTTTTTAATGAATTTCGGAAAAAATTTATGGCTCTGATCTCAAGACATCTGGAAGATCCATTCAGATGACGGATGTGGCCTGTAGGGTGTGCCGAAGGATTTAATCATACAAAGAGTATAATCCAAGATGGCCACTGGCAGCCATGTTTTTTAACGAAATTCAGAATTTGTTTTATAGTTTCCATCTAGTGGTTACCAAAAATATCCCTATGATGTTTGGAGATATTCAGATGAAGGTTGTCATCTGTAGGGTGTGCCTAGGATTTAGTAAAATCCAAGAAAGCTGCCATGTTTTACATGGATAATTGTTCAAATTTGATAGCTCCAATCTAGAGGTGATCCTGGGGGCCATGTTTTTTACCAAATTTCTGTAAAATAATTGATGGCTCCTATCTAAAGGTCACCCCAAATGATCCATCTGATGTTGGGTGACAATCGGATGAAAGTTTGACCTGTATGGTGTGCTAAAGGAAATTGTAGACAGACGTATGCACGCCCCGATGGATGATGGACACCAACCCATGGCAATTGCTCAAACTGTCAACTGGAGCTAAAAAGTAATCCCCCCTCACGTATGGAAATGAAAATTATGAGCTCTCTTAAGGAATTTCAAACAAATACAATAAGTTAACATTTACTGAGCCAAAGACATTGACACATGTAAAATTCGATCAAGAGGCAAATAAAACAAGACGCATCACTGTTGCTACCAAGAGGTATAAAAAATAGAAATAAATTGCCCTCACTCATTAATATTAATCAGAACAAGAGGTGTGCACTCGGGTGCTAGCATACCCCCCACCATGGCAAATACAAACCCGCATTATCCGTAAACCCTAACTTGATAGCATCCACACAAAAAAAATCCCAAATTTTTCTAAGTCAAAATAAGTCGAAAATGAAGTGTAATGTTAGGAAAAACAGTCCGAGCCAACCCTGACCCGCATCATGTAGAGAGGGTGTTGTGAGAAGCATGTATACCAAAAATTATTGAAATTGGTTCATATTTTCTTGGAAAGTGGATTTAGTCGGAAATATGGCTTGTTGACATTCATCAGAAAGCTCTCCGTGAGAGCTTTCCGATGAATGGCAACAAGCCATATTTCCGATTAAATCCTGAAAAGTTACCCATAATTCTGCTGTGGTTAAGGAGTCGATTATTTAGGGCATTACTGTAACTGTATAAGAACACAGACTTTTGTTAAAGGGAGACTGCACTCAAATTTCCTGTATTTGAGGGATTTCTTTAGCCTGATGTAATAACAAGAACTTTACCAAAAGGCAAAGTGTGAGTGCCAATGTAAATGGACATTGCTCTGGAATAAAACATATTAGTCCACTAAAATCTGTCAACTTTCACTGTGTTGAGTACGGTACGACAGCAGTACAAATCGATGGGAATACAAATATTTTAGGGATGGCAGCTAAACTGGAATGCAATGAATAGAACGCTGTCATCGAGATATTCTTGTACAATTTTCAGGCAAATGTATCAAATAAAATGTTACATTATATGCATACTTGTCCCAGAAATTTATTAATTTTATTCTATAGTCAGAGTGTCTTGAGTTGACACTCCTATCTCGACATAGATTTTGACACAATGTGTGCTAAATGTTACCCAGTCCACATTCGTCAACTAATTTTGGTTATGTCGCGTATACAGAAATTCATAACTTAATTTATGACTGCAGAATTATAACTAATTTATATTAACATTTCAATTAGCATATTTTCTTAATTGTTTGTTATATTTTGAAGAAATGATGTATTTAAAGGTTATAATTATAATTAGGTTATAATTTAGAAATAACATTTATCAAATTATTATACTTTCCTCAAGAATATACTAATAGTATAGCATAATGATGATGTGAATGCGATATTATTCACAAAACACACTTTGCGTCAGAGAAAATGCAGGTCAAGTGTTGTTCAGTTTTTCGCAAAAAGCGTAGTGAATTGTTTATAAGCAGAGTCACGATATTGCATCATTTCCTTATTAAGGCTTATTTAGATTCGCGTGCATTATA
Organism: Siphonodentalium dalli; assembly: GCA_032622095.1. Classification (NCBI taxonomy): domain Eukaryota; kingdom Metazoa; phylum Mollusca; class Scaphopoda; order Gadilida; family Siphonodentaliidae; genus Siphonodentalium; species Siphonodentalium dalli. The sequence goes on from CP136062.1 coordinate 128,944,169, forward strand.
TGTCAGTTGTAAAATCCCTAATTTGGTGCGTCTACAACTTACAACTCACAATACTATCATAGTAAATTTCTTATTTGGAATGTATTACCATATATAGGTTAGGAGAAAATACTAACTGGATTGAAATATATTCATCTCTTTGCAAGAACAATTATATTATGTACACACTTTCTGTCTGATCATTTCCCAAACATGAAGTAACATTAATTAACTGAATTTTGAACTGATAGCGGGTACAATGGGTCGATTAAAATAAAATTTGGTGTGATTTGAATGCGATTATTGATGGCGCCAGTAATTTTATCTTGGCTTCACAGCGCAACGGAACATTTTGATTGGATGATCGGGTAGTTCCGAGTTTTGTCTATAAAGAAATAGTTCTGTAAGGTTTTTGATGTTTGTTTACATAAGAAAATGTTCAAACGTGACAATAACATGCATTGTATGCGATATTTTTTATGATTGATATAAGAACAACATCTGTCTATTATATTCTTTCTGTTTATGGCGGTTTTAGAGGATGTGACTATTTTAACAGCTATAATTGTCTTTAATTGTCGACCCACCGGTCCTCATTGTCATCCTATACTACATACCCGAAGAATGATCTGATTTGCATATCCTGCAGCTGCATGCCCGAGAGGTTACGAGTATTCTTGTTAATTTTTGCATCTTCTGCAACCATGCATGACGAGATAGCGGCAAATAGTTTTATATGGATAGTGTTCAGGACATATGTCTACAAAATAAATAAAAGGACCTGATGAATATTTAACAAAATCAAAAGCACTAGACCAGTTTCAGAATTTCTCCATGATAAGAGATATTACCCTGGAGTTTATACTTGATTCCTTACATAAACAAAAAGTCGCTAGGCCACACGTCCCCTGAAAAAAGGTGGCTTTTTTGGGGGCAATGGCCTTTTTAAGAAGCATAATATTTATGAGTCAACAAGGACCATAACTTCAGTAAAAATTGGCGCACCACACCGATAATCAAACTTGACCTATATTTTCATGTGAGCAATCCATATACCAAATTAGAAAACAATCAGATAACTAAAACTAAAGTTATCATTCAGAAATCAAAATAATAGCAATTTCTAAGATGAAAAGAATTTTTACTCAGGTTAAAATGAGCAATCAATATACCAAATTTGATAACAATCGGGTAACTATAACTAAAGTTATCATCCGAAAACCAAAATAATCAGCCAATTCTAAGTCGACAAGAACCATGACAACAGCCAAAATGGGCAGACATAACCCATATTAGAACTTGACCTGTGACCCTCACCAATAAGCTCACATACCAAATATTGTTCAACTTTTATTAACTCTAACTGAAGATATCATCCAGAAACCATCTGGGATGGATGAACAGATGCATGCACGACTCGATGCGCCAATGGACACCAGTGATTTCTATACTTCCCTGAAATTTTTCAGTGGGGGACAATAATTTCTGTGGATAATGTCAATATTACATGCACATGAGTCTCAAAATATGAAGAAGCTGTGGAGAGGTAGCAAAGGAAATAGATTGTAGCTATGGGTCCTGTGAGGCTCCCAGATTTAGTTAAAATTTTAAACTGTGTACTGTTCAACCTGCTATCAAATCAATTCAGTTTAAGAACATTTTAAATCCGATCCCAATATACACATAGCTTGTTATTAGCATTATTCATGCTGTTGGTGGCAAAATGGGCAATATATATTTTTACATTGACTAAATGTATAACATTTAGTCAAAATTTTTGTCAAAAAGTTTCAAGCCTTGTGAGAAATAACATCTCTGGTTGTATAATAGTTTGGACGAAAAGATTGGACAAAGATGAACTAAGTTGTTTCATGAGATTAGTTGTGTGTGTGGGGGGGGGGGGGGGGGGGGGGGGGGGGGGGGGGGGGGGAGTAAAATAACAACTGTATTAAAACTTACCTCAACAGCAATTTTCAAGTTTTCCATGTAGATCTCACTCATTTTGCTGGACCTTTTCTGAAATAACACAAAACAGACATTAACCCTTTACCCAACAGAACGGCCCTGTGCCAATGCATTCTCTTATATATGCGAGTCGACCATAGGTCGCCTCGCATATATAAGAGAATGCATTGGCTTAACACATATTAATTGTTAACAAATGTAAGAAAAAATTATATATTTTTTTTAGGCCAATGCATTCTCTTATATATGCGAGGCGACCTATGGTCGACTCGCATATATAAGAGAATGCATTGGCACAGGGCATAACTGTAACTATCACAATGTGGTCAATAAGCCGGTTCCAATGATATCCATAATTGTATGGTGTTATTGAGACAGACCGAAGATATTTTAGGTTGTTGAAGCTTTATTTGGGCGTTTTTGGCCGGTTTGTTGGGTAAAGGGTTAAAAGCTTGTTATGACAAACTGTTTAGTTATAAGAGTATTCTTAGGACTGATTCTGTTATAGAGGCCTGTTGTATATGGTGGCATCTGGAACATTGTACTAAGAAAATTGGGAAATCTTCAACAGAGCTGTGTTGGATATTTTCAATTTTAGTTTATTTATCAAGAAACCTGAAGAAACAGGGAAAAGACACCAAACACATACATAATTGTTCAAGACATTAGGTAAATTAACAGACAAGTACTAAATGGCATCACTTACTATTGCAGCATCTTTAAGTACAATCTGCATTGCTTTGGTGAATTGAGCAGTGGTTGCATCCTGTATGGAATAGAGTCAATATACAGTGAGCTAAAGTCAAGTAGAGTAAAATTAAATCCATGAAGTGACTGCCATAGCACCATTCATATATAGCAATCAGCAAAGCCTTAGTTTTAAAGGCCAATATAAATAATTTAATAGATTCTCATCAAACTTTTTTTTTTTTGAAAATTGGAGCAGGCAGGCGAATTTTATTTTTTATATTTTATTCTTAACTCTTTCTATACTAAATACTAATTGATTAGTAGTTCCCTTAGGATAGTTCAGATATTAAGTTCAACAAACGACTACAGGCTGTTTGTTGAACTTATTATCTGAACATTTCCCACCAATTCTTATGAATCCTTCTGCATTTGCATTATCCTTTGGTCTGTCTTTGGTCTGTCTGTCTTCTCCACGTGAACAATAGACTCCTTCCAATGTATATATATGGTCAGTTCTATTCAATGTTTTGTGATATCTATTGCCCAATTTGATTGAAATAGACTGATTAATGGGTCAATGCAATGTTCTTTGGAGGTTAAGACATGAGAAAATATTTACCGGTACCTCAAATTTATCTAAATAAAAATATCGAGAGGGGGTGAGAATCAAGCATATTTTTATATTAGCCTAATGTTACATTTTGCTGATTCAATGAACTTTACTCATTTTATGCTTTAATTTGAAAAATATTATTAAACGGCCATTCATTACAAGGGTTGACTGAAGTGTATGAGACAGATAGTGTTATATATTGTAAAACAACATATATATAAATGATATTGTAGTTATTTCATGAGGTGACTGAATTTTTAGTAATTTAATAAAATCACTGTCACCTGCGCAGGCATTTCATGCAATGAATGAAAAAGATAATTATTTGATTGATTTCATAATCTGATTGTAACATACATATACCAATATGGTGATCAAATTCCCTACACAGTTTTGATTATAGGTCTATGATCCATTTAAACCAGTGGGCATGACTATTACAGTATAGCGTATTTGCCCAGGAATTGTGTTGTGGAAGGAATAATTTTAATGGCCTTGCACTGTGTTTCTCCACAGATCTGAGGCAATTATATGGCAGTGTACGTTAATTATAACAGTATGAGAAAAGATGCAGTAATACAAGGTGTTGTTCATATGTATCTATCTATATTTTGATTTCATTTTTTCTGCAAACATCAATCATCATCGTACTACGTACCACAATATTCCTTATGTTTTCTGACTGCAGGCGGTCGAATGCATTGCTTGCAGTGTTCAGGAATTTATCTAAGTGGTCCTTTGTCTTTTTCCCACCTGAATTCAGTAAAACAATATTTAGTGTCATTGCTTAAATACATCTAGGTATATGTATATCCTATAATATTTCATCCGTAGGATAAGTCATATTTCCCCTCCCATGTTATTTATAAGCATTGAGATCCTTTTTTAAATAAAGGTTAGGAGTGAACAAGAACCTTACAACTCAACGATGATGAATTTTAAACTTTAGACTTGGGCAATGGAGCTAAAGTCAAGTTTGAACTACCGTATTGTCATGGATTGACGTCCGTTTGAGAGTCTGTGCATGCAGATGTCCGTCCCATCAACAATTTCCTTCAGCACACCCTACAGGCCACATCTCTCATCCGATCATCACCAGACTTCATATGGATGTTCGAATATCCTCCAGATGGAAGCCATAAATTTTATTGAAAATCCATAAAAAAACTTCGTCACCAGCGGTCACATCCCTCATCCAATCATCAGCAAACCGAGATCAAACAGACATTGGTATCTCTCTGCACATGTTGCAAAATTAATGGTGGCTTTCAATTCCGATACCTCCCTTTTGCATGCATGGTTACAGGAATGATGTGCCGGTATAATTATGTCATACCCCATGCAGACACAACACAAAATACTATACAGCTCTGGTGATAGATTGAAACAAATATTATATATAGTGACTAAAAAGACTTTTAATCAAAGAGCGACCATAAGTATAATCAATATTATACTAGCCAAGTTTAGATCTCATTACGTCGCACATATATAGATCTTCAGGGCAATCTCTAGATGAGAGCCATTGAATCTGAACGATTTTCAATCAAAAACATGGCTGTCAGAAGCCAACATGGATATGACCTTTTGCATGACTAAATCCTTTGCCACACCTTACAACCAAGATTTTTAATCTGATTCATACAAAACTTCATATGAAATCTTTGGCTTACCTCTAGATTATTCAATTTTTCTGAATTTAATTTAAAAACATGGCTGCTGGCAGCCATCTTGGATTTTACTCTTACTCCCTATGGGAGACTCTTATATAAGAGAATGCATTGGCACAGGGTTTTCGCACAATTTCAGGAAGCTCCAGTCATGGAAGGGTTAACCGTTTGATATCAAACTTGATACTCGCCAATGAGTAGTTACTTGATTCCCGATCATTGACAAGCTCTTACCAGTAATGTAAAAGGTGGCAGTCAACTATACATTTACCTCCATGCCCCCACAGCAGATCTTTAGACTCATCAAATGTCTTTGGCTGCTTGTGCGACTCCTTCTGTTCAATTACTGAAAACAAGAAGAAGAAAAAAATTAGTATTACATATAAAAATATCATATTTGGTTGACTTTTATTCCCTTTTATCAATTGATCAGAAAAAGCATTGTGAAAATAGCACAGTACGCGTCTCTCTCTTAAATTATTACAACAAAATTATTTAGCCATATAGAAAGTTAGAGAATGCCTCATAAAAATGTTTCACTCAACAAATTAATAACTTCATCTAAATAGAGAATTTATTAACCCTTCATTTTTTCTGTCTGTCATCAGCTTTTATTACCTGAACAACCCTCTAAATGAATAATAATCATTCCAATGTATATTTTTAGAATCCATTCAGTATAGAAAGGGTTAACTAAGCATGACTTTAGGGCTCAGAATATTTGAGTGCTATAAATGGGGGATATCTGATGATGTAATATATAAGACAACAATATAAGACAATGCTCCAAAAAATGATGGCAGTCACTACCAGTACCTCATGTATATAATCTTATGGAATAGAGGCATTCATTCTTCTGAGACATCCATTAAAAACAGGAGGCCAGTCCCTAAGTGTACTAGTGTTGAAACGATTAGTCGACGTCGACTAGAATTTCGGCGATAATCGTTTTAACAATCTCCTAGTTGACTAATCACCATATTTCACAGAAAGGTATAGATTGACGTACCATTGGTAGCAATCATTGTTGCATACACTATACTTCGATATTTATTGTCGCCCATGTGTATAAAGCACAGACTATTGCGATGGACCCCAAATACAACCGCCTGGTCGTGGCTATGGTATTACAAAAACATGTGGCTGATCTAGATATTCAGTCATCATGAGAGATAGCGACCTGTTATTCACCGGAATAGCAGGACACCTTTGATGTCTCTTTGGGACAATCATTGTCAAGTAGAGTTACTGTACACGTCGACATATTCAAAGTGCAGCACCTTTGATCTTTGACATTTTATGTCTGATGTTACGATTGTTTTAACAACGCGGTGGATGATACAACATCAAACCAATTCCAAAGTGACCACATGATCACTTACTCCTGACTGGGCACTGTATTTGTTTCTCAGTCAGATTTTTAATCAAAGCATTGACTCATTGTCATATAACCCACACTCCCCTAAAGTATAGACCAATGGTTACACGGTATAGCAGAATAGCTCGCTGAACATTACATAAAATGTCACACCTGTAATTAACACATAGAACCGTGTATACATGCGCAGTTGTGATATCATCGGAGGAAAAAATTTACTGTGCATGTGCCGGAAATTAGGAAGCTTGTTGCATCCAGCTATTTTGAAGTCTCTCTATAGTACATGTACATATGACTGTTAAATAGCTGTTAAAAATCACATATCAAGCATGTTGAACTTGGCAGATCCTCGATGTCTAAGAAAATACTTTAATAATCCTTTGTGGGATTTTGATTGTTGAATAGTACGACTTAGGGCTGCCGACTAGTCGACAACGAAATACCATTGTCGTTTCAACACTAAAGTGTACGCAACTTGGAAGCAATAGCAAAATATCTAACTTTTCCAAGTCAGAGGGCTTGAAGCCTAAAAAACTGTACAGGTTTAAAATGAAAAATTCCTAACAGCGCCCATCAAACACAACAGACTCTACTCACTTTGGGGGAGTCACGTGGTTTCGAGGTTGGTGTGTACCACACATTCAAAATGTGCAAACACACAAAAACTCAATATATGAGGGACTGACACAAAACATAGCAGTTTGAATGTCACGAACATATGCTAGTTTATTTTTAAAACAGGTTGATACCTTATTTGTTTGAAAATACTCAGTATTTTTCTATAACATTCAGACCAAAGTTGCCAGTTCGTAGAATACATACATGTAAGTAAATTTTTTGGTCACAATGTTAGAGCAAACATCTATGAGTTTGGACCCAAATAAGGTATCAGCTTGTTTGAAAAATAGTATAGCATATGCTCGTAGCTGCCAAAATACTATGCAATATGTCATTATCCTATTTTATCAGATTTTATTACCTTTTTCCTCGTTTACGATTCGCCTCAGCCATTTTGAATGTGTGATACTCATCAACTTAAAACCCCGTGAATCCCCACTGTGATACTAGTTCATAATGTGTGGTGGGAGATCATGTCAATGCGAGAATAACTATAACTTGTTGATAGTTTATTGTTACACACAAGCAGCATCCTCATTTAAAACTGGCTACAATATGGACAGTTTGTGTATCACTTACTATGACTAAAAAAGATTTGCTGAATGTTGAACGACATCATTAGAAAATAGAACATAGCTTTCTCAAGTGCTGCTGATCAATAGCTTCCTGCCAAGGACATAGATTGGTATAGTCTGTGGGTCCTTGATGGGCAAAGTTAGAAGATTTTCAATTAAAACCTCCCTGTTAAATAATAATCAACCACCAACCTGGTTCATGTCCAAGCATATGATCAAGACAAAGAACTCTGTAACTTTCATCATTATTATTGTAGAATGTCTCTTCAAATAAAATTTGGACCTAAAAATTAAACATATTAAAGTTGAATGGTTATAAAGTATTCTACAGTGTTATTTCACATCACAGTTTGCAGAGATCACTGTTCACACATATGGTCAATTGTAGTCGATTGTTGAACCCTAACTTTACTAAATGAATTAGCCCATTCAGTTATAACAGTGCACATTGGAATGGTCTTGTCATTTATCTGGAGGGATGTTCATGAATTAAAATCAGACAACAGACAATACATGTGCAGAAGGATTGTATTCATTGATGGGAAATGTTCAGAAAATAAATTCAGAAAAAAGCCTATTGCTGTTAGTTGAACTTATTATGTGATCATTTCCTAAGGGGTCCACTCATCAATGAGTATTTAAATCTATTAATTATTAGGTCTAACTAGAGGTGTGACTGTCCCAATGGGACTACGGATACCCCCCTGTTTTTAAAATACTAAGATGTTTCACATGTCAGTAAACATTTAGTTAAAATAATAAAATAACAGTTCCCATTGCAGGTGTACAACCCTAACCCTAATCTTAAACCTATTGACTGAAAAATGTAGGAATAAAAGCTTGGGACAAAATTATGTATGTTGCGAAAAAATTCTAAGTCGAAAAAGAGGAATAACTCCACACAAAATATGTCGGACAGACGTCATAATCGCAGGTGCACAGGTTCCCATGGTACTAAATATCAGTGCCAAGATTAAAAAACATTGACTGAAAAATGTAGGAATAAAAGCTCGGACAAAATTATGCATGTTGCAAAAAAAGTTTCTAAGTCGAAAAAGGGGGATAACTCCACCAAAAAATGTCGGACAGACGTCATAATCACAGGTGCACAAGTTCCCATGGTACTAAATATCTGTGCCACGTTTTTAAAAAATTGACCGAAAAATGTAGGAATAAAAGCTCGGACAAAAGTATACATGTTGCAAACATTTTCTAAGTCGAAAAAGGGGGGATAACTCCACCAAAAAAAGTCCGACAGACGTCATAATCGCAGGTGCACAGGTTCCCATGGTGGTTGATGTCTGTGCCAAGTTTCACGGAAATTGATCAAAAAACGACTGAGAAAAACTCCGGACAAATTTGTGTCCACGGACGGACGACGGACGGACGGACGAGCTGACTCCAGTATACCCCCCCTAACTTCGTTGCGGGGGGTATAATAATAGTGACAAAACTTAGCTAGCATGTGTCCATATGTATGGTGACTTAAATAGATATCAAATATTGATTCATGTCTTTATACCAAAATAAATTTCAGTTTAAAGTTAACACCTCAACCAAACCATGGTGGGAAGAGAAAATACTACAGTAAAAACTCTCCAAACTGAACACCCTTCAGTCCGGCCCTTTTGTTCGGTTTAGAGAGGTGTTTGGTTTATAGAAAATCGCACCACGATCGGAATGTAGTGATGTCGTTACTAAGAGTTGTCGAAGCACAACCAACTCATTAATGATTAATTTAACTTTTTTCAATAAATTTCTGAATAAAATAATAATAACAATAGATAAAACAGGGTATAACTAGAGGTGTGACTGTCCCAATGGGACTAAGGATACCCCCCTGTTTTTAAAATACTAAGATGTTTCACAGGTCAGTAAACATTTAGTTAAAATAATAAAATAACAGTTCCCATTGCAGGTATACAACCCTAACCCTAATCTTAAACCTATTGACCGAAAAATGTAGGAATAAAAGCTTGGGCAAAATTATGCATGTTGCGAAAATGTTCTAAGTCGAAAAAGGGGAATAACTCCACACAAAAAAGTCAGACAGACATCATAATCGCAGGTGCACAGGTTCCCATGATACTTAATATCAGTGCCAAGATTAAAAAACATTGACCGAAAAATGTAGGAATAAAAGCTCGGACAAAATTATGCATGTTGCAATAAAATTTCTAAGTCGAAAAATGGGGATAACTCCACCAAAAAATGTCGGACAGACGTCATAATCGCAGGTGCAAAAGTTCTCATGGTACTAAATATCTGTGCCATGTTTTTTAAAAATTGACCTAAAAATGTAGGAATAAAAGCTCGGACAAAAGTATACATGTTGCGAAAAATTTCTAAGTAAAAAAAGGGGGGATAACTCCACCAAAAAAGTCCGACAGACGTCATAATCGCAGGTTCACAGGTTCCCATGGTGGTTGATGTCTGTGCAAGTTTCACGCAAATTGATAAAAAAAATGACTGAGAAAAATTCCGGACAAATTTGTGTTGACGGACAGACGGACGGACAAGCTGACTCCAGTATACCCCCCCCCCCCCCTAACTTCGTTGCGTGGGGTATAATAAGACATAATACATGTATAGATAAGACAGGAAACATGGAAACAAATTTTTTTACAGTGATTTGCAGTTTTTGAAAATGCTGCTGACAAAATTATTGTAGCACAGGTATTATAGTTTCGTACTCTTGTATATGCTTTGAACTGGATTATAACAGCGTGTAACTGACTGGATAACTGTGTGCTAAATTCACACATTGAGTGGACAATGGTGACTTCACGGAGAATAGGGCATTATAAAAACCTTTATTTTTACATCAATCATTGCGCTGAAGTGGACTCTTATTTTTACAACCACTGTCCAAACTAATCACTGATGAAGCTCACTAGAAGTACACAATGGTAGTGTATTGTCACCAATACAGTTTTAATCAACCTGTCACAATGAATGAGCCATCACAAAAACGACCACTCAGAGTTGAATATAGACCAGAGATTTAACCCTTTCAGTGTCAAGTCCGATTTTTGTATCAACCCATATTTCCTTGATCATTTTTCAAATTTATTGATTATAATAATGTGATACATTGATGGAAAGAGCTCTGAGACTTGGCACTGAAAGGGTTAAACTTATAAAGGGTCCAAAGTCTTTACCAAGCCAACAAGAGCTAAGCATCATGTATGTAAAATCTACTGCATGTGTGTTCGGTTGGTGTTGACTTCAGTGTTCGGATAACGGAGGTAAAAATGAATGTATTCATCCCCTTACGGATTAGAAAACCCATCCGATGTTCGCAATAGAGAGTTTCCAGTTTACAGAGGTAATTTTTAGTGATAATGCACTTGGGTGAATTTGGTACCGGAAAATCTGTTCGGTATGTAAAGTGATTCGATTTATAGAGGGTCAGATTTAGAAAGGTTTTACTGAATATCTTAAGTTTAGTTTCAAAGGTTCTTTAGACAGGAATAAATGATTTTGTAAATGTGTTACATTATGTAATTTAAACATTTTGCTATATATGTTTCCATGTTTTTGGACATGTCGTAAAATAATAAAAAAAAATTCATTAAACTGGATCGTGAGTGAGTGAAAGAAGATCAGTAAATTAAGTCACTTTAGTAGCATCATCCAAAGAGATCGGACACAATTTTCCAAATTTCCAAACTAAATTTGAGGAAAACAGCGCAAACTAGAGGTGTGACTGTCCCAATGGGACTACGGATACCCCCCTGTTTTTAAAATACTAAGATGCTTCACATGTCAGTAAACATTTAGTTAAAATAATAAAATAACAGTTCCCATTGCAGGTGTACAACCATAACCCTAATCTTAAACCTATTGACCGAAAAATGTAGGAATAAAAGCTTGGACAAAATTATGTATGTTGCGAAAAAAAAAGTCGAAAAAGGGGAATAACTCCACACAAAAAATATCGGACAGACGTCATAATCGCAGGTGCACAGGTTCCCATGGTACTTAATATCAGTGCCAAGATTAAAAAACATTGACCGAAAAATGTAGGAATAAAAGCTCGGACAAAAGTATACATGTTGCAAAAAAATTCTAAGTTGAAAAAGGAGGGATAACTCCACCAAAAAAAGTCCGACAGACGTCATAATCGCAGGTGCACAGGTTCCCATGATGTTTGATGTCTGTGCCAAGTTTCACGGAAATTGATAAAAAAACGACTGAGAAAAACTCCGGACAAATTTGTGTCCACGGACGGACGGACGAACAAATGGGTAGATATGTGGCTCCGACCTATGTGGCTAGAAATGGTAATGTGGTTTTAGTTTTTATGTGGCTTCTCAAGTAGCCATAAAATTGTATGTGGCTATCAAGTAGTATATAGTGATAAAACTCCAGATTATGGATTCATAACATGTTGGAATTATAGCAGAAGAAGCTGATTAAAACTCAAAAACTTGCACACAGCAACTGGGACAGTGGAATAGGAGAAACTGACAGGTCCGTGATTGGGTGGCTAGCCACATAAATGTCAGTCAGTGTCCGACATCTCCTATTGACAGGTCATGGATGTCTAAATCGATGGACTTTTTGTTTCCAAATTTTGAGTGACTACAAAATTAAATAAGCTTATTAGGCCAAATAGATAATTTTTGAACGTCCATCTGAAAGCTGTTACGTGGCTAGCCACGCAACGGAAGTTATGCAGATAAATATCCATTTTACACAATCTTAGCCACATAAGTAGTCATTAGTAAACACGGACGGACGACAGACGGACGGACAAGCTGACTCCAGTATACCCCCCTAACTTCGTTGCGGGGGGTATAATAAATTAGTAAAAGATTAAATATGAAATGGTAAGTGTATTTTAAGATGTTATGACAAGTTTTTACATACATGTAACAAATTTCAGGTATTCGGATGTAATGCACTTGAAATTCAATGCTTCCAGAACCTTTTACCCTCCATAGATGTTTTACTCATTGGTTTAATGGAGGTTGTTGAGCATAGACAACTGTTAGCTAGGAGCCACTGGGATATTAATGCTACCTCTTATATGTAACATTTCAGCTTTAGACTGAATTCATTTATTAACATTTCCCATCAATGAATAGAATCCTTCTGCACATGTATTAAGCATTAGGTCATTTGTCAAACTTGTTATCTGAACATTTCCCGCCAAAGAATATAGATCATTCTGCTATTATCTGTGTTCTTCTGCCTGTCATCTGCTTTTATAACCTGAACACACCTCCATATGAATAATAGACCATTCCAATGTATAATGTTTAACTGAATGGAGAATACTATTAGTAAAGAGAGGGTTAAGCTGGTATTCTATTGTGAAAAAGCCGCGTTGGGTGTCCCATGGCTTCCAGTTTTGGTATTTTTGTAGATATATCGGAGACAAATAAAGTCGCCTGCTATCTGCTGAATTATTTTTTAATTGTTTTTAGTATAATGTAGACATGTATCTTACCTTTCTTTCTTCATCGAAGCCTGTACTCTGTTTGACAAACCCATTGCCAATCTCCACCTCCTGTAATAAAATGTACGCTATAGACGAGTAAGGCAACTGTACATTGATGAAAACCAGTATTATCCCTACCGGTTTACAGTCGAAGGAAACTTTGAATATCTACAGATATGTTTTATGTTAAGTTACAGTAATGCCCTAGATAATCGACTCCTTAACCACAGCAGAATTATGGGTAACTTTTCAGGATTTAGTCGGAAATATGGCTTCTTCAGTGAGAGCTTTCCGATGAAGGCAACAAGCCATAATTTAAACTAAATTCTGCTGTGGTTAAGGAGTCGATTATTTCTAACATTACTGTATTTATAAAATTGGATGAACAATCATTTCCGATAAAGATTATGCCTACAGTTGGTCTTCTATCATACTTGATCAGATTTGTGAATAATTAAAGTTATGTGAACTTGTGAAGCCAGAGCTAGAAATATTCACCTGTCACTGACAGGTAACTGTATCTGGGTGACAAGTAGATTGTAATCCTAATTGTCACCTAGGTCAGGTTCACAAGCTTAAAGTAATGTGAAACACCCGGTATGGTGATCAAATAGAAATCGAGAATAATCTTGTTCAAAGTAGTAATTTTTACAAATAGTAAATCCAAATTGACAACACACACCGTCATTCTTAAATGTGAATTAAATGCAGTGACTCTCGATGGGGAAATCATTTTCGTTATTTTATCGCTGATATATGCGTCCCGAATCGAGTAGTAAATATTTACAATTGAGCGTAGTTCTGACGATGTTTTCTATGGAGTGGTAAGGTCGATTTGCTGAAAATTTTCGGCAATGCTAGTAGAATGTTACATTCCTTCAGTTGTCATAGCGACTGAATACTAACTTATCAGTTTCACGCGAACAAGTACATAATAGATCTTTAAAAGGGTACTGTACACTAAATCCGGCCATTTATCAGACCATCTCCTATTATACTCAGGAGAATATATTTAACAAATGAATGAATATGAGCCATGGATTGCAAAATACACCTGTGTGCATTATGAATGATACAAACAACATGGTAGTCATAATGAAAATTAATTTATGACTCCAGCCAATTATTCATTTTTATTATAATTACCATGTTGCTTGCATCGTTCATAGAGCACACAAGTGTATTTTGAACTAATCCATGGCTCAAATTCCTTCATTTGTTGCATATATTCTTCCGAGTATAAAATGAGATGGTCCCATATTAAAATGACCGGGTTTAGTGTACAGTACCCCTTTAATCTGATCCACTTATGCCAGTTTGTGAAATATCGATTTACATGTATATAGACTATTTAGACCCACCATCATCCCTAAATTTTATGAAAAGAAATTAATTGACTGTAAGAAATTTAAGCTTAAACTTCACATTATGGTTATAATGGTTGTTGTGTTAAAGTGATGTGAAACAATCTGGTAGGGTGATCAAATAGAAATTGAGAATAATATTGATCAAAGTAGTTATTTTTACGAATAGTAATCCAATTTGCCAATAAACACCTCCATTTTCATATACTAATTAAATGCAATGAATTTCAATGGCGAAATCAATTGTGTTAGTTTATCACCAAAAGTTGCGCCCCGAATCGAGATGTAAATATTTACAATTGAGCGTAGTTCAGACGATGTTTTCTAAGGAGTGGTATGGTCGATTTCTTTGAATTTTTTGGTGACGTTAGTAGAATGATACATCCCCCAGGTTGCCATATCGCATAAATATTAACTTATCAAATTCACGCACCCAAACAAGTCCATAATATGTCTATGGAATGATATATATCATAATAAAATCATCTGATCTTTCCACTATTAAAAGTCATTGATGTTATCATCCCATATATAAGGGTACATGTATGTATAGGCAAAAATTATGATGTGAAAGGTAGGAAATAATTCAACCTGTCCCCAGTGACAAGTAGCTATGTGTACATGTATTTGAGAAAATACGAGCTATGTGTGAAGAACTTCAATGTGATTTTTAGATTAATCAAGAGATTATGTAATTATTTTCACAAATGTATCAATTTAAAACACAAATCTAATATTCTCATTCTTATATACATGTAGAAAGCTGTTCAGTGTCTCTTTTTGTCAGATTCATGTTAATGTGTTTATTTCGGTCAGAATCAAGTTTTAAATATTTTTAATTCTATATTGTTCAGGCATTGTGTTTTCTGAAACTGTACAAAGCAGGCCAAAGAATGTATCGGCAATACTACATGTAGTCAAATTTCAAATACGGTACCTTGTTAAGCAGAGTCTTATATGAAGCCAATTCCTCAGAATTTAACTGCACAATGATATGATCACTGATCACAAACTCATCCAAGGTCTTCTTCACAACAGCTTCATATTTAGGCACACAAATCTGAAAAAATTAGGCACACAAATCTGAAAAAATTAGGCACACAAATCTGAAAAAATTAGGCACACAAATCTGAAAAAATTAGGCGCACAAATCTGAAAAAATATGGTACTGGTCATTTGCAGAATGAAGTCCTCAGATGGTGAATTTAGTGACGCTATCCAGCACATCGGGCTAAGCATCACCAAATTCACCCTCTGGGAACCTCATTCTGCTTTGACCTCAACTACTATAGGGGACCTAGGATCAGATTGAATTTCCCCAGTTGAAGTTGGTGATGTTCACCCTTTAGTCACCTCGATTATGCATTTTACCTTCTGCCAATTAGGGGATATAGAAACTTCCCTGATATGAAGGGGAAAATTAACTCATTACCACTCTAACCGCAGCTGACTACAAACCCCAGGTTACTTTGACATTGTGACGTTAAAAACTCAGTGCACCTTGCCATGGCGACGTAATTTACACCCCATTTCCTCAGAGATTTTGACGTTTTAGTCGGCTTTAGCATGTTTTTACCTTAGTTCTGTGATCGTTGTCATTCTGATTTCTAAATTCTAGAAATGGCCTTTCGTGGTTTCGCTATTTAGTATTTGTTCAGAATTTGTTGTTTCAAACTACCAATTAAATAGACTGTGCCACCTTTCCATAATGTCACAATTCCAAGTTTAAATGTTAAAATGTTGCAACAGTTATCAAAAGCAATCATCATTTTTATTATTTTTAACAAATGTACTTTCGAGCAAGGTAAGGCATGAATGGAATAAAATGTTCTGATTGGATAGAATATACTTCAACCGCATACTTCATGTAAAATCAAAACAATCATGACGATTAATGGAGAAAGCCATGAAAGTTAGGTTTTTACTTTTATTAAGTAAAAAGGTGTCAAAAGGTGCTTCTGAGGAAATGACGTAAGGTGACAAAATGTGCTTCTGAGGAAATGTCGTAATGTGTCAAAAGGAGCTTCTGAGTGGTAATGAGTTAAATTAAAGTCGCCGTTGCGAAAATTCTCAATATATGTTCATTTATTCATATTTGTATCAAGTTATGCACACTTATTTAAGAAAACAATCCCCCGCTGTCTGAAAGATACGAGTGTTTACGACTGTGTGTGTCTGGATGATAGCCTGATGCCTCACCTCATTATCTATTTTGACGGAAACAGTTATTTGCGATAAAGCGTGTGACGTATTCAAGGACCTTGGGTATTTCCCACAGGCACAGAATGGCTGACACTGACAGAAACATTTTTGCGATCTGATTGTTCCTCGTCTGATTCGTCAGCAGAAGACACTTTAAATTTGACAACGGGAGCGTACATGCATGAGCCGGAATTACCACAAAATTACCATGGTGTGAGACCACCAAACGATCCAGACCAGATGGCGAAGAGATGAAAATCGCGTACGAAAATGGTGAGTCACTGAGCGTCTCTTATTAAAAATATCGCGGTCACTGGCAAAACATGTGAAAATAAAATTGATATATAAATACTAGCTAAAACCCCGTTTATACGAGCGGACATGTGTAATAATCATTACGCATACTCAATACATCGAAATATGAAATATAATTCAAGGAAAAGTTGTGTGTCTGCCGAAATGTTAGTCTAAAAATATACCACTGTTATTACCAGTAGTATTTTTTTTTACTAAAAATGTTAATTTTTTGATGTATTGAAATTCTGGACTCGACCACTGCCAGTCCATGGCTGCTCACGGATTGACATTGGATTCAGCTATTAGTATCAGTACTATGACAATCAGAGACAGTGTTTGCACTGGCTAAAATAATAAATAATAATTTGCCAAAAATTAGCTAACTCTTGATTTGTGACATTGTCCAAGAAAAAAAAAGTGTCTTGAAAGTTGAATATTCAACATGTTAATTGTTATCTGGACACATCTTGAGATCCTGACATGCGCATCTCAAGCTCTGAACATATTACTAGTATCTCGCGATATTATCTTGAGATCTCTCCATATTTTCTTGAGATCTTGCCGTATGATCTCGAGAAAATATGTTAATATCTCATGATTCTTTTCTCGAAATGTCGAGATAATATCTTGGTGACTTTGGTGTGGATATTTTCTACAACAGTATATGGTACATTGTATATCATTTTGAAGACAGATTCATTGTGGTCCAAGTGAGATGATTAATCATATCCATGGGTTCACATGACTGTCGGGGTACTATACATACATGTACATGTAGTATGTCTTTTGAATTAAAATATGTTACGGTACTGGTATAGAAGAGCAACAGGAGGTATCTCGGATTCTCGGTCCAAAACAGCATCAACCCAACCAATTTCCCAAGCTGTTGTGGACTGAGAAGACTTGGTCTATACATGCCAATGTATGCTATTTCTGAATATATAGTCATGAAACGGAAAGAAATTAACTTTCCAAGAAAAAGTTGTTTGAGTCAGTATTTGGGGCAGGAGAAAGATACCCGGGTTTATTATCGCCCCCACTCCCCAACCGAGCAGCTACTTATGACAAAAATGAATTTATTATTTTATAAGTTGCTTATTTTGCTTCATACACTCATGAAAAGGCGAGAGATACTCAAGCCTCGGTATTCCCCCCTCCCACCCCAAACCCTGACTCAATGAAATTTTTCTGGATTAATTTTAATTTCTCGCCATTTCATGACTATATAAAGCGATATACCGGTACATATAAGTGATAAATAATAAGATATTTTTGTCTCATATGCAGCTGCTGGTTTCTTTTTTTGGGGGGGGGGAGGGATATTCAGGCCTGTGTAATTTCTCCCAACCCAAATCCTGACTCAATCAAAATTTTAATGGATATATAGCATTATAGGGCAATATAAGCAATAAAATAATTAGTTTATTTTTGTCATATACTCTTATGTAGATGCTGGGTGTGGGGGATATTCAGAACTGGGTATCTAATTCCCCCCTCTCCACACAAACCCTGACTCAAACAACTTGTAACATGTTAATTTATCGCCATTTAATGACTATAACATAAAAATAAATAAGCAATAAATTAATACGTGTACATTTATATTTTGTCGTATGTTGAATTCTCGGTGGGTGTGAGCATTTGACAGACTGAAAATAGTAAAAAGGGGGGATGCACTGGGGGAGATATCATGTACACCAGGTAAACAAACTACTATAGTATAAGCTGTGAATCTTTAAAACAGGATATTAACAAAACTGGATAATGAAATAGATACCTGGTAAACAATTCAGCAGGTATAACTTCTGATAACAAATTTGTGCGGAACTTATCCAAGATGCATGTATCCATGAGAACAAGTGGACGGACAGACGCATGCCCACTGTCATTCATCAGAACATACAGCAATGACCTAAACATTCAACCCCTTAACCACAGCAGAACTGTGGGTAACTTTTCAGGATTAAGTCCGAAATATGACTTGTTGCCTTCATGAGAGCTTTCCGATGAATTTCCACAAGCCATATTTCAAACTGAATCCTGAAACTATACCTATAATTCTGATGTGGTTAAGGGGTCGATTATTTAGGGCATTACTGTATGTCGAGTTTGTTACACATTTGTCAAAGTTTGCATCAACAAAATTGAGGAATTGAATGTTAACTCTGAGTTGTTCCATAATAAATGTACTTCCCTTGTCATTTCAGGTGTTCATGCAGCCTATGTATGTGATGGAGACTACAATGTACCTGTGAGTGCAGATGTTGCCATGATATTGAAAAAGTTGAGACCAAGCTAAAGGAAGTGACAAAAGCGATTTCATAGGAAGAAGGACACTTCAAGTGTATCACAGAGACTGTCCCCTTCAGGAGTGTGTGCCTGGACCCATGGCTACTTGAAGTTGCATGGTTAGGATACCAGCAACAGTATAGTCATCCGTTTAATGGACCTCTGCACAACAAATACAGGCATATCGCATAGACAGTTTATTCGGTGGTGCTATGGCTACCATGGTTTGCATAACTGCAGACCTCTTCCAGCGTGTGTTGTGAATGGCATCAGTAATTTCAGTATGCTTTCCCAAATGATGGTGGAAATTACAGGGGCTTTCGTTTGCCCGAGCTGGAGAAATGCATGAATAAATGAATGAAATCTTAATAGATTATTGTTACAATGTATCTCCTTAATCTTCATCTCCCATATATGACTGAAAATAATTTCATTCATTTGATAACGTTTGACTCTGGAATGGCCAAATTGTTTGATATTTAACTCTTTTTTTATTTAAATTTTTTTTATTTTCAAGTGACAAATTTCCCCCCACTTTTCATAGTTTGATCCTGAAATTGCCAGAAAAATGTTTTTTTTTTTAATTCCCTTTTTTTTTTTATTAAAATATATTTTTTTCCAAGCGACATATTTTTTTAATCACACAATTGATTATTTGATCCTGAAATGGCGAGAAAAATGACTTGAGATTTAAATTTGTTTTTATTTAATTTCATTCTTTCAAATGTCCAGGTCTGGATAGCTACCCACAACCCAGCACCTACATGACAAAAAATTGTCTCATGGTTTCATTGCTTATTTTGCTTTATAAAGTCATGAAACGAAGATTCCAGAACATGATGTAGATCCCCCCCCCCCCCCCAACCAGCGCCTACTTGAGAAAAATCATGGTTTTATTGCTTATTTTGCTTTATATAGTCACGAAACAATGAGAAATTAACTTCTTCCAAGAAAATGCTGTTTGAGTCAGGGTTTGGGTGGGGGTAAGATATCCAGGCTAGGAAGGGAAGAAGTCCAGGACCTATTAGTACATGACAAAAAATCATCTTGGGGGTTTTATTGATTATTTTGCTTTATAGTCATGAAATGGCAAGAAATAGACTTCTCCTGAGAAGGTGATGTATGGAACTAATCTGCATAAAATGACAAAATAACGATTTTTGTTCACTATTTTTTAAAGCAAACGCTTTTTTATGGTCGTTATTGTGGTCACATTTTTGTATATTATAATAAAAAAGAATGAGTCAGAGGAAAATTGGAGAAAAAAAAACTTGAACCCCATACAATGCTGAGGATGCGGCCCATTTTGGGAGGGGCTGGTGTGTTTACCCTGAACATAGATATTATATTATTTAGCGTAATAACACTCCAGTATTTACTTTTTCAACTCAACGAATGGAAGAAGCAATGGTATACTGTATAGATCTGTATTTCACTGTTTGATCATATTAAAATCATTTTCACAAAGATGATACATGCAGATACGTAGACAGCATAGCCACCCAAGAAGCCCTTCTGATAGTTCAGCCAGAAACGTAATTCGTACTCTTCTTGTGGGACTTGAAAGCAGAAATCTGGGAAAGCGGTCACGTATCCCATGCATTTCATATCAACAATAGGTTGAAAGTTAATAAATTTCGAAGTTCCCGTGGACCTACATGTAGATCATGCCACGAATACCTACTCCAGCGGCACGGGAGTAGAGATTCATGGCATGATCTGCTGTGGTCCTATTCTGACAGTCACAGTGACACACGAACTTCGTCCAAATATGTACGAATTTACTCCGGCCACGCGAATAATTCATGTCGTATTATTCAATATTTTATTACACACATAAATACATTCCGAATTCACGATTTCCAACGAAAACGAAACATGTTTGTGAACTAAAACAAAACCACGCAGAAACCGATTTCGATAACACAATGTCAACAGAATGCCGCAAGGTGATTAATGACGTCACGGGTCAAAAATAAATTACACCGAATCTGCAGTTTGCGTTTACAGCTGTGCGCATGCCAGGGGGGTTTCCTGGAATGCGAATCGATAGCGGCTAATCTTGGGACGATTAATTTCGTTCTCAGAACGACTCTGTTGGTATAATAAGCGGGGAAATGGGTAAAATATGAACTTCGCGACGGCGACTTTAAGTAAAAACAAAGTTAATTGGAGACACTATAGATACTTCCTAGAAGATGAGGCCTATGCAGAATGAGGTCCCCAGAGGGTGAATTTGGTTATGCTAGTCCATAGTGTAGGTTAGCATCACTAAATTCACCCTCTGGGGACCTCATTCAAGACACACTATTTGCAGGCTTGGATATGCAACTACCTCAGATGACAACACATTACGGTATTGTATTTGAAAGTACATGTAGAAAGCAAATTCACAAGATGACAATAGAGCTCAATTTGATATTGATACCGATAAGGCAGAGTCTAAAGTTTGCTATTACCGTGAACATCGGAATGACGGAATACATTGTATATACAGCTGAAACAAATTGATATTAAATGTGTTGCAAGTTTGCCAAATGTGTCAATTCTAACTTCTAAATCTGAGTTAGAAAACAAGTGAGTATATTGACAAGTAAAAGTGAATCACTAGTGAGTTGGTACATGTACGGTAACTTCCTATACTTCAAGTTATGAGCCACCATCTCGACCTCGAAATTAGTTACGGAAAAAGGCGATGCCATAGAAAAGCCATAGAAGCCAATAAATAATTTCATGCAATTCTAAAGCAATGCCGAGAAGAAAAAGGTCAATTTCAAGGGCTGTATTACAATTAAAATACATCAACATTCTTTAATTCTTTTTTATGATGTTTTTTTCCATTTCCGCAAAGTTCTTCACTGTTTATCACTGAACCGGTAATGAATTATTAACAAAATATTACAAAATATATACCGTTAAAGGTACTCAATCCGATAAAACTCCTCTCAATTACTATTTCAATGGCTTCGGGGGTCAAAAATATTTGATTCGAGTTGAGGAAGTCACCCATCAAAGCTCAGATTTGTTAGATATCGATTTTAGAAATCTATTATTTTTCATTATCGGGAATACTTTCTGGCCCAGAACTCAGTCAAAATTGCGTTATTATTACCACTTGATTTTAGAGTTATCCATCCTTGTCTGTTTGAATAGATTTTGGTGTACACATCCCGAGCAGATTACGGCAGTTGAAGGCAATTATTAGTACTCATCTCGAGTAACTAACAAATTTCAAAAATTCAATATCTAATAACTCTGAGCTTTGTTTGATGGGTTCCTCGACTCGAATCAAATATTTTTTACCACCAAAGCCAAAGAAATAGTAATATAGGACCCTCTGATCGGATTGTTGTTGTTGGAATCTGTTGAGATGGGGACCCTCTGTTTGGATTGAGTACCTTTAAAATAAATCAAATTTATAGAATTCAACTACAATGTATCATCAACTCACAATCCATCTCTTTGAAGTAGCTGACTCAAATATTGATGAGTATTTGGTTTTCATGTGTATTAGGAATGGATTTTCCAACAAATCCTCATCATACTTGTCCATAGTGGTCTTCAAACTCTCATTGTTTATCTATCTGCAATAAATTAAGGAGGTCATAAGAATTTGCTCAAAATATCAATGGTATCAACCCCCACCACAATTTTATAGATTGTTTTCTTGTTCTAAAATGAAGTTGAATTCAACTCCATGCATTATTATATGCTGAACACACCATTTTCTTGAACTTGATGCTATTTTGGAGCAAAAAAAAAAAAAATTCAGGAGAGCAATTTGCTCACTTATCTCTTTGGGCGCCGGTGACAATATATCTTGTCAAGCGACGTAATGATAATACATGTTTGTATGTTTTCACTAATATTCCTTTCCCACATTTTGTTCTATTCATTTTGAAATAATAAAACAAATGACAGTAAAATTGCTAACTTATTGACTTAATTGAAAATTGTTTAGTGACATTATATATTTAAAAATATATTTGCATTATGGCAATGATGCAGTTACAGCTTGCAGCATCACAAAGCACCATTTGATGACAATCTTCAGAAAGGCCCCGCGTCAATGGATGAAGGGTCAAGCAAGTTTATATTGACTTGAAAATAACTCTGTGGTAAAACTATCACATTTTGACAAAAGCATTGACTCAATTAAATATCTGGTTAATGCATATACCAAATTTGAATATAATTGGATAACTAAAACTAAAGTTATCATCCAGAAACCATCTGGACGGAAGGATGGACGCATGGGCAGACACAAGCATTTTATTTTTGGGTGACAAATATTCAAATGAGTTGCTTCTCATGGAGTCTACTAAGGTGGACTAGTTACTACCATGATCAACCAATTGGCCTCAATCACTCTGGGAAAGAAGAGGCTAGCATTTGGTAATGCCTCTCTCCAAGATATGTGTACCAGTAGTTGGGCTAACCAACAACACATTTTAGCTGATATTAAGCGGACCATAAAATTTATATTTAAAAGAAATGATAGGTTAATAATTGAGAACAAATGTGCTAAACTATGAGTATATTAACTAAAAAGAATGCAAGCTGATAAATGACACACAGTCGTAAATGATATTTTTAGTATAAAATATAAAGAAAGATAAATAACTAACGAGAATGGAAAACATGAACAAAATGATTGAACACTCAATTGATTGCCATCATAATAGTAAACATCCATACCAAATTTCATTGATATTCGTCAACCGGTGTGTATCTAGATACAGACAAAAAAACAACAATTCCAAATGTACAAAGATGAATAACTTTAGAACGGAAAACCAGAAAAAAATATATTGAACACTCAATAAAACGATTGAATACTCAATTGATTGCATACTCAATTGATTGCCCTCATAGTAGTGAACATCCGTACCAAATTTCATTGAGATTCGGCAATCGGTGGTGGAGATATCTGCTCTGACAGACAAAAAAGCAACATTTCCAGATAAACAAAGATGAATAACTCTATAATGGAGAATCCGGAAAAAACGATTGAACACTCCGTTGAATGCCCTCATAGTAGTGGACATCCATGCCAAAAAACAACATTTCCAATTAACAAAGATGAGTAACTGATAGTTGGACTGTGTATGCTTTATAATGACAAGATTGTAAGTATAAAATTAATATCAAACAATCTTTGATTTCAGGTGCGACTTTGTGGTGTATCCTTGGTTACGTCCACTAGAGATGGAATCGCAGTCGTGTGTATGTAAAAATCATAGATGGAACTTTCTTCAAATTATATTTCCATCTTAAATTTCCAGTTAGTTTTCAAGTCTAGTCTTTCCATTCCACACTTATGTTTGTAGTACTGCTTAATATATGGAACTGTCTGGGATATAAAATCATGATATTATGTCCAAATATATGTAATACACGAATACAAATGTTCAAATTAGGACAAAATGCCATCGGCCAAAATATTTGAAGGAAATAAGGACAACATAATTAACTGTAACCTGTAGTAAAGTCAACTGCATTGGAATAATTTCTGACGTAAGAGACTTTAGATCGCAGGGTAGTCAATCAAGTGATTAACAGCTTACGATATCCCTCATAATGAGTCATATGCAACCACATTGCAATTGTATAAACAAACTATCCACGATTTTGTCGGGCCCGATTCCTCCACTTATGAATGAATCATGATCAGTGTTGAAAATATTTGAAAGTGCGATGGAAGCTTATAAAGGCTTATATTACATACAGTGTTAATATGCTACACTTCTGTCATGTCTTTAATGTTTATTATATCATTTCAACCGCAGTTCATTTCTCATATTCGAATTTCTATACGTTTAAAAGACGATTTATTATCCGAAACGTCGAACTTTCCGCCGCAGCGTGAAAAATGGGTGCACTCGATCTGGAATCCGAAAAAAAATATTGCTGTGTCGGTCCCTCATTTCTCTTCCTGTTGCTCTGCGATTTCAATGATTGTATTGTAAGTGATAAATAAGGTAATATTATTTAATAACAAATTAATAAACATGTCTGCAGAAGAACAAATTTTAAATTTCTATCGTTACTCTATTGTGATGGCGCAGAATTAGACTCAATGACAGGTCACTCGGGTTCCTGATCGAGAACACCCACCACTGCGGAAAGTTTATCACTTCAGGTGATAAATGGTCTTTTAATCTGATAAAAATTTGGGTTTGAGATTCAAACTGCGCTTGAGATGATATAATAAAATTTAAAGACTTGATAGAAGTCCACCATGAATCTTGAATCTTTCATGTTAACACAGTACCGTATGTAATATAATTAAGGCTTTATGTAAGCTTCCACCACACTTTCATGTTAACACAGTACCGTATGTAATATAAGGCTTTATGTAAGCTTCCACCGCACTTTCAAATAATTTCCACACTGCGAGACATGCAGGGAATTTGAATGTAATACAAAGTTTAAGCAATATTATGTTTATTTTGAACTACTGGCGGTACTGCCGTGACTCGTGAGTGCTGGCAATGGCGTGGCAGCACTACACTAGCTTTGCCAGTCATGCACAGTTGTTGGCCATTAAAATACATATTAGCCCTAGACTAAATACTATAGTAGAAGAAGTAGGGAAACAACATGTTCGAAGTACCCTCCCACCTCCCCTTTTGCACTCGAAATCTCATCAAAACGAATCTGCTTTGGACATGAATACCTTCGTATGCAAAACTATCGAATATCGAAAAGCACACTTACATATGTACCATACACTCCTTGACATGTTTATCCAGAAAAAAAAACCTTTTTGGTGAGTGTGTTGGCCAACCATGCGCTCAAAAGCTGAACGTTTCCCTTCTTCTTTACTTTACTACCAATCTTAAATGTACTAGGGGTGCCACGATTAATCGTATAATCGATGAACCGTTGATAAAGCCGATAATTGATTACCATTTCCATCGCCGATTAATCTGCAATATTTATATCGGACGTCAGAAAATGCTGGGTATTATTGAATACCGTGCTTATTTTACACAGTTTAATCTACAACCTAGGTGTTAACATCCTTTGATCGCGTACCAAAGAGATTCCAATAACATGAGTACTACTGATATATGTTGCAAACAGTCGGCAGTTCATTTGATGATGCGACATGGTTTCTCGTCGGGTCGTTGTATATTCTACAAATTGGCGGCACTGCAGATTTGAACACTTTGCGACGTTGTTTATGTCTTTGAAATGTGCCGACTGTCACCGTGTTCAATGAACTGAATGCACTCGCCCTTGAATCTGATTGGACCAATGGGAAGTTGATTGACATTCTCTCTAAAACCAGGGAACCAATATATATGGCATTTTAATCAGCGATGTTCTCCGCAATGCACTTTGTTTGTATAAGTACAAATATATACTTAGAAGTTACTAGAAAAGGCATTCGCATATCGTGTGGTGAATGCTGAATGAAACTGACTATTATCAAATACTTAGCTTGTTCTGAGTCCTGCAATTCGCGGGTGGGGGCACACGTTTGTGATTGTTGACCATACTCTGGAAGTTTGATGAAACTTATAGTTTCCGTAACATTTGATTCCTTTCTTTAGGAACCGCCGGCGGTCCATCGTTCATTCCTACTTTTATATTGTTTGTATATGTGGCTATTCATAAAACTGAAATTAATCGCGACGTTCGTTCTAATGAACTCACAGATATTATAACCATAACATCGCCAGGAACTGTGCTGGTATTCAATACATTGTGTCATTAGTCATTAACGGTGGTTTATGATGCACTTTATTAATGTAAAAATTACATCAGCCGATGCCTCAAACAACCAGCGACAATGCAGTTATTGAGTTAACCAGCACCCATGTAATAGGCCATATTACGGAATACTTCCACTGATGTTATTAATATTAGGTACGATTAATCGATTATAGTCGATTATTGACGACCGATTATCGATTATCAAAATCAATAATCGTGGCACCTCTAAAATGTACATACACACATGTTATGTATATACACAATGGTGATGGTTTTTATGAATATTCAACTGTACGAATAACCACGACAGACCGTCGGTGTGCCTTTGAAGGCAGAATCTCCAGATAGGTAACAGGTAATAGTACTATACTCTATAGTGTTTAGTCTAGGGTGAACAACTGTGGCGGGGTCATGTGACTGCCTTACTGACAATATCACATCGAGCGGTGTGTGTGTTTTTATATTTCTACTTTCCGTTTCTGAGAATGACATTGTGAGTGAAGTTATTTGAAGTTTTAAGAACGGCAGCCATCGATTCGCATCTTACTCTTACTTTGCTATCGATTCGAAAATACAACGAAAATAGGATATACAACTCGATCAACATTTATAGAAAAATACTAACACCGGATGAGTTTAGGGGTAAAAAAGAATGCATACTGTACTTATTATCCTTCTACAATAGAAATAACTTGGATGTTAACCAGAAAGTTTGGTAAATCGCAACTTTTCACACAAGAAAAACAAACCCGGAAGTTCACGGGGTTGTAGAAGTTATCAAAATCCCGGAACCGGAGACACAAATAATCCACTTAAAATGGCAAAAATGGCCACTAAAAAGAAATTAAGATGCACACAAAGGCAACAAATAGCTGCAGAGAGAACCCAACTATATGATGAAATCTCTCAAGCCAATGCATCTAATGATCAAGTA
This sequence comes from Siphonodentalium dalli, assembly GCA_032622095.1. Taxonomy (NCBI): domain Eukaryota; kingdom Metazoa; phylum Mollusca; class Scaphopoda; order Gadilida; family Siphonodentaliidae; genus Siphonodentalium; species Siphonodentalium dalli. The sequence continues at coordinate 128,971,917 of CP136062.1, forward strand.
CTATTCTATAAACTTATAAACAAACAAAGGCTCACCAAGAGTGTAGTCACTGAGTATATTGAAATAGATGGACACCAATATGGTGCCGAACAGATGATGGATGGATGGTTTAAGGGGGAGATGCACGTTTTGCATAAATCACAGTAAATCCAGCCAGAAATGGCAAGTGATTTTCAACAAAGAATTTCTCTGGATCTATCTGGTGAAAAATCTTGAATTTTACATATGATAATTTTCATTATATATAGAATCAGAGCAATTATAAAGAGACAATAACAATAATGGATTTTAATACATTTGAGAGGTTGAAAATATTTGTTTCGTTTCTGTCCCTTCAGGTACCGAGAACTGCCAGAAAAAATTATAATTTCAAACAACATGTCAACCATCAAATAGCTTATTGTCTTGACTCCATGAGAGGAGGCTTCATTTGTATCATAATGTTGAGTTAGCTTTTTAATTGCATATTATAGCATCATACCCCATGTATTATAATGAAGAACAAAGCAGTCACAAATATGCCAGCCCAATGAAAACAAATGTTCAAATGTGGTGCTGTCCACTCAAGCAGGGAGCAATCAACAGAAATTAGGCCACATTGTTAAGAGATATGGTGGTCAGATTTAACTTGGTTATGAACCCATGACCCAGAACTCAACTGAGCCCAATTTTTCAATGACCAACAAGCATGGCATGAAAATTCTCAATAATACAAAATTATTTATGGTAGTTGTCTTTCTGAATGAAAATAATCATTTAATTTCATGAATCAAGAAAAATTAAGTCTCCTCTCATGATCTTCAGATATGTTATCATGTATATATGAAATGCACTTTCAAAAGAAATCTGTTTTACAGTAGTTCTCGGTACCTGAACACAGTGAAATTTTAAAGATTTTTCATGCCATAAAAGTAAAGTAAATGAGATTATAATAACCAAATGTCCAATGGTTCTTATGTATGGTACCACAATAATCTCTTGTACAAAATTTCACAAAGATATTCCTGATAGATTTAGAGAAAATACATTTTGAAATACCAGGAAAGTTTGGCAAAACGTGCGTCTGACCCTTAAACACTTCAAAAAACTGTCAGAACCAAAAACTGCCGATAGATTTGATGATACATTCCACAAACAAGTCTCGGCTGATATTGAAGCTATTGAACAAATATGTCGTGCTAATACACCATCTTTAGAACCAGTCACACTGCATGAAATTAAAACAATTGTCAATAAGCTCAAACTAAATAAAGCAGCTGACTATGCTGGAATTACGACTGAACACCTCAAATATAGCATAGAAGAAACTGCCCCAATAATCATGAACATCATAAACACTATATATGAAAAACGAGAAGTGCCAAAAGAAATAAAAATCGGCATATTAACACCTGTACCAAAAAAGGACAAAGAACCAACAAAACCAGGGAATTACAGGGGCATAACTATCAGCTCCATAATATGTAAAATCCTAGAAGCAACCCTGCAAGACAAACTAGACAACATACTATTACCATCACAAAATAAAATGCAACGTGGCTTCACTCAAGGCACATCACCTCTAGTTGCTGGGCTTTATATGATAACTGAAGCATACAATGAAAGCAAAGACTTAAATGAGTCATTAATATTAGAAACCCTGGATGCTGAAAAAGCATTTGACGTTGTATGGCATAAAAGCCTACTGAGAAAACTTTTCATTGATGGGATCCACAGCGACCTATGGCTACTTGTAAATTCATTACATCATGAGGCGAATACAAAGGTAAAATGGGGTGGATCATACTCCTCAGATATACTACTTCACCAAGGAATAAGACAAGGGGCTAAATTATCAGCAATGCTCTATAAAAGATTTAACAACGACATGCTAAATCAGCTAAGTAATAATGCAGCTGGGTTTAAAATTGGCACAATTGATATAACAGCCCCCACCTGTGCAGATGATGTAGCCATCTTAGCAAAAACAACATCTGATTTACAAACTCTCACAAGTATTGTATACAACAACTCATGTAAAGATCGATTCGCAATGAACGCAACTAAATGCGAAATTGTCCAAATGAAAACATCTACACAAAAAATGAATGGTGAAATAAAAACTGTCCTAGGTGGAACTCCTGTTAATATCGTAGGCTCCACCAAACACCTAGGTGTAGAGCGTAATCCAACAAATACCCCAGATATCCCAAAACGAATAACAATGGGCAGACGAACCCTATACTCCTTGATGGGTACAGGGCTACATGGAACAAACGGTATATCACCAGTAATAGCATACCAAATGTGGAACACTTTTGTCATTCCTAGAATGCTGCATGGTATAGAAATCCTACATATGAAAAAAAAAGACATAGATGAACTCGAACGTTTCCAACGAAAAACCATGAGACAACTGCAGAGTTTATCAACACGCACAGCAAATGCTGCTACAAATGCACTTATTGGAGCTATTCCCATCCAAGGCACTATAGATCTCAAAATTACAACATTCTATATTAATATAGCCAAAACACACAACTCTGCAGAGCGAGATCTTGCAATAAGGCAACTTATCATGAAAAATGACAACAGCCATAGCTGGTTTATACATGTCAGAGACATACTTTCCAAATATACCCTTCCTGACCCACTGCATATCATAAACACCATCCACAGTAAGGAAGATGCCAACAAATGGAAAACAATATGTAAAAAAGCTATATACCAATATTGGCATGATATTAATGACAGAGAGTTCTCCAGTAAAACAACATTAGCAATGATCAAACTGCAAAAAAATTCCAGCAGCAAATGTCATCTTGTATGGGATTCATCAAAATACTCGCCCGCTGCCACAAAAAAGGCTATTATAAAAACATGGTTGATGACAGACACTTATTTACTACAAATAAATAGAAAAAGATTCAGACAAAACCTGACCTCTGCCATATGTCCACTATGCAAACTAGCTGATGAGGACAGAATACACTTCATTTCACAATGTACGAACACTAGTAACCAACGACATCGTTACATACAAAAACTCAAATTATGTCTCTCAAAAACTACCACTGACAAATACATTATTGATCAACCAGAACTCTTAACTCAATTAACCTTAGACTGCACAAAACTAGAAACCTGAAACCTCACCGATATAGAAAAAGAACAAATTGAAAAACTGGCAAGAAATTTCTTATACTCAATCCATGTGCATAGAGTAAACACTTTGAAAACAGAAGCAGACAAGCACATATAAAATGACAAACTAGCCGAGCTGTACAGGCAAAACAACTACCTGTAAATATTATTGTCAACACGACAATTTTAACTATACCAATCTTAAAAACAAAACAAAAATATACATGTACATATGTACATATGAAAGCTCAACTTAAAAGTTTTTAAGTGCAACTTACGCACACACAAATCTTTTAACTCACTAGTACCACAATTTTACCAACCATTTTATCATTACTGTAGTTTTACCTGGTCTTATTTGACTTATTTTTACTTCCATTATTTTTATACCCATTATAATGGGGTGCTCCTCACTTAAAGGAGGGAAATCCACAACAAGCAAGCAAGCAAGCAAGCAAGCAAGATGGTCGACCGGCATACGGTACAAGGATTTAAAACAGAGATGCTTCGCAGGATCTGCTCAAATTTCCTGATATATTTATAACTTAATTAATTATGCATGCATGGGCCATATTTCCAATTGATTGCTCCATGTTTGAGTGGACCAGGCTGTTTGTCAGCATAGGATACATGTGTGCAGTATATATTTAAAAAAATAAATTCCAGACATATTTAGAGAAAATTAAAGATACACATTGAATAGGCCCTATAATCCGATTCGATGGTCCCCGTATCATCCAGTTACAAAAACAACGAATTTATTCACAAAAAAAAGATTTATTTATTCAAATTAGTTTAATATTACCAATAAATCCTCACAACAATACCAATCACGATATCATATTTGCCATAAAAGTCCTACAATAAAAGGGTTTTCTTGGCAGTTTGGGGTCAGCGAGTGTGGTTTACAACATCCATATGTATGGTGATTCCTAATTATAATTGGAATTCCCCTACAAGTGCTGTCACGAATGTAATCACAGAGTATTTCCGCGTGGTGCCATATAACATGCAGAAATAGTAATTTAGCGGCGTTTAATCGGGTTAAACATCTGTAATTAAGTTAGCAGAACTTTCTTGGTATCGATATCTCAAATGGAAAATAAGAAAATTATAATTTCATTGCAACCTCCCAAATATATTAAAGACATATTATTTCGAGTGCGATAAACGTATTATAAGTTAGTTCTCAGACTATATATGCCAATATGGTGAATGTGGCATTCTACATCATTACCGAAATCGACCATACCAACTCCATATAGAAAACATCGTCTGAACTACGCTCAATTGTAAATATTTACATCTCAATTCGGGACGCAACAATCAGCGATAAACTAACGCAAACGATTTCGCCATCTAGCGTCATTTCATTTAGATATATAAAAATGACGGTGTCTTTTGTCAATTTGGAATATTCGTAAAAATAACTACTTTGAGCAAGATTATTTTCCATTTCTATTTGCTCACCTTGCATCGGAGTGTTTCACATCACTTTAACATATATTAGATTTATCCATATTCACATGCATACACATGTGGGCCTAAGTCATTGGGAGTGCATGTGGTGTACGAAAGACGTGTTAATGATGTGAGCGAATTGGAAGAATGTCTGCACTTTATCTATAATATATATAGCATGTATTTTCTGTTTATATTTACATTCATCCATTGATGTCTGTTTATTAAAATAAAAAAAAAATTTAATTAAATTTTTTTTTCAGAAAGCTCATTATTATTTATATGCTGCTTTTTGGAACGAAAGCATGCAATGACGCTCTTTAATTTACCCGAGACGATCATTGAATATTTTGCAAGACTAATCACAGGTCCCTGGCACAATAGACCCCCACACCCATTGGCCAAAGTGGTGGGGGTCTATTGTGCCAGGGACCTGTGTGCGAGTGCATGTGGTGTACGAAAGACGTGTTAATGATGTGAGCGAATTGGAAGAATGTCTGCACTTTATCTATAATATATATAGCATGTATTTTCTGTTTATATTTACATTCATCCATTGATGTCTGTTTATTAAAAAAAAAAAAAAATTAATTAAATATTTTTTTCAGAAAGCTCATTATTATTTATATGCTGCTTTTTGGAACGAAAGCATGCAATGACGCTCTTTAATTTACCCGAGACGATCATTGAATATTTTGCAAGACTAATCACAGGTCCCTGGCACAATAGACCCCCACACCCATTGGCCAAAGTGGTGGGGGTCTATTGTGCCAGGGACCTGTGTGCCGAGGTGGGTGTTTATCAGACTGACCTTATACCTGCTATAATCAGTGACGTGGCGAGAGGGTCTCCGTTGGGGGTGTCCACTTTGGGAAATTCCAACTGCAACCCCCCCCCCATTGAATCCGACCGAACACAAGTTTTCCATTATTCCATTTGCACCCCCTTTGCACCTCAGTACTCAGGCCTAATAGTCTATATATTCATATAAAGAATGGTTATATATACCCGGTATGAGAACATTCAGATAGTTGAACCTGAAAATTCTAACATCCAGTGGTCCAACTCCCGACAAATACACACGGCTATATATACGGACATGAGACCAGTATGGGGCGCCGTTCTTCTATTTATTACCTATTTAGTGATATCACTAATTCATTTTATGATATCACTAATTCGATTATGTGATATCCTTAATTCATTTTGTGATATCACAAATTATTTTGTGATATCACTAAATATTTTAAGATATCACAAATTCGAATTATTGATATCACAAATTGATTTTATGATATCATAAAATCGAATATGTGATATCACAAAATAGTAGCATTTAGTGATATCACTAATTCTATTTTGTGATATCACATATTCATTTTGTGATATCATAAAATTGAATATGTGATATCAGTAATTCATTTTGTGACATCAATAAATAGGAAATGGCATAGCTTGCCGCGCCATTCTACTATATTTATGTAACATTTAGTGATATCACAAAATAATATTAGTGATGTAACTAAATAGTCATGTTGTCAGAATTAGTGATATCACAAAATGAATATGTGATATCACAAAATCGAATTTGTGATATCACTAATTCATTTTATGATATCACAAAATCGATTTTGTGATATCACAAAATAATAAGCATTTAGTGATATCACAAAATCGATTTTGTGATATCATAAAATGAATTAGTGATATCACTAAATAGGTAATAAATAGAAGAACGGCGCCCCATAGACCAGGACCATGGTTGTTCGGCCCGGTGTGAGAAAATTTTGAAAACTAAACAAGAAAATCCAAGCATCTATAGACTGGCCTCAAGCTTTCCTAGTGTTGGAAATTTCAAACCTCATACTCACCCTTAGGTTGGAAAATTCTCCAACTGATGACAATTTTAGTCCACATTTTTTACCAACTGTAGTAAAATATTATTTTGTTAAACTAATTAGCAGTTTTTTTTATCGGCCACGGGAGAGGGACCATGACCAGGCCGACCATGGTTCGGCCCGGTGTGTGAAAATTTTGAAATCTGACAAATAAAATCGCAAAATCCTAGCATATTGACTAGTCTCAAGCCTTCTTAGAGTTGGAAATTTCAAACCTGACACACCCACTTAGGTTGGAAAATTTCCAACTAATGACAATTCCAATGACAATGTTGACCAAATGTAGGACAATATTGTTTTCTTAAATTAACTACTGTAGCAGTTTTTGACTGACCATGCACGGGGGAGGCACCAGGCCGGGTAACTACTGTAGCAGTTTTTGACTGACCATGCACGGGGGAGGCACCAGGCCGGGGGGGGGGGGGGACACCAGGACAAAAGCTTTCCAAGTGTTGGAAATTTCCAACCTGACACCCCACCCCTAAGTTTGGAAAATTTCCAACTGATGGCCATTTTTATAAATAGCAAGTTTTGGAAAATGTGATACCATAGTTGACAGTGGTTAGCATTATTTTAATGCAATAAATCGATTCTGATAACTAAAGCGTATTTTGAAGAAATGTTGTTGTTATATCTTGATGCTATGGCGTCTGATCTGATTGAGTAGGCCTACCTTTAACGCTTGAAAATCCGTTATTTATTTACTTTTGTCAACCCAGAAAAATAATTAGGGTCGGCGCCAAAAAAAAAAGAGGGGGGGGGTGCGATCGGGTTCCTGAATAATTTTTTGTTGTGTTTCCTCGGCCAAATTGGTACCCCCACCCACCCCTGCTACTTATAGTATATAAAACGCTCTTTATTATATCGGTTTTCAAGGCTATTGCGCAACGCGATTTCGCTCACACGATTCGGAGAACATGGCGCCGCGGTTTCTTTGAAGTTGACTCGCACAACAAACTCACTTTCGTTAAATAAACAATTTAATAGAGAGAAAACTTCCTCGACAGACTGGATGGGGAAACGCACACTGTCAACACCACACTTGAGAACACGCATTGTTATTTCACTTTTCAGCGCAGAAGACACACGGAAGACCCGTCACGTATATATTTCACGCTCGGATGGCTGGTCGAAATGCTCAGTGCACACAACCAGGAAGTTTTTAACTTTACTTATCCATGCAATAATACGACGTCAGGTTTGTATGTTTATTATGAAATTCAAGGCTTTATTTCTAAAAACGAGAGCGTTTTGTCAACATATTTTCTATACAGGTGTTTATTATAATATATAGCTCTACTTAGTAAGCTGTCAAGTCATAATTTTTAGGTAATTTAGTCTGATTTAGTAACTTTTTACCTTGCCCAATCACATTTTATGTAATACCATACAATTTGGTATCTAGCTATGCATACACATACCTCGTCATCTACAGGTGATAAAGATTTTAATGAGGCCTATATGTTCTATGTCCAGGTATCTGCAGTATTTCATACTTTTATATCATACTTTTATATCATGACATATAGATGATCACAAGAGTTTTGGTGTACTGGTGGGTGGGGGTATAGTGGCTTTACATATACATGTACCACAGGGAGACCGGAGGGTGATAAATGATGTGGGGGTGGGTGGGTATGGTGGCGTAACATATGTGCCACTGGCATTACTTATACCACAGGGAGGGGAGGGCAATAAATGATTAGTGACTGACATTAATGCAGGGCTTCCGCTAAGGGCAATGGGTCCCATTTAGGGTACCTTTCCCCTCACCCAAAGTTCCCCTTTAACATATTCTTATTATTCTCCGTACCTGATCCACAGATTAATGACTCATTAATGCCTATATATTAAACATGTGTATCTCCACTAAATAAAACCAACAGGGAGTAATAAACGATAGTTTTATTTGCCTGCTAATGCAGTTCAGGTAAATAATACTTTTCGGGGTGACACACATTGACAATTAGGCAGACATCGCTAAAAGCCATGTGGTTGATTCTGCCTGGTTACATTGCAATTACGTTCTCAACTATCACACTGTTCTGACTGGAGGGGGGGGGGGGGGGGGGGGGGGGGTGGTGATTAATAATTATGTTGATGAGGTCCAGATGTTAGCCACTGAAGGATGATCAGGAATATTCCATGGTATAACATGTTGTAAAGAATGTAGTGAAGTTGGACATCAAAATAAATTGAGAATTTTAACAATTTACTCTACCGTTGATGGTGGCGGTATGAAAAATTGTCAGTAAATTAATTTTACAAGCGTAATTTAACTTTAAAAAACTTGACATTTTGTTGCACAGTACCTATCAAAGTTTATTTTCAGTTCCAAAGGACAATTAACATCCTTACAATAACCCTTCAAATTGTCAAAAATAAAATGCAATAATATGATTCCTTGACTTTATCTACATGTAATAATTATATTACCGTTGATATTCAGAACTTGGCTTAAATTGTAGACTTACTTACTAAGTACTATTACATTTGCAATTTGTTGATTGACTGAGATTTCACCCCGTGGCTATATGGGTATACAGTAATGCCCAAAGTAAAGTGACCACTTAACCACAGCAGAAATATGGGTAACTTTTCAGGATTTAGTTGGAAATATGGCTTGTTGCCATTCATCAGAAAGCTCTCGGGGATTACTGTATATCATTCCTTCAATCCCTAGCGGTGTATCTCTAGTGACATGTCTAGATCATGTCAGCCGCCAGCCCTTCAAGGACTGAGAACATGTCGCACACATAATTCTTGTGAAGATGACTGCCAAATGTCACAAATCTCTACTGTGGCTACACCCATAGAGATTATACTCCATCAGTGCAAAACCTGGGAGTGTTTATGTTGTGAGGGAAGTCTGTGACATTAAAAAAACAGTGCAGATATTATATTTCTTAAATAATGCATGTTCCTTAAGTAATAATGTATTTAACTGTTGGTGCTAGCTCAAGATTGCATGATTTATGTGATTTTGGTGAGCGATTTTGCTTTGCATAGCTTACAATCATGGAATTTCTGCCGGTTAATAAATTCAACATTTATTGCGATATCAGCTCGCATAATTAAAAAAAATCATACAATTACAATTTTAAGTTTGAACCACCCCTACTGTGAAATGGATTTATAAGGAGCAAGTATTAACAATGAAATATATTCCCTGCCAGAATGAGTCAGAACATAAAACAGTTCCCAGGTTTTATATGATCTATACGGGCATACAGTAATGCTCTTAAGTAATCGACGCCAGAATTACGGGTTACCTTTCAGGATTTAGTCGGAAATATGGCTTGTTGCCATTCATCGGAAAGCTCTCCCCGAGAGCCATATTACCGACTAAATCCTGAAAAGTTACCCATCATTCTAGTGTGGTTAAGGAGTCGATTACTTAGAGAATTACTGTAGCTATAGATTCATGACATGATCTAATGACATTTTCAAACTTTTGTGTACATATCAGTTAGTTCTTGGATATATACCCCTGGGATATCAAGTAAACATATTTAATAAAAATGAATATAGAAATTTAACCCTCTTCAATGTACTAATGTAATAATTAGTAACAGTTATTTTTTACTGTTACTGGAACGTGTACATTCAGGAGGCCCCCACCCCCTACCCCCACTTAACACAGAGGGTGGAATACGGAATACCAGTTAACAACCATATGGAATTTCCAGATAAATTTTCTATTGCCGTACGAGCGCCAGTCATCCTGCAGTGTCCACGTCTAAAATGATATAAAATGACTATGATCTATGTCAAACCGTGAATTTACTGTGACAAAAATCGCATTTATATTATTATTATGATAATTTTTTGGAAGGTGTCGAAGGTCGGCGTACGAATACCGGTATTTTTGGAATACCGAATACCTCCCACCAGAGAGGCCGGAATACGGCGTACCTCATAACAGAGCATGGAATACGGCGTACGAAAAGGGGGGGTGGGGGCCTCATTCAGGTACCTAAATAATTGTGATAGCCTAATAATAGTGATGGGTGGGGATTTAGGCTGAAATTAATAATAGTGATGGAAAATTCACTCTATGTCTCAATGCCGAATAATAGTGATCATTGGGAATTTTCTCCAAATTTATAATCTTGCTGACACTATTATTAGGCACATGAGGGTACTCATGGGAATCCCAGGCACCTGTCTATTACAAAATATAAGGCAAAATTCTTCCATAATATCTGACATTCATAGTAACAATTTACCATGTCATTGGGGTAGATCGTAACATGAATCTCTACTATGGCTAACACCCGTAGAGATCATATTCCACCAGTACAAAACCTGGGAACTTTTTGAAGTTTTGACAGTGAACCTTATAAAGTCGAAAAATAATGCGGGGAATATATTTCTTAATTACTATATGTTCCTTAATAATGTAATTCACTGTAGGTGAAGGTCGTAACTAAAAATTTCACGATTTAAGTGACTGTGAGCGATTTTGCTTTGCGTTGCTTACAATTATTGAATTTCTCCTGGGTAATTAATTCAATGTTTATTGCGATATTGGCTTAGAAAAGTATGATAAGCATGCAATTTCGAGACTGTACATAATTCTAGCCATTTATAGGGCAATCTCCTACTATACTCAACAGAAAATGTCCAATATGAATCAAGAATGAGAGTTAAATACACTCACTTACACAAAGAACCATGTACCATGTTGACAATTACTGTACAATTTCAAATCTATTATCCAATTTTGTATATTGTTTAATCATACTCATGTTATAGTTTACAAACAACCTTGTTACATATCGCAGTTCTTGACAATGATTTAGATCACTTGATTTAAATTGGCCAACCCTGTGTATACCGGTAACAACCTGATAATTAAAAGGAAAATGAGTAAAAGGCTTATTATTATGTTGTTTTACATCGTTCATACACTGGTTCATAGAGTAATTTAAAGCAAATTTAATGTATTTTTTTACTCATCCCTGACTAAAATTAATTAATTTGGTAAATATTTTGAATAGAGTAGTAGATGACCCCATAAATAGCTGGATTTAGATAGAGTCTTCCTTTACAGTAATGCCCTAAATAATCGACTCCTTAACCACAGCAGAATTATGGGTAATTTTTCAGGATTTATGACGTCTGTCCGACATTTTTTGGTGGAGTCATCCCCCCTTTTTCGACTTTTTTTGCAACATGCATAATTTTTGTCCGAGCTTTTATTCCTACATTTATTGGTCAATGTTTTTTTTAATCTTGGCACTGATATTTAGTACCATGGGAACCTGTGCACCTGCGATTATGATGTCTGTCCAACTTTTTTTTTTGGAGTTATTCCCCTTTTTCGACTTAGAACATTTTCGCAACATGCATAATTTTGTCCGAGCTTTTATTCCTACATTTTTCGGTCAATAGGTTTAAGATTAGGATTAACTGTTATTTTATTATTTTAACTAAATGTTTACTGACATGTGAAACATCTTAGTATTTTAAAAACACTGGGGGTATCCTTAGTCCCATTGGGACAGTCACACCTGTAGTTTTTTTCTGGTCTCCAGTGGGGTCGGATGTTTTCATGGAAGATATGACATCACCACTGTCGCTATGGTAGCTGTACATGGGTAACTCATAATACCTAAATGAAGGGAACTATTCAAGCGATATGAGTGTTTCATTATTTTTTTTTTTGTATATCGCTGCATTTTTGCCACCTTTTTTGAGGACATGTGGAAATTCTGGAGTTAGGACCCTTGTCTCATTTACATAGAGGCACGGACTCAGTATAAGTGTTCATTTCTGCAAATGTGCATGAGCATGAACAAATTCTCATTTCTTTTTTAAACGACCATGTATTTATAGGTATGGCACATTGAGAATAGAGATGTCTCGCAACTCAGATCAAGCTTGAAAATTGGTCCCGATTTTCGCCAATGTCTATCAGGGTTCGAACCCAACGCCAACCATGTCTTGCCTAGACTGTGATGATCTTATCCACGACCTAACCACCTTGGCTACCAGACATCCTTAAAAAGAAAGCCCTTTCACAGAGAACTTTGGGAATCAGTCATATCAGTCTGAACATGGGAAAATAAATCATTCATCACAACACAAAGTATTTACTGGAAATTTAAAAACTATTGCCATGTGGTCTAAACAAGTTAATATATGATTTCATGGTACAGTAATGCCCTAAATAATCGACTCCTTAACCACAGCAGAATTATGGGTTACTTTTCAGGATTTAGTCGGAAATATGGCTTGTTGCCATTCATCGGAAAGCTCTCCCTGAGAGCTTTCCGATGAATGGCAACAAGCCATATTTCCGAGACAAAATCCTGAAAAGTTACCCATAATTCTGCTGTGGTTAAGGAGTCGATTATTTAGGGCATTACTGTAAATATTGGGGTCCCCTATTCCTTTAATAATATTAAAAAATCAGCAATAACATGTTTTTAATTTTATAGACTACACAAACATAATACACATATTAAACTGCATATGTACCAAAGTTGATTCAATAGATTCAATATGCTAAATAGTTTAGTGTCAGTGAATTCAAACCCCAAGTAGAATATATTAAGTTAATTTAGAGGCATGACTAAAAGTCCTTGTTAATCCCTATATCTACTATAATAATGTCAATAAAGCCAATAATTATTCTTGCCACCTTCAGACCTAAGTTCCGCCCGATACAGGGACATCGATGAGTAGAAACTTAACTCTTCCATGACTGGAGCTTCCTGAATTTTTTTAGAAAACCCTGTGCCAATGCATTCTCTTTATATATGATGTAAGTCTCCCATAGGGAGCCTCGCATATATAAGGGAATACTTTGGCCAAACAATATTTACCTTGATTGTAAGCCAGTGCATATATGCGAGGCTTCCCATGGGAGACTCACATAAACAAGAGAATGCAAAGATCTCAAATGAGTGGAAATTCTATACAAAATTTATTAACCATGTGCACTAAATTCGAGCCGAGCTGAGCTATATCGAGGCTCGAATTGAATATAGTGGACAAGGCTAAAGGTACTCAATCCAATTTGATGGTCCCTGCATATCATCAGATTCCAACATCAACATTTTAAAAAATGTCGCCTCAGTTATCAGAATCAATTAATTGCCCAAATATAATGCTAACCACAATCAACTGTAGTGTAAAATTTGTGTATAAATATTGTAGGAAGAACTTCCCTCTGAAGAAGCCATGCTTGCCCAAAGATCCAGAAAACCCATGCCGCCCACACCAGGAGGTGGTATGGTATGTAATTAGATCAGATATATATACATGTACTCTCACCTGCCGAATAATAGTGCATGCATGATTACTTAATTTCAGTCAAATACAACCCTGCACTATTATTAAGCAATGAGACATATAGTGAAATCGCCTGCACAACTATTAATTTCAGCTGAAAATACAAAGGAATTCGACAACCAGATTTGTCAGATCCATTTTAACTGAGTTACAGCCCTTAGTAGTCACTTTAGATATCTGTTTTTAGCTCAACTTTACTTTGTAAAGTTTGAGCTATTGCTATGGCTTTGTCGTCCGTGTGTGCGTGTGTGTGCGTGTGTGCGTGATGCGTCAACAATTTCCTTTAGCACAGGTCGTACCTTTGGTCGGATCAATATTCAATCCATTAGCACGGGCTACGTATGGCAAGCCAAACCGCTATTTAATATTAATTTTACTTAAGTAAAATAAAATTACACTTTATTTTACTTAAGTGAAATAAAATGTCATTTTATTTCACTTAAGTGAAATAACGGTCATTTTTTATTTTACTTAAGTAAAAAAGAATTTTACTTAAGTAAAATTAACCATGTTTTAACTTAAGTAGAATTCTTTTTTACTTAAGTAAAATAAAAAATGACCTTTATTTTACTTAAGTAAAAAAGAATTCTACTTAAGTAAAATAATGCGTTAATTTTACTTAAGTAAAATAAATGACATCTATCGATGACCGGTAGATGGCGTTTATTTCACTTAAGTGAAATAAAGCGCCCACTATGGGAGTCATCTTGCAAACTAATAATTGCTCCCTTGGCACGTGCGCCTGGAGTGCTGTTCATGTTCGTGAGAAAGTTATATCCCGTTGTGTATTACTACAGTCGTAGCCGGCTAGGCATGCGCAGTAGAAAGCTACAGAAAGCCAAACTATGGAGTTTGACAGAAAGCTGCAGCCGGCCACAGCTGGTGGTCACTAACTATTGTACCGCATCTCCGAACTTGGAATGTCGGCATAATGTTTGCTATATCAATTCACCAATGGTCTCGCTCGCTGCAGCAAGCACATTTGAAGCAATTAACACTCGTACTAGGTCCATGCCTCCATAAATCTGATATTTAAAAGAGTATGATAAGTGATTATATCTCGTTCTCAGCACAATAAGCATCAAACACAAATGCATCACACATTTTAGCAGTTTTCTCTGATTATTGCGGTAATGGCAGGGGGTGTACGTGGAATGTTCTCAATTTTATTGCATGAGGTTGGTGCTAATCTCATTCTGTCATCTATAATATCATAAAACACTCGCTGTCCTTATAACAAGGTCACATGTGGTTTGGTGGGATTTGGCGTTGGTCTCTAAACTGACTGGGGGGGGGGGGGGAATCATTAATAACTCTTAACACCTGGTTGCATTTTATTTTACTTAAGTAAAATAAATGACATCCATCGATGACCGGTAGATGGCGTTTATTTCACTTAAGTGAAATAAACCCAAATGTTCATTTATTTTACTTAAGTAAAAAAGAATTTTACTTAAGTTAAATAAAAACTGTGTTTTATTTCACTTAAGTAAAATTCTTTTTTACTTAAGTAAAATAAAAAAAGGGCGTAACATAATGGTAATTTTATTTCACTTAAGTAAAATTAGTGTGCATTTTTATTTTACTTAAGTAAAATAAAATGTCATTTTATTTTACTTAAGTAAAATAAAGTGTCATTTTTTTTTACTTAAGTAAAATAAAACCATGTAGATGGCGCTTTATTTCACTTAAGTAAAATAAAATGACACTTTATTTTACTTAAGTGAAATAAAGTGTCATTTTATTTTACTTAAGTAAAATTAATATTAAATAGCGGTTTGGCTTGCCATACAGGTTGTACTGTTCGTCTGATCATCATGAAATTTGTCGTGGATGTTAATATTGACATGTAGATGGGAACGAGTAATTTTGGGGTTGTTCGGCCAAAAAACATGGCCACCGGCAGCCATCTTAGATTTTACTCTTTGCATGACTAAATTCTTTGGCACGGCCTACAGGTCGTACCTTTGGTCGGATCATCATAAATTTTTTCATGGATGTTAACAATGACATGTAGATGGGAACGAGTCATGAAATTTGTAGATGGGAACGAGTCATTTTGGGGTCATTCGGACAAACAACATGGCCGCCAGTGGCCATCTTGGATTTCAAAATTCAATCCATTAGCACGGGCTACAGGTAGTACTTTTGGTCTGATCATCATTAAATTTGTTTTGAATGTTAACATTGACATGTAGATGGGAACGAGTAGTTTTGGGGTCATTCGGCCCAAAAACATGGCCGTCGGCAGCCATCTTAGATTTACTCTTTGCATGACTAAATTCTTTGGCACGGCCTAGAGGTCGTACCTTTGGTCGGATCATCATAAAATGTGTCGTGAATGTTAACATTGACATGTAGATGCCCCTTACCGAACAGAATGGCTTATTAAGCCATCCCTATAAGCCCTCGCTTAGCCATCAGAGACCAATGATGGCTAAGATAAACAATCACTATAGTTATATTAGCACTCATGAAGAATAAGAAGGTCTGTGATGGCTTAGATTTCTGATGATGGCCAAGGTGATGGCTAGTGGATGGCTTATTAAGCCATCAACATGGAATTATATTCACTAGCCATCATTATAATTACTGATGGCTAAGAATCTCTTGGATAACCATCAGACTGGAGAATTTTAACATTCAAATGTTAGCCTTCATGAAAGTCATAATGGTTAAGAAACCTGCAGTTCTCATGAGACTGCCATATGGCTGCCATGTGTTGGTCCCAACACTGAGATAGAGGAACCTAAGTTTTAAAAATAGGTTATGTTTATACACAGACATGATAGATGCATCCTGGGATATCAGAGCTAACATAAATTCAAATTTTAACAGCTATTCACTAGTGCTCACTTCAGTTTGTTGTTCCAGTATTTTTTACACTCATGATGTTCTAGTGGTCTTATAAACTTGTGATTTCTTTAGTTGAGATTCATAGGACTAGTACTGTAATGGCTACAAGATATGCTGAGCCTGCTATTTTAAAAGCATTAAAAAGTATTAAAAATCTGCATGTTTATCAAACATTCTGCCTAAGATTCTGAGAGAATATATATCCTGCTGCGGCACTAAGATACAAATAAATCTGGAAATTGGTAAGTACAATCCTCAGCACAATATTTTCTAATTTATTGGGCATGATATATGACACATTAAACATCTTGAAAAAAACATATTCATATTTAACCCTTCCGACAGGAGCTTCCTGAATTTTTTTGAAAACCCTGTGCCAATGCAATTCTCTTATATATGCAAGTTGCCCATAAGGAGCCTCACATATATAAGAGAATACATTGGCCTAAAAATATTTACCTTGACCTTATAAGCCAGCACATTCTCTTATATATGCGAGGCTTGATCCCTATGGGAAACTTGCATATATAAGAGAATTCAGCTGGAACCAGGTTATTTAATGCTGCACCAGCATAACTCTCATCATGGAAGGGTTAAAAGATCTAACTTGACCAGACTATTTTCTTTTGGATTTTTACAAAAAACATGCAGGATCGAATCTTTGGCTGGCCCAGCCTATAATGTGAAGATGTTGCATGATTCCAGATACCATGCAGTGTGTCCAGGGGTACAAATGTAAATCGTTTCCACTGTATTTCCGATGAAAACTTGGCAAAACTCAACAAAAATAATGGACATTGATAATTATGTTGTTAAAAATTATTTTTATGATATAAAATATTATTTTTAAGATATATTCAGATGTTTGTTTTATTCCCCAGGTTATTTAGTGACAAGGGAGACAATTCATTCTCAAATAGATGATGACAATGAGTTATCCTTCCTGAAGCAAGTCATATAACATATAGCAATCCTAAGCCATCACTAAATGTCGAGGGCTAACAATCCGATGGCTTACTAGCCATCGGCTTACTAGCCATCGGTCTACTAGCCATCGGCCTACTAGCCATCGGCCTACTAGCCATCAGCCTACTAGCCATCAGTGGCATACTAGCCATCCATGGATTACTAGCCATCGGCCTACTAGCCATCGGCCTACTAGCCATCCATCCATCGAGGGCTAAGCGATGGCTTAGCTCATTTAAATATTTCGGCCTATAGGAGGGCTAAGAGATGGCTAATAAGCCATCATCTAGCCATCACCTAGTCTCGATGGCTAAATTTTGCATTAACCATCCATATCCTCTGAAAACTACTAGCAATCAGTAAGCCATCATTCCTTCTCTTCGGTGTGCTAAAGAATGGCTAACAGATGGCTAATGATTTCGGTAAGGGCATGGGAACGAGTAATTTTGGGGTCATTCCGCCAAAAAACATGGCTGCCGGCAGCCATCTTCGATTTACTCTTTCCATGACTAAATTCTTTGGTACGGCCTACTGTCATAGCTGTTGACATTGAAATGTAGATGGGAACGAGTCATTTAGGGTTCATTCGGGAAAAAAACATGGCCGCCAGTGGCCATCTTGGATTTCAATATTCAATCCATTAGCACGGGCTACAGGTCGTACTGTTTGTCTGATCATCATGAAATTTGTCATGGATATTAATATTGACATATAGATGGGAATGAGTAATTTTGGGGTTGTTCGGCCAAAAAACATGGCCACCGGCAGCCATCTTAGATTTTACTCTTTGCATGACTAAATTCTTTGGCACGGCCTACAGGTCGTACCTTTGGTCGGATCATCCTAAATTTTTTCATGGATGTTAACAATGACATGTAGATGGGAACGAGTCATTTTGGGGTCATTCGGCAATAAAACATGGCCGCCAGCAGCCATTTTGGATTTTACTCTTTGAATGACTAAATCCTTTAGCACGGGCCACAGGTCGTACCTTTAATCTGATCATCATGAAATTTGTCATGGCTGTTGAAATTGGAATGTAGATGGGAACGAGTTATTTTGGAGTCATTCGGACAAACAACATGGCCGCCAGTGGCCATCTTGGATTTCAAAATTCAATCCATTAGCACGGGCTACAGGTCGTACCTTTGGTCCGATCTTTTGAAATTTGTCATGAATGTTGACATTGTCATGTAGATGGGAACGAGTTATTTTGGGGTCATTCGGCAAAAAACATGGCCACCAGCCACCATTTCAAAATTCAATCCATTGGCGCGGGCTACAGGTCATACTGCTCGTCTGATCATCATGAAATTTGTCAAGGATGTTAATATTGACATGTAGATGGGAACGAGTCATTTTGGGGTCATTCGGCCAAAAAAAATGGCCACCAGAAGCCATCTTGGATTTAACTCTTTGCATGACTAAATCCTTTGGCGCGGCCTACAGGTCGTAGCTTTGGTCAGATCTTCATGAATTTTTTTACGGATGTTAACAATGACATGTAGATGGGAATTATTCATTTTGGAGTCATTTGGCCAAAAAACATGGCTGCCAGCAGCCATCTTGGATTTTACTCTTTGCATGACTATATCCTTTGACACAGGCTACAGGTCGTATCATTTGTCAGATCATCATGAAATTTGTACTGGATGTTAATAATGACATGTAAATGGGAATAGTCTTTTTGGGATCATTTGGCAGAAAAACATGGCTGCCAGCGGTCATCTTAGATTTTACTCGTTGCATAACTATGCCTTTCAACTTTCCACATTCCTAATCACTCCATTGACTTTAACACATGAAATTATTCCCTTTCCAAGTTGAGCTACAGTGTCATTGACACTTTCATTACTTAAAGTTTGGTTATAAGTCTCCGAGGTAGAGGCTATATATATAGTCTTCTAAAGCATTGATTTCTAGTTCACCGGAGTGAAGCATTCATATTCCCAAATTAAATTAATATTGAAATTCACTGATTATTTTTACCATGTATCTGAACTTAGTTGCAGTGTCTGCATGCAATGCTTTGTCAGTAAATATCAAACAGTAAATATATAAAAGGGCTGTAATTGTTCTGAATTATTTTCTACCTGTCAGCATTTTGCCAGTATCAGTAATTTGGTAGACTAAAGTATAAATATATATAATATATATATGGATGAGGTATAGCCATATAGATATTTATATATATCTTTATACATAATATAGGGCATGCCATTACACTGATCCTAGGCTTTTTACCTGAGGTAAAATTTCTAGCCAAGGCAATATTTTAACACAGGCCAATTCCTGCTAATTAATAGGACTGAACCAATTAATTAAAAACCACCCTATTAAATCTATATTTGGATTGATTCAGAACATTCTATGTTTTGTATACACATTATGGATGTTTACTTATGAATGATATTTCTTCTTGTTGTTTACAGTGTAATGATGACGGACCACCTCCATCATTACCTCCACGACCTGGAAAGGCATTGCCCCCAGCCCCCGCAGAGGTGAGATAGTCTGAATTAGTCAAGCTCGCATGATAAACAGCCATGTTATTTAACCTTTTAATGATTGAATTCTCGCTTACGTGTATACATTGTACAGTAGTTGCCTCGGAGAATGTTCAGATAATAAATTCAGCAACAAACTGCCCCTGGCCTAAGGCCAAACTGAGATCTGAACATTTCACATCTATTGGGAACAAGTCTAAAGGGAGACATAGGATTTATCCTCTCCCTAAGGCCATTAAAAATAAATACCTGTGTTCCCAGGCCATTACAGATAGGAAAAAAAGAAGTCTAGAAATTAATGGATGTATGGGTAATTTTAAAGCCACATGGCAGATTGCTCTCCAAAATACACCTACTAATATTCGCTTTTGAATTTTTCCTGGTATCGAAGTTGATAAATACAATTCTACAAGCATTATATGTCCCAGAAAGACGCATTGAAGTCATAAAAAATACAATTTTGAACACAATGATTGGGTCCCAATAAAAAAAAACAGCAATTTGTATTTATCGGAAACAGAATGTCCGGAAAACATGAAACGATTTGAAAACTTCATGCACTGCTTTCTTTTCATTTTAATCGCCATAAACGACTCAGAGTGATGACAGCTCTAGATTTTCTTCCCATGGTCTACAATGGCAATTTTTGTGCGACTGCTGACAAAATAATGAACCGGCACTTAAACGAACCATATTCCGCTTAACTATTTTTGAGATACCTCTTACCAAATTATGTATTGATAATTTTGGGGTTAAGGTAAAATAAATCCTATAATTTACCAGAAATGTATAAAATTCCATAGGGAGTCTCGCATATATCAGGGAATTCATTGGCCTAACAATATTTACCTTGACTTATATTAGCAGTGCATTCTCTTGTATATGCAAGGCTCCCTATGGGAGACTCACATATATAGGATAATGTACTGGCCCAGAATCTTTAATGCTGCCCCAGCGCAGCTGAGCCCGTCATAAATGGGTTAATGATTTATTTCATACATTACCTGTGATCTGATTTTTTTAATTTTAGCCTGAAGATGAATATAATGAATTCAATGGGGTAGTTGAAAATGAGGTCAGTATAAGATCTGTTTTCATTGTTAATGTTATTTATGTAGACCAATGTTACATACAGGCCTCCAAATATAGTGCTGGTCATTAACATAATGAGGTCCCCATACAGTGAATTTAGTGACTCTAGTCACTCTACCCCACACAGTGGGCTAGCACAACTAAATTCAACCTCTGGTGACTTCTTTCTGCTTGGACCTCATCTTCTCCAGAAAGTACATTTATTATCAAATTAACAATTCACCCTCTAGGGACCTCATTCTGCAAATGACCAGCATCATATTTTGAGATCTGATACGCATTAGGAGAAGCAAAATGAGATGGAGATAAAATAATTTTTATAGTACTGATTGGTAAATTATGGCTTTTTTTAAGGAGTTTTTTCTCAGTCATTTTTTAATCATTTTCCGTGAAACTTGGCACAGACATCAACCACCATGGGAACCTGTGCACCTGCGATTATGACGTCTGTCTGACTTTTTTTGGTGGAGTTATCCCCCATTTTCAACTTAGAAATTTTTCGCAACATGTATAATTTTGTCCGAGCTTTTAAACCTACATTTTTAGGTAAATTTTGTTTAAACTTGCCACAGATATTTGGTACCATGGGTAAAACATACTTAGAAATCATGTATAATTTTATAATATCTCAATCATAGGTTGTTGGATCTTAATGAAATTTCTTATGGAAGTTCACAACTATGAGTACATTCAATGTAGTTTTCCATCGTTTTGTTCAAGTTTTCCGTTCCAGAGTTATTAATCTTTGTTTATCTGAAAATGCTGATTTTTGGTCTGTTTGCCTGAGTATCTCAGTCACAGGTTATAGGTACGCCCCCACTAGGCGGTATGCCACATGGGGGGGGGGGGGGTATACACGCTGGATGACAGTCCATCTCTTGTGTATTGCAATCCAAATTGGAACTACTTCATGTTGATGTTGTCACCAAGTGTGATTGACATGAATTATGCCAGCTATCTGTTTACGTTGATGCCTCGATCAATTTCTGACGTTTTTTCATTATGGTAATTATAGTATAAATGGAGATCAGAGCTAAGAATATGGCTTATCTGATACAAGGGTGTAGAATAAATACAGAGCACAACTTACATCAGAATCTCAATGAATTTAATCAATTGACGATATTCAAGAAGTTTATCTTTGTTAGAATACATCATTACATGAATACTTAAAATTCCTTTACTATCCTGCCCCAGTGAATAAACACAATCACCTCATGCTTTTACAGTCAGTCCATAGTATTCATTCATTCTAATTTTATTAAATCCTTTATCTCTAATTTGTAAATGTAAAAAAGTACTTATTCAGATGTTTATATCGCCATTTTATCACATAATTAGCCCCTAAACCCAGCCTGATATTTATTAGTAAGACACACATGTATTATCGCCATATGCAGTGATGTAAGAGCTTAGCGTACAAGCCTTGAAATAGCGTGTCTGTCATTTGCAGAATGAGGTCCCCAGAGGGTGAATTTAGTGACGCTACCCTGCATAGCGGGCTAGCATCACCAAATTCACCCTCTGGGAACCTCATTCTGCTGCGGTGTAAGCAGAATGAGGTCCCCAGAGGGTGAATTTGGTGATGCTAGCCCGCTATGCGGGGTAGCATCACTAAATTCACCCTCTGGGGACCTCATTCTGCAAATGACAGACACCCTATTTCAAGGCTTGTTAGCGTAAGACTATCGATGCCATTGCCAGGACTTTATTATTATGTTAATTAGAATATAATTATAATATTCAATTTGTGTTGGGTTTTTAGTGTTGACTGTGAGATAAATATGGATGATAAGGGTAGCTGAACAATTTTGTCAACATGAAAAAACACATTTAAAATGGAACTATATATTTGTTCTTGAAGGTGTCTTTACTTCCTCTTTGGTTGTGATAAGGAAATCAATATTTATTGTTTTAACCCCAGCGATCGTGTTTCCTTGCTAAAATGTGATTATGTGATAAAATGGTTTTAAAATTCATCGCAATTCTAAACAAAATGGTTTAACATTATTCGATTCAACTTTAGTGCACTCAGTTAATAAATAAATATAATTGCGACTCATTAGAGATCCTCTATATGTTGTACGCATTTGTACTAATTACTACAAACATTGTTTTTGTAAGCTTATTGTTCATTATAACATTGCATACAGGAAGTTTATTGATTATGAAAGGTCATGTAGTTCAAGTGGGGATGTTTGTAAGCTATATAATATCCTCTGTGCCGATTTTGATACAAAGTGTGTGCGTGGATTTTGGGAGGGTGTGTCAAATTCTGTAAAGAGTTATCAAAGTGATATATTATTCTGACATAACTTACCACTCAAATTAATTTACTCGTTGAAATGACATTCTTTATATATAATGAATTCATTGTAATTCAGTGTTGATCGATGCAATTGTAATATTATATATAGGCAAATTATTCTTGAAGTAAATAAACATAATTTGGCATGATTAATCTTTTCAAGCACAAATTACTAAAATTAGTGATGTCACCTTATGTCCTGATGTTAGAATTCTTAACTATTGAGGTTACTCCATAGAAACTAATAGCTCATCTATTTAATATGTAATATTTACTCTCTTTTTTTTCAGCCAAGCAATTTTGGCCCAACAGAGGTTTGTATTTGTACTGAACAATCAATTAGAGTTAGTCATGTATAAATGTAAAGCAATATATGCAACACTTATCCTTCAGCATGGTTTTTCTATTCCTAATATAATAAATAGAAGCAAGAGCCAATGGAGGTTGACACATAATTAGTGGGAGGAGCATACAGTTTCTAGAAGCATACAGTTGCTAGAAGCGTCTGCAGAAATAGTTTGATTAGTTTTACAGCACATGCCATTATGCTATAATACACACAAGAACATACTTTTTGCCTTTAATTGTGAAAAATGTGACCAGAGTCACGCTAAATGAAGAACAGTGTTATAATCATTAATGAATTTTCAATATCATTGCACAAGTCTAAATTTCAGTACACTATGATTTTACAACAAAGAAGTTATTTTTAAAGGCAATTTAACACTAAAAGTATGCATGATATCAACATTATGGGGAGAACTCAGTCGCTGATTGATAGAAAATATATGATAATAAATAATTGATTAACAGCTGTGTAAAGGTCCATTCTATGCAATTTATGGTAAGAGTACTAAGACAGTAATTAGCTTTAGCCACTTTCACAGTACTTGAAAATTATGATTTTTTACATATATGAAATGCACTGACATGTCTTTTGACATAGAAATCACTGTACTCATTTACTTATAATTTGATCTTTCAGGATTACGATGAGTTTGAGGGGACTGAGGTTAGTTTAATTTTATGTAGTCAGATTAAAAACTTTTAAGCTGTCTCCCTGCCTGTTATTTTGATTAGAGACATACATACCGATTAAGGCTTGTTTGTTGCCTGTATAAAATACGGTTAACATGCATTTTTTATATATGCGAGTCGCCCATAGGGCGCCTCACATATATAAGAGAATGCATTGACCTAACAATATTTCCCTTGCTATTGTAAGCCAGTGAACTCTCTTATATATGCGAGGCTCCCTATTGGAGTCTCGCATATATAAGAGAATGCACTGGCACAGGGTCTTTAATGCTGCACCAGCACAGCTCCCATCATGAAAGGGTTAAGGCATGAGAAAAAAATTTGCATAAAAGATATGCAAATAAAAAAAATGTGGATGGGATTAAAAATAGGGTCGGGAGGCAATGTAAATCTAGCAATTTTTTATATCTCAGTTACAGATATATAAGTACTTTATCAATTCAAGGGTGTAGTTCTAAGTATGGCTGGACTGTTTTGGCCTTACCAATATTTGCTAACACAGCTGAATGAAATACTTAAAACATTGCAAACATCGGGGAAACTTCTGGGCCATATGAAAATATGATAAAGCCACTAGTCGGGCAGCTAGGTACACCCCCTATGGACCCCCCCCAGGACTCATCCGGACCGATTTTTTTATGTACCTGAACACCTCTAGAGTAGAATTCCGGATGTTAACAAGAAATCAACCTGGCCGCATATGACGTAATCCAAGATGGCCGCCATGAGGGTCGGAAAATTTCCGCGATTTTACCCTATGTCTATTTATATGATGATTGTGGTAAAACTAATTGAGATATGACATTGCAATGAATTGCATTTTGTTCCTTATATATTTCTACGTCAACTGATGTTAAATTTGAAAATAAAAATCCAAGATGGCCACCATAATATGGCACAGAATTTGAAAAATTCGATTTTTTTTCAAAACTTTTGTTCAGAAAAAACACAAAACCAATCATAATATGTCACAAATATTTGAACATTATGACGTTTATATGACCGCAAGTAATCCTTCAATATCCTCCGAAAAAATTCAACCTCTGGTGACTTCTTTCTGCTTGGGCCTCATCTTCTCCAGAAAGTACATTTATTATCAAATTAACAATTCACCCTCTAGGGACCTCATTCTGCAAATGACCAGCATCATATTTTGAGATCTGATACGCATTAGGAGAATGAAAATGAGATGGAGATAAAATAATTTTTATAGTACTGATTGGTAAATTATGGCTTTTTAGCTCACCTGAGACAAAGTCTCCGGTGGAGCTATAGTCATCACTCCTCGTCCGTCGTCCGTCCGTCCGTCTGTCTGTCCGTCTGTCCGTCTGTCCGTCCGTCAACTTTTTTAAAAACATCTTCTCCTCTGAAACCATCATACCGTATTGGTTCATATTTGGTGTGGATGTTCCCTAGGTGACTCTCATTCAGATTTGTTCAAATGAGGTCACTGGGTCAAATAGTTGCGAAGCCAGGGCCATAACTCTATTCCTCCATAGTAATTCTATCAACGACTTCTTGTTCAGAACCATTGGGCCGATTTAGCTAATATTTGGTATGGAGGGTCCTTGGGTCACTGGTGTTCAGATTTGTTCAAATGAGGTCACCCGGTCAATTAGTTGAGAAACCAGGGCCATAACTCATAGTGATTCTTACAATGACTTCTTCTAAAAAAATATTTGGCCGATTTAGCTTATATTTGGTACATAGATACCTTGGGTGACTGGGGTTCAGATTTGTTCAAATGGGGTCACTGGGTCAAATAGGGGCAGAGCCAGGGACATAACTTTAAAAACAAAAAAAATTATTTTTGCATTTTGACCTTTAATTTTTGTTTAGGACACATCACAGCCTCATATTTCTTACCTAGATTTTTCTTAGCATGTTCTTCATTTGTATGGATTTTGGTATTGTTTATTTAACCCCTTCCACTCTTGTTTTGATATAGAATTCATCCAAGACAGGATTACTCAAACATTTTTCATCTGATCAACACCAAATTTGGTATATGAATTTTTGACACTTATATACAGATCAAGTTAAAATATGGGTTTGATCCGATATATTTTAACAGAGTTATGGCCCTTTATAATTCAGACCTCTTTGCTATGCACTATTAATTTTTAAGAGAACACTGAAGCCTGCATTATTGAAAAAGCCAATTTATCATAGTGTGGTCACCCGATATTCTTGCTTCAGACTGCTTGCTTCAGACCAGTTTGCCATCTGTCATTACATGACATGACATTAGCTAAACAACTATTCTACCAGTCTACAATGAATAGTCCATTGTTCATTTCTCCAAGCCTGGACATAGTGTGTCTGACATTTGCAGAATGAAGTCCCCAGATGGTGAATTTAGTGTTGCTACCCCATACAGCAGGCTAGCATCACCAAATACACCCTCAATTACCTTATTCTGCTTAGGCCTCATCTTCTGGGACAATTTTTTTTAACATTTGAAAAAAAGTGACACCATTATATATAACATCTGCAGAGTTATGAAACTTTACTCTTTAATGAAATTATGGAAACATTCCACCCTCCCCCACCCACCCCCTCCCACATGGCCCAGGCTCAACCCTGCCATCAACCAACATCCCTTCCAAGCCATATCACCTCTCAATTTAATACCTCTTCTCACCACAGAGGCATATATATCTGTAAAGGTACAGGTCATTAATTATATAGACTGGCCAGATGACATGTATTATTCTAATCTAAACATATCTGTAGCAATTTAACAACAAACTGGTGCTTCCATTCAATGTTAGGTGATGACTGACATTCAATGATACTGTGAATGGCTTTGATTTCTTCAAGTCTGGAAATAGTGTGTCTGACATTTACATAGTGAGGTCCCCAGATGGTGAATTTAGTGTTGCTACCCCATACAGCATGCTAGCATCACCAAATACACCCGCCAGGGACCTAATTCTGCTTAGTCCTCATCTTCTGGGAAGTATCCTAAGTATCAAATTGACAGTTTGATTTAGTCACTTTTTCCACCTGTTCAGTTTCAATGTCCCCCTAATTTGCAGAAGATAAAATGCATAATTGAGGTGCTTAATGGGTGTGTATCACCAACTTCAACTGTAGGACTTTATTGATTTAGTCACTTTTTTCCACCTGTTCAGTTTCAATGTCCCCCTAATTTGCAGAAGATAAAATGCATAATTGAGGTGCTCAATGGGTGTGTATCACCAACTTCAACTGTAGGACTTCAATCTGTTCCTTGGTTTTATTGGCCATTGAGGCCTAATCAGATTGAGGATGAATTTGGTGATGCTAGCCTGCCTTACAGAATATTGTCATTAAATCCACATTTTTGGGACCTAATTCTGCAAATGTCAGACATACTAAATTTAGGTTTGGCCATTTCATATTATTGTTTTAATCACCACTTATCCAGATGAAATCATACGACTAATATTCAAAGAAAAATGGGGGGGGGGGGGTATATATTGGATTAAATTTGTCTTCTATCTGGCATTTGCAGAATGAGGTCCCCAGAGGGTGAATTTAGTTATGCTACCCTGCACAGCAGTCTAGCATCACCAAATACACTAGCCAGGGTCCTCATTCTGCTTAGGCCTCATCTTCTGGGAAGTATATAGGCACTTAAATTGACATTTTTACTTACTTTAGCCCTTATGTTTAGTTTCTATATCCCCTAATTTGTGAATATAAAATGCATAATTGAGGTGGCCAATGGGTGCGCATCACCAACTTTAACTGGAGAACTTCAATCTAATGCTATGTCTCCCATAGCAGTTGAGGCCTACACAGAATGAGGTCCCCAGAGGGTGAATTTGGTGATGCTAGCCCGCATTGCAGGATTGTGTCATTAAATTCACCCTTTGGGGACCTCATTCTGCAAATGTCAGACAATTTGTTCAGGCTTGTCTGTTCGAATATTATGTTCTTAACCACCAGTATCCAGTTGAACTCATTATACCCTGATTTTGCAAAGAAAACTTGGGGGGGGGGGGGGATATTGGATTGAATTTGTCAGTCTCTATGTCAGACTGTTCTCCCATCCATCCATCTGTCATTATGTCTCTATCCGTCCATCAATTGTTTTCTTCTCCAGATACATATTAAAGACCAAATGGGTTTATATATTTAGGTGTGGATGTCCCCCAGGTGACTCACATTCAGATTTGTTCAAATGAGTTCATCAGGTCAAATAGGTGAGAAGTCAGGGCCATAACTCTTTCCTTCTATAGTAATTCTTAAAACAATTTCTTCTCAAGAACCATCTGGACTATTTAGATTATGTTTGGTATGGATGGTCCTTCGGTGACTGGGGTTTATATTTTTTCAGATTTGGTCATTTTAGGAAAATCAGTTCAGTTCAACTCTTAAAATCTAATGTCTGAAA
This sequence comes from Siphonodentalium dalli, assembly GCA_032622095.1. Taxonomy (NCBI): domain Eukaryota; kingdom Metazoa; phylum Mollusca; class Scaphopoda; order Gadilida; family Siphonodentaliidae; genus Siphonodentalium; species Siphonodentalium dalli. The sequence goes on from CP136062.1 coordinate 129,000,852, forward strand.
TTACCAAATGAATGGATCTCATAGATGGGGATAACGTTTGTTCAAATAGGGGCGGAGATAAGAGATTTAATTACCAACCAGCCACCCTACCCGTGCTCCGGTGGAGCTATAGTCATCACTCCTCGTCCGTCCATCGTCTGTCCGTCCGTCCATCCGTCCGACAACAATTATTTGAACATCTACTCTGGAACCATAAGACCAAATGGGTTCATATTTGGTGTGGATATTCCCTAGGTGATTCTCATTCAGATTTGTTCAAATGCGGTCACTGGGTCAAATAGTTGCGAAGCCAGGGCCATAACTCTTTCCCACCATAGTAATTCTTTTAAACATCTTCAGAACAATAAGACCGAATGGTTTCATAATTGGTGTGGATGTTCCCTAGGTGACTCACATTCAGATTTGTTCGAATGAGTTCACTTGAAATAGTTGCGAAGCCAGGGCCATAACTCTTTCCCTCCATAGTATTCTTAAAGTGACTTCTTCTCAAATACCATCAGGCTATATGGGTTCATATTTGGTATGAAGGATCCTTGGGTGACTGGGGTTCAGATTTGTTCAAATCAGGTCACTGGGTCAAATGTGGGCGGGGCCAGGGACATAACTCCAAATTTTTTGTTTTAGATTTAACTCTTTAGATATCTACTTCTTTTAAAGTGATTATGAAAAGTTCTGACTGTTGTGGTCTCCAGAGTCCCAGTCTTATCAGTCTTTGCAGTCTGGTGAGCGACCCCACAGTCATTGACTGTCTTGTTTTAAGGAGTTTTTTCTCAGTCATTTTTTAATCATTTTCCGTGAAACTTGGCACAGACATCAACCACCATGGGAACCTGTGCACCTGCGATTATGACGTCTGTCTGACTTTATTTGGTGGAGTTATCCCCCATTTTCGACTTAGAAATTTTTCGCAACATGTATAATTTTGTCCGAGCTTTTAAACCTACATTTTTAGGTAAATTTTGTTTAAACTTGCCACAGATATTTGGTACCATGGGTAAAACATACTTAGAAATCATGTATAATTTTATAATATCTCAATCATAGGTTGTTGGATCTTAATGAAATTTCTTATGGAAGTTCACAACTATGAGTACATTCAATGTAGTTTTCCATCGTTTTGTTCAAGTTTTCCGTTCCAGAGTTATTAATCTTTGTTTATCTGAAAATGCTGATTTTTGGTCTGTTTGCCTGAGTATCTCAGTCACAGGTTATAGGTATGCCCCCACTAGGCGGTATGCCACATGGGGGGGGGGGGGGGGGTATACGCTGGATGACAGTCCATCTCTTGTGTATTGCAATCCAAATTGGAACTACTTCATGTTGATGTTGTCACCAAGTGTGATTGACATGAATTATGCCAGCTATCTGTTTACGTTGATGCCTCGATCAATTTCTGACGTTTTTTCATTATGGTAATTATAGTATAAATGGAGATCAGAGCTAAGAATATGGCTTATCTGATACAAGGGTGTAGAATAAATACAGACCACAACTTACATCAGAATCTCAATGAATTTAATCAATTGACGATATTCAAGAAGTTTATCTTTGTTAGAATACATCATTACATGAATACTTAAAATTCCTTTACTATCCTGCCCCAGTGAATAAACACAATCACCTCATGCTTTTACAGTCAGTCCATAGTATTCATTCATTCTAATTTTATTAAATCCTTTATCTCTAATTTGTAAATGTAAAAAAGTACTTATTCAGATGTTTATATCGCCATTTTATCACATAATTAGCCCAGGCCTCAGCCTAGGGGTCCAGAACAGGGAGACTTGAAGTCTCCCTCCAGGAAATTTAGGGAGACTTCAGGAAATTTAGGGAGACTTCAGGGTGGGGAGACTACCAAAAATTGACAATTTTCAAATATCGCTTTATTTTATAACATCTGACAATACAAAATTTAAAAAGATAAAATAACAAATAAAGCTAAAAAAAAATTGACTTTATCTGAAATTAGCTTAATTAATTGTTATTATACATTTAAAAATTTTGGAAATGTTTTGTGTAGATATCATTTAAGCAAGACAATTATCAAGTTACAGTAATAGTTACTTTTTTAACTAAATGAAAGTAGTATTATTTCCTAGACTGCAGCTTGGAAGATACGTTTGTACAGTCTGAAATGACTGAATCGTGAATGATGATGCATGTAACTTTTTAAGTTTAATTTGGTCACGGCTGTAATGTGGGTGTCCGCTAAAATAAACAATAAGGACTAACTAACAAAGGAGTTGCAAAAGCTTTTATTAATTAATGGCCTCCCTTAATTAATGCCAACATCACTGGTATAATCCGATTAAAGCAATAAACTTGACATTATTTTATTTATGGAAGTCGGTCTCTTCAAAAAGTCCGACGCGGTCTCTTCAAAAAGTCCGACGCGTTACCGAAACGAACTTCCGAAGCGCCTGGTACATACTCTGATAATGTCGTAATTGTTTTATATCTGAAAAGCGGGACGGCGGTCTTTTAAGTTAATTAAAACATTTATTTGTGACACTCACGATGGTCAGTAACAACACAGATGCGAACATCTCATCGTGTTTTCAGCGTGTCAAAACATTCGTGATTAACATTCATTACCGCAAAGGGAACAAAGGCGACGGAATAACAACACAAAACAATAGGTCATATTTTATTTTTTTTATTTTAAACACTTGGATCTTTGGCTCTGCATCGTCTTGTTTCTTTTTGGGATGGCCGCCACAATTCATCTATATACGGACATGTCCAGACATGTCCGGAAAAAAAACTAGAAAAAAAAAAAAATTCCCCCTAAAATTGAAGGCGACTTCGATTTCGCCTTAGAGCGACGATAGGGCGAAGTCAGCGACAGTAAGGCGAAAATCTCGCCCGAGTCGCCTTGTGAGCTGAGGCCTGAATTAGCCCCTAAACCCAGCCTGATATTTATTAGTAAGACACACATGTATTATCGCCATATGCAGTGATGTAAGAGCTTAGCGTACAAGCCTTGAAATAGCGTGTCTGTCATTTGCAGAATGAGGTCCCCAGAGGGTGAATTTAGTGACGCTACCCTGCATAGCGGGCTAGCATCACCAAATTCACCCTCTGGGAACCTCATTCTGCTGCGGTGTAAGCAGAATGAGGTCCCCAGAGGGTGAATTTGGTGATGCTAGCCCGCTATGCGGGGTAGCATCACTAAATTCACCCTCTGGGGACCTCATTCTGCAAATGACAGACACCCTATTTCAAGGCTTGTTAGCGTAAGACTATCGATGTCATTGCCAGGACTTTATTATTATGTTAATTATAATATAATTATAATATTCAATTTGTGTTGGGTTTTTAGTGTTGACTGTGAGATAAATATGGATGATAAGGGTAGCTGAACAATTTTGTCAACATGAAAAAACACATTTAAAATGGAACTATATATTTGTTCTTGAAGGTGTCTTTACTTCCTCTTTGGTTGTGATAAGGAAATCAATATTTATTGTTTTAACCCCAGCGATCGTGTTTCCTTACTAAAATGTGATTATGTGATAAAATGGTTTTAAAATTCATCGCAATTCTAAACAAAATGGTTTAACATTATTCGATTCAACTTTAGTGCACTCAGTTAATAAATAAATATAATTGCGACTCATTAGAGATCCTCTATATGTTGTACGCATTTGTACTAATTACTACAAACATTGTTTTTGTAAGCTTATTGTTCATTATAACATTGCATACAGGAAGTTTATTGATTATGAAAAGGTCATGTAGTTCAAGTGGGGGTGTTTGTAAGCTATATAATATCCTCTTTGCCGATTTTGATACAAAGTGTGTGCGTGGATTTTGGGAGGGTGTGTCAAATTCTGTAAAGAGTTATCAAAGTGATATATTATTCTGACATAACTTACCACTCAAATTAATTTACTCGTTGAAATGACATTCTTTATATATAATGAATTCATTGTAATTCAGTGTTGATCGATGCAATTGTAATATTATATATAGGCAAATTATTCTTGAAGTAAATAAACATAATTTGGCATGATTAATCTTTTCAAGCACAAATTACTAAAATTAGTGATGTCACCTTATGTCCTGATGTTAGAATTCTTAACTATTGAGGTTACTCCATAGAAACTAATAGCTCATCTATTTAATATGTAATATTTACTCTCTTTTTTTTCAGCCAAGCAATTTTGGCCCAACAGAGGTTTGTATTTGTACTGAACAATCAATTAGAGTTAGTCATGTATAAATGTAAAGCAATATATGCAACACTTATCCTTCAGCATGGTTTTTCTATTCCTAATATAATAAATAGAAGCAAGAGCCAATGGAGGTTGACACATAATTAGTGGGAGGAGCATACAGTTGCTAGAAGCATACAGTTGCTAGAAGCGTCTGCAGAAATAGTTTGATTAGTTTTACAGCACATGCCATTATGCTATAATACACACAAGAACATACTTTTTGCCTTTAATTGTGAAAAATGTGACCAGAGTCACGCTAAATGAAGAACAGTGTTATAATCATTAATGAATTTTCAATATCATTGCACAAGTCTAAATTTCAGTACACTATGATTTTACAACAAAGAAGTTATTTTTAAAGGCAATTTAACACTAAAAGTATGCATGATATCAACATTATAGGGAGAACTCAGTCGCTGATTGATAGAAAATATATGATAATAAATAATTGATTAACAGCTGTGTAAAGGTCCATTCTATGCAATTTATGGTAAGAGTACTAAGACAGTAATTAGCTTTAGCCACTTTCACAGTACTTGAAAATTATGATTTTTTACATATATGAAATGCACTGACATGTCTTTTGACATAGAAATCACTGTACTCATTTACTTATAATTTGATCTTTCAGGATTACGATGAGTTTGAGGGGACTGAGGTTAGTTTAATTTTATGTAGTCAGATTAAAAACTTTTAAGCTGTCTCCCTGCCTGTTATTTTGATTAGAGACATACATACCGATTAAGGCTTGTTTGTTGCCTGTATAAAATACGGTTAACATGCATTTTTTATATATGCGAGTCGCCCATAGGGCGCCTCACATATATAAGAGAATGCATTGACCTAACAATATTTCCCTTGCTATTGTAAGCCAGTGAACTCTCTTATATATGCGAGGCTCCCTATTGGAGTCTCGCATATATCTTTAATGCTGCACCAGCACAGCTCCCATCATGAAAGGGTTAAGGCATGAGAAAAAAATTTGCATAAAAGATATGCAAATACAAAAAATGTGGATGGGATTAAAAATAGGGTCGGGAGGCAATGTAAATCTAGCAATTTTTTATATCTCAGTTACAGATATATAAGTACTTTATCAATTCAAGGGTGTAGTTCTAAGTATGGCTGGACTGTTTTGGCCTTACCAATATTTGCTAACACAGCTGAATGAAATACTTAAAACATTGCAAACATCGGGGAAACTTCTGGGCCATATGAAAATATGATAAAGCCACTAGTCGGGCAGCTAGGTACACCCCCTATGGACCCCCCCAGGACTCATCCGGACCGATTTTTTTATGTACCTGAACACCTCTAGAGTAGAATTCCGGATGTTAACAAGAAATCAACCTGGCCGCATATGACGTAATCCAAGATGGCCACCATGAGGGTCGGAAAATTTCCGCGATTTTACCCTATGTCTATTTATATGATGATTGTGGTAAAACTAATTGAGATATGACATTGCAATGAATTGCATTTTGTTCCTTATATATTTCTACGTCAACTGATGTTAAATTTGAAAATAAAAATCCAAGATGGCCACCATAATATGGCACAGAATTTGAAAAATTCGATTTTTTTTCAAAACTTTTGTTCAGAAAAAACACAAAACCAATCATAATATGTCACAAATATTTGAACATTATGACGTTTATATGACCGCAAGTAATCCTTCAATATCCTCCGACAAAATTCAACCTCTGGTGACTTCTTTCTGCTTGGGCCTCATCTTCTCCAGAAAGTACATTTATTATCAAATTAACAATTCACCCTCTAGGGACCTCATTCTGCAAATGACCAGCATCATATTTTGAGATCTGATACGCATTAGGAGAAGCAAAATGAGATGGAGATAAAATAATTTTTATAGTACTGATTGGTAAATTATGGCTTTTTTTAAGGAGTTTTTTCTCAGTCATTTTTTAATCATTTTCCGTGAAACTTGGCACAGACATCAACCACCATGGGAACCTGTGCACCTGCGATTATGACGTCTGTCTGACTTTTTTTGGTGGAGTTATCCCCCATTTTCGACTTAGAAAATTTTCGCAACATGTATAATTTTGTCCGAGCTTTTAAACCTACATTTTTAGGTAAATTTTGTTTAAACTTGCCACAGATATTTGGTACCATGGGTAAAACATACTTAGAAATCATGTATAATTTTATAATATCTCAATCATAGGTTGTTGGATCTTAATGAAATTTCTTATGGAAGTTCACAACTATGAGTACATTCAATGTAGTTTTCCATCGTTTTGTTCAAGTTTTCCGTTCCAGAGTTATTAATCTTTGTTTATCTGAAAATGCTGATTTTTGGTCTGTTTGCCTGAGTATCTCAGTCACAGGTTATAGGTATGCCCCCACTAGGCGGTATGCCACATGGGGGGGGGGGTATACGCTGGATGACAGTCCATCTCTTGTGTATTGCAATCCAAATTGGAACTACTTCATGTTGATGTTGTCACCAAGTGTGATTGACATGAATTATGCCAGCTATCTGTTTACGTTGATGCCTCGATCAATTTCTGACGTTTTTTCATTATGGTAATTATAGTATAAATGGAGATCAGAGCTAAGAATATGGCTTATCTGATACAAGGGTGTAGAATAAATACAGAGCACAACTTACATCAGAATCTCAATGAATTTAATCAATTGACGATATTCAAGAAGTTTATCTTTGTTAGAATACATCATTACATGAATACTTAAAATTCCTTTACTATCCTGCCCCAGTGAATAAACACAATCACCTCATGCTTTTACAGTCAGTCCATAGTATTCATTCATTCTAATTTTATTAAATCCTTTATCTCTAATTTGTAAATGTAAAAAAGTACTTATTCAGATGTTTATATCGCCATTTTATCACATAATTAGCCCCTAAACCCAGCCTGATATTTATTAGTAAGACACACATGTATTATCGCCATATGCAGTGATGTAAGAGCTTAGCGTACAAGCCTTGAAATAGCGTGTCTGTCATTTGCAGAATGAGGTCCCCAGAGGGTGAATTTAGTGACGCTACCCTGCATAGCGGGCTAGCATCACCAAATTCACCCTCTGGGAACCTCATTCTGCTGCGGTGTAAGCAGAATGAGGTCCACAGAGGGTGAATTTGGTGATGCTAGCCCGCTATGCGGGGTAGCATCACTAAATTCACCCTCTGGGGACCTCATTCTGCAAATGACAGACACCCTATTTCAAGGCTTGTTAGCGTAAGACTATCGATGTCATTGCCAGGACTTTATTATTATGTTAATTAGAATATAATTATAATATTCAATTTGTGTTGGGTTTTTAGTGTTGACTGTGAGATAAATATGGATGATAAGGGTAGCTGAACAATTTTGTCAACATGAAAAAACACATTTAAAATGGAACTATATATTTGTTCTTGAAGGTGTCTTTACTTCCTCTTTGGTTGTGATAAGGAAATCAATATTTATTGTTTTAACCCCAGCGATCGTGTTTCCTTACTAAAATGTGATTATGTGATAAAATGGTTTTAAAATTCATCGCAATTCTAAACAAAATGGTTTAACATTATTCGATTCAACTTTAGTGCACTCAGTTAATAAATAAATATAATTGCGACTCATTAGAGATCCTCTATATGTTGTACGCATTTGTACTAATTACTACAAACATTGTTTTTGTAAGCTTATTGTTCATTATAACATTGCATACAGGAAGTTTATTGATTATGAAAAGGTCATGTAGTTCAAGTGGGGGTGTTTGTAAGCTATATAATATCCTCTTTGCCGATTTTGATACAAAGTGTGTGCGTGGATTTTGGGAGGGTGTGTCAAATTCTGTAAAGAGTTATCAAAGTGATATATTATTCTGACATAACTTACCACTCAAATTAATTTACTCGTTGAAATGACATTCTTTATATATAATGAATTCATTGTAATTCAGTGTTGATCGATGCAATTGTAATATTATATATAGGCAAATTATTCTTGAAGTAAATAAACATAATTTGGCATGATTAATCTTTTCAAGCACAAATTACTAAAATTAGTGATGTCACCTTATGTCCTGATGTTAGAATTCTTAACTATTGAGGTTACTCCATAGAAACTAATAGCTCATCTATTTAATATGTAATATTTACTCTCTTTTTTTTCAGCCAAGCAATTTTGGCCCAACAGAGGTTTGTATTTGTACTGAACAATCAATTAGAGTTAGTCATGTATAAATGTAAAGCAATATATGCAACACTTATCCTTCAGCATGGTTTTTCTATTCCTAATATAATAAATAGAAGCAAGAGCCAATGGAGGTTGACACATAATTAGTGGGAGGAGCATACAGTTGCTAGAAGCATACAGTTGCTAGAAGCGTCTGCAGAAATAGTTTGATTAGTTTTACAGCACATGCCATTATGCTATAATACACACAAGAACATACTTTTTGCCTTTAATTGTGAAAAATGTGACCAGAGTCACGCTAAATGAAGAACAGTGTTATAATCATTAATGAATTTTCAATATCATTGCACAAGTCTAAATTTCAGTACACTATGATTTTACAACAAAGAAGTTATTTTTAAAGGCAATTTAACACTAAAAGTATGCATGATATCAACATTATAGGGAGAACTCAGTCGCTGATTGATAGAAAATATATGATAATAAATAATTGATTAACAGCTGTGTAAAGGTCCATTCTATGCAATTTATGGTAAGAGTACTAAGACAGTAATTAGCTTTAGCCACTTTCACAGTACTTGAAAATTATGATTTTTTACATATATGAAATGCACTGACATGTCTTTTGACATAGAAATCACTGTACTCATTTACTTATAATTTGATCTTTCAGGATTACGATGAGTTTGAGGGGACTGAGGTTAGTTTAATTTTATGTAGTCAGATTAAAAACTTTTAAGCTGTCTCCCTGCCTGTTATTTTGATTAGAGACATACATACCGATTAAGGCTTGTTTGTTGCCTGTATAAAATACGGTTAACATGCATTTTTTATATATGCGAGTCGCCCATAGGGCGCCTCACATATATAAGAGAATGCATTGACCTAACAATATTTCCCTTGCTATTGTAAGCCAGTGAACTCTCTTATATATGCGAGGCTCCCTATTGGAGTCTCGCATATATAAGAGAATGCACTGGCACAGGGTCTTTAATGCTGCACCAGCACAGCTCCCATCATGAAAGGGTTAAGGCATGAGAAAAAAATTTGCATAAAAGATATGCAAATAAAAAAAATGTGGATGGGATTAAAAATAGGGTCGGGAGGCAATGTAAATCTAGCAATTTTTTATATCTCTCCCTGAGAGCTCTCAGATGAATGGCAACAAGCCATATTTCCGACTAAATCCTGAAAAGTTACCCATAATTCTGCTGTGGTTAAGAGGTCGATTACTTAGGGCATTACTGTACCATATACTGTTTCTTTTATATATTGTATAATCTACACTATCGTTTACAGTTACTTAGTCATGTATAACTGTAAGCAATTTATTACATGATAAATAGGAGACGAAATACATCTCATTTTCCTATACATGAAGTTACATTGCCTACAAGTGTAATATACACAAATCCTTTCAGACAAAATTTGTTTTGCGAATTGATTCATATTCTGCAATTCTTGTGGTATGGCGAGAACATCTTCCGTGGTAAAACCGCTATGCTCACTGCATGTTCTCTATCTTATACAAGTCTGTGCCCACAGTTTGTGAGACAATAACACTTGACACAGATATTTAAATCCGACTTTCATTTCTGTCATATAGCCTGTATACAATACAGTAACACTGTCTCTGGAGACAATATTCGGTGGTCAAAATTGTATTAAATGCTATGCTTAGAAATGGAAATGGATGACACTTGTGGTATTGATTGAAAGAGAAATCCTTCGCCGACACGTCTGTGGCAACATGATACCATTGCTCGGATAAATGGGCTAAATTTTCCCGATTTTTCGAGCGATGGTAAAACGGGAGATTTCTTATGTTCCCCTTGTCCTATATATGATACTATTAACGTAAAGCAGGCACATATATATCTCCGTCAAAGGTATCTTGCCCACTGAACTATATGGTATATTATCCCAAGTAGGAGGGGTTGACTCTCCGAGTTGAAAAAACGGTACGAAATTCTATGGTACATATCCTCTGTCATGTTCATGACACGTGTAATCACGTGATTTCTGACACGTAGTGAAGTATTCGCCATATTTTTATCCCTCCTCAAACTGGAAGGACGCAAAAAGAATCTCTCCTACGAAGCTAAGTTGCAGTTTGTATAGCAAAAACAGTTTTGTTTTTGTTTTATACAAACAACATTATTTCTTTGCTTATAGTTGAAAATTATGTACAATTCACATAAAGATTACGCGGTTTGTTCCTAATATAATATCGGAATCGGATGACTCGTTTCGTTTTAACGGACTTTGTCTTCCATAATTTTAATCGGTCAATGATTTAATATCCGTGTTTATGCCGACAATATCAGAGTTTCTGGCCTATTAACAGCAGAACATTCGTGGCACCATTGGATATGACTAAAGACGCTGATCGTTTTCTTTATAACAAATCTATGGCATACAGGTGACGTATTATTTAAGTTACCACATGCGTTGACGGTGGTTAAAGGTATCACGAAATTAGGTGACTTACTTTCGAGTTCATTTTTTCGTTTTACGGCTTTATTTAGACGTTGACAATCATCGTCTGGTGTACAACTGAAGATAAAAGCACTGTTTTAACGCTTGTGAAATAGGCTGATAGGATTGTAAAATCCTGAATGTCAATTTGAACCTTTTTAACCCTGGATGATTAACAATGGAGCCGTTAGTGGCGTTACTGCCTTGGTTGACACAGGCATGGTAACATAACACAACAGGTGTATTTGTGATTGTTCGTAATCACATTAATTACTTTCACAGGACTGCTAATCGAGGTAAGAACAAGTTCATGAATCTCCTTCCCCGTAGCAACCCTTGACGTCGCTTCCCTCGTTTCGAGGTCCCAAGAATAGAGAACGAAAGTCGATATATAGGGTTCCTCTAATTGGCGTAATTAGCACTCGGAGCGATAGTCACACCACACAGGATGCGGGTTGGGGCTACCCATCGAACCCGTAGCTCACACGAGTTACTACCCCTAGGACACGGACAAACTTGCCGCAGGGAATGATCCAGAGAATTTTTGTTTGGGGACACCTGTTCTGTATTTGAGTATGTGCCCATATAAATTTGGATGTTAAAATATTCAGTACTGGATACTTGATTGTGCAAATAAAGGCTCCATATTATAGACTATATATCATCTGCGGGCTGGTGATTCGCATTACTAGTACATTTTGTTGAATTATAGAAAAATTCCTTGAAAATATGGAAGATCCAACTTGAATAAATACTATCTACATGGAATTTGGGGACATTTGGGTCTCTATAGTTTGGGCACCCAAACCTGTAACAGGTATCAAAACATCCCTGGATCCTTCTCTGACTTGCCGATATATCGTGTTCCTCTAACTGGCGTAATTAGCACTCGGGGCGATAGTCACACCAAACAGGGCTCGGGTTGGGGCTACCCATTGAACCCATTAGTCACATTGGTGCGCTCCCTGGACTATCGAACGGGACGTCAATCTGCTTCCTCGGGTCGACCGTTGGCTGTTGACGTGCCCAGGACGGCTGTGATTCAGCTCTACTAACACTTGACACATGCCGTCCATCGCTACAAGTCGTCATCTCGGGGTCAGCGCGGCTGAGGGATACACCCTCAGTGGTCCCTGACCATGCTCTCCGGTGCCTTATGATCATAGTGTGTGGGAATTTGGGCTAAAATTAGTAGTCGAATGGCCATTTTACTTTGTCTCAATTCAAATTAGGAGACATTTTCTCTAAAAAATTATTACATTTACGCTATTATTTGGCACCTGAAAGTTTATCCTCCATGCCTTCTGCCCCAGCTGGGCTTGGAATGGGATCACAGTTCACAGGCTTGTTTCCTCCTTATTATAAGCCACCACTTCCGGGGGCTTGACAGACAGGTTACTGGCCGCATTCTGGCCAACAGCTGCCAGTAACTTCGGGTTTGATTTTAAATGAAAACAAAAGACCTTATTCCCTGACGCCATTATAGCAGGAAGCTTGCTTGGGAACTGGTACCTACTAACCTCCCATCGCCAGTTCGGTCGGTTGGATATCGGGATCGGTCGAGCTGCTGCTCCATCCCCGAGATGTACAGCCTCTGGACATTCCTCCGGGGTCCCCAATGACCAGACCTCACATGCAATTAGAAATGAAGCTTGTCGTGGTGTATTGTGCTGTTAACACCCCATCGACGGATGGAGATCAGATCGAGCAGTCGCTCCAGCACGAGGTGAAAGGGCTTTCGACATTCCTTTCGGGTCACCTTTACATGCGCTTACGAGGGAGCTCAGTTAGTTGTTCAGTGTTCTCTGATGCAGCCAAGCGCAGGAAGAAAATTAATGTCGAATTTTGATTAGCAAATAACCTCAGATTGACATGATTTGATAGCATTGTTCTACAATTAATCATTTACAATTTAACAGAACATCAGAGTGCTTTCCCTTGTTTCAAGGGTTCCAAGGAAGAGATAGAAACCTTTACGACCAGGACACTGTCACTTGTCCATGTATAGTGTTCCCTTCATTGGCGTAATTAGCGCTCAGGACGATAGTCCCACCAAACAGGT